>VZRV01003633.1:844297-1110658 GCA_013398115.1 Falcunculus frontatus | reverse complement strand
GGGGGGGGGGGGGGGGGGGGTGGGGTGTGTAAGTGTGTATTTTTGGCTTTGAAGTTACATATACATTTTGGAAAGCAGAACGTGAGGATTAACTTAGAAGTATTTGAGAACTGTTAGTTTGTATGTTTTCTAATATAGTGTTTTCTAAGATTAGAGGAAGAATTAGTTCTCAATGTGTGGCTTACAGCTATTTGCTGTGCTAAAAGAGAACTAAAACTCAGTCAGCTACCTCATGCCACTGCTGCCTTCTTTTTGAGACATGCTCAAAGTCTGAAAATGAGCTCACACAGCTATCCTGGCACCTCCCCCAGCATACCTCACCTATTTGATGAGGTACCAAGATGCAACCTTAGTAAGTGGCCTAAAATTGAGCTCACACACAGGCTTCAGACAGAGCTTTGGCAAGCCCATCTCTGATCTAAAGATACTCAGTACCTGTGCTTGGAGTAGAAGAGCCATTGTATTATCCTTATTTGGCATAGCTTATTGTACATCAATATTTAATGCAGGAATGTTGCTGCGACTGCCAGACACCTTGAGTTCCCTCACTTAGGGCTGACTTCTGGATATAGGCTCCTACTCTCCAACCTCTTGCTTCAGGGTGATGGGGTGGTGTCACTCAATACACTCTTCAGAATCACCTATTTTATGTGGGTGGGTGATTTTTGTTTTGTTTTGTTTTGTTTTGTTTTGTTTTTAAACAGTCCAAGAGGCCTGTGATTATTCAAAACTCCTGGAGACTGATAAACAGAGGAATTGGACATACTACAAGAATCTCAAGGAGTGTTCTTCTTATTGAGGATTTTGAAGATGTAGATGTGGGAAACTACGTTTGTATAGCTCAGAACCTACAAGGAGAAACAACAGTAGCTACCAAAGTTGAACTAAAGTGATAGGCAAGACTTCTGGACATGGACTGACCTGTATGTTATCTGACATTATAGCCATTAATTTTCTTTATTAATGCTTAAATGAAGCTTCTCTCTCACTGTTTCTTTTATATCTCAGTGCATTCCATGTTGACTAGCTTGACAGGCCACAACAGAGTTCCTGTGTCCAGCAGTAGTGAGTTGTGAGTTAATGAAACTACTATGAAACATTGAAGTTTGAGTCTGAACATGCATAGAGTGTGTGCATATTTAGAAACAGGTGCTCTTTGGGCTTTCCTTTGCATATGGTCTTTTCCCTCAGACTCTTGCATGAGGTCAACCCACTGTGTGGAATGTGCAATTTTAACATTAAGAGTACTGTACATGTTTAAAACAACAACAAAAAAGCAAACTAAAAAAGCCTTGTTACAAACTTAGCCAATAGCAGTTGTTTATTTTGCAAGAATAATTAAATTTCTGAACATTATGAAAATATAAATGTGTGTGTACTCATTTTCATATATGTGTAAAGACATAAACGCAAATAAAATTTTCTCTCCTGGTGAAGATTAATACCCTCTAGCACCTTAATATATATTTAGTATCTCCAAAGACTTGTAAGCAGTTGGGTATGCTGGGTTTTCCTTATGTCGTTGCATTCTTATAACCTTATAATAGATGTATGGTGTTATGTTTAGTAAATTATATAGCAAATTATGGTTGCTAAAGGTAAAACTTGCATTTATTTCTATATTAACATTTACAGAAGAAAAAAAAAAGCAAAAAAGCAAACAGAATAACGTTCAGTTTTACAGCAGACTTTCTTCTTAGGTTAATAACAAGTTCAACTTGATTGTATTGATTTACTTAGGAGAAAAGGAAAGATATTTTCATTTACACAGAACTCTACCTGCATAAATAAGCCACTGCTTCTCTCACCCTGGATTTAGTTACCAGTACAAGGAAGGAACTTGCCAGAGGAGAAGGTAAGAACTCAGTAACAACATTGCTGGAGATTTTGGCAATGTATTTTTTTTCCTTAGTCTCAAGCACCAACTTTACATGGGCTAGAACTTTCAATACAAATCTACTCCTTAGTAGCGAAATGACAAAAACGAATTTAATGCGAGCCATTTTATTTACAAGGCAAGTGAAAACCAGCTTATTCTGAGCATACAAGGAAGCAAAGCAGGAACTGGTCCCTTGGTCACACTCTTCCCTCTGTCTCAGCCTGCATTTGACTAGAATTCCTAAAGCTTCTGGTGAAGGCCTGAGGTAACCCTGTGCTCCAGATAATTCAGACCTTTGAGCAGATGTGTACAGCACTAAGTGCTAATGTAAAAATGGCAGCTTCCCAATAAAGTCAATAATCTGATTGGTAGTGTAGCTAATGAAAACATTAAACAAGCTTGCTGAGTGCTTTTTCTTCAGCATGCAGGAACCTAAACCAATTAAACTGATAAGAGAAATACCCATGATAAAGACTGAAAATGTTCTATGCACGTCTCATGTAATAGGCTACATGGAAAACACTCCCCAAGAGCTTTTTTCATCTCAGGCCTCTGAAAATAAGATATCAAAAAAAATTAAATATAGCATGCAGCAGAACTAACTTTTAAGGTGTAAGAGGCAAGGTTAATCTGTTAAAATGTATCAAGAACATTACACTGGAATCCAAAGGACTAAGTAGGTTATACAATTTCATACTCATATCTAAAAAAGGTCTTTGTACCATTTTTTTAGGGAAAAAAATGTCCTTGTACCATATATTTTTTTATGCTGACCAAATTAACAATCCTTGAACTTTTAGATGAGGCTGTGCAATGTGTTAATTCCTTTTTAGCATTTTCATTACTCAGAACAATGTCATTCCCTTTGAACTAAAAGAATTGTGCCAGCTTTTTAAATTTCAAAGTGCATTTGAGCCTGTGATTCAACAACTGATTTCCTTCAAAGTATCTGGGAAGTGGGAGATCATGTAATCTGCCCATGCTTGTTCAACAGCACAGTGGACACAACACTTCCTTGATGGCACTTTGGCAGGACAGGAGCAGAGGGTGTAAATCCATTGAGCTGTCCCCTGAGGTGAAATGGTTGCGTGTACCCATCACTTGCAGGTCTCAAGACTGATACAGAAGCGGTGCCTCTAAGGAAGAGTTTTGGCAGGTGTCATGTCCTGTCTGTCCTTTCTGGTCTTATCCTCCCACCAAGCATCAAAATAATTATTGTAATTGAAAACGATTAGAATTCTTTTACTTTGTATTTTACATAGTTCTTATTTTACCAAAAGCCTCCTGGGCAGAGCTGATGCTACATTGATGCAGTTAATTGCACATTTCCACGTAAATGAACAGTGACAGGGTAAGAGAACGAAGCCCTGGAAATGAAATTTAAGTGACTTGTCAAAGTTACATGCCTAAAGCTGCCAGTGCTGTTATTTCTCCCATTTCCATACCTGTGTCACTGCTCTTCTAAGGCAAGGCAGCAGCAATGGTCAGAAGGTATTTGTTTCTCAAGGGTTCAGTGGTTATCCCGACTTTATGATGACCTTTTTAGCTCCAGCTCAGCCCTAAATGATTTCCTGGCTGTCAGACAAGATCAGTGCTTGGATACTGTGTAGAAGGAATTTCCTGCATGAACTGCATGATACCAGTTTACATGGAAGTGTCTTTGGTGTCAGTAATGAGAAACATCAAGTCTTTCGTTGGCTCAAGGAAATGATTCACCTCAAATTTTATACAAAATACAGTGCAACTCATACAATGACCTTCAGAGAAAAGTACTGAAGGTGAACCATACTATGAATAGTCTGAATGGCGACAAACTATTTGGTACAGCTGTTAAATGTCACTGTAGCTTCCTCTGAAACTTATCATTAGAGTTGGTACTGAGAGTTAAAGTTGAATATCTGAAGGAAATCACTTGTTCAATTGCTTAACCTTTGGCTTATGATGATGGTGAGCAGGTTTCTAGTTTTTCCTGAAGGAAACCTTATGCTAAAGAAAAAAACCCCAAAATATGGAGAAGTTACTGGATTGAACAAAGCCTTTACTAACAACATGGTACTTAAAGCTTGAAATACTAATACTCAAAACAGAGAAAAACATTGAAACAGTATTTACAGATTAGAAGAATTATTTAATTCGTTGAGACCTACAGGACAAACACTAAACAGGTATTTCTGTAGTCTGATTTCTACATACAAGCAGTCTTCATTTCTTCGTAAAAGCATTAAAGATTCTACTTTCAAGCAGTTTAGACATGAAGAGTCTCCTATATTGTGGAGGGAAATGATCAACAAATTAATAGTCTTTGTATTATCTACTATACCATACTTACTGTTCTGTACGGTAGCCTGGAAAAGCTTCCCCTGCTCTTGTTACAGGAAGGGCTATGCCATATTTGACCTTCACACATTTGCACTCTGCTTGCATGTTTTATCTGAGGTATTACACTGCAACTAAGGTAATAAAGTTCTTACCAGTGGCTAGGTGTCTTTGTGACATCATCTGTTATACTGCTAACCTCTAACTGTGGCTTTTCTCACACGCAGAATGTCCTGAATAATCACAAGCAAGCTCCATGCATCTTCTACCTACAGGTGGAGTAATAAGGGGAAAATTTTCGAAGGATTAGCTGAACCCTAGTAATTTGTGCAGTGAAACTTCACCATTGCTGTTTTGCTGCGCTGAGCAGATAATAAGAGCTTCTGGTACCTGGAAAAATGTTCCTCCTTAGATTAAAGATCATTTGACTAACACAGGCAGAAGAAAAATCCTTCAGTTGGTACAAAAAATTTATTGTAAAGCATTCAGCTCAAATACATGCGATCAAATCTCTTTGATCATATAAAATAAGAATATTCCAGGACATACTTAAAGCCAAGTTGTAACCAGTATAGGATTTCCATAGTTAAATTTGAACCTCCTAGTAAGCATTTTAAGTACTGACACCACTAATAAGTGGTATGTACAGTGCCCTAAAAAGGATTAAAAGAAAGCATAATGTTCCATAGAAACGGCACCCTTAACTTGTACATTATGAGAGGTTTAAGTTAATTTAATGATGAAACAGTCAATCACAAGTTTAAATATATTACAAATTTACTTACTGTATGAGTACTGTTAACAGTCTTGTTTCTATGTCTGTGTTCCTCATTAATAGCCAAGATTTTGCAAGTCTTAGGTAAATAGTTTGAAGTGGTTCTCCAGTTGTGTTCCCTAAATGCTTTCCCATGCCCTTGATTCCTGTCCCCAAACTACGGAAAAAGCCAGGGAAACTCAGCCAGCTACCAGCATTAGCTAACCAGTAGTGTAACAATGGTCCTAGCCCCACTGTGAAACCTAGGCTACTGTAAGCATCAGTAGTATTTTCTATGACTAATCTGAAGCTGAACCTGGTTCAGTAGGTACAAAGCAGTCACCTTAAACAGGTCTGATCAAGGGTGGAGCAAGGCTATACAATTACCTTCTTGAAGCCGAAACTCAGCATGTAACACTTCTAGAAATGCTGACACCTCATCCTTCAGTTCCAGCAGCCAGGACAATTTTTCCCCTACTCTACAGAACCTCTTGTACAGGATTTTTCACCTGATGAACTGTCAAAACACCAATATCCTGCAGTCTAAGAGGGAAGGTATAGCAGAATTAGCAAGATAAAATACACAGATACCACCTTGTCTCTCTTCCTCAGGTGAATTTAGCCAACCCTGAGGAATGTTAATACAAATGCTACTGCTTAAAAGGCAAAGTGTGTCACCAGCTACACTGGAATTCAGAAATTACTTAATCTTCTTGAGAACTGCATAAAGAATGCATCTAGTTGTAATTATTGCATTTTTCTCTTTGGCTTTCAAATCTACATCTAGTTTATCCTCAGGAACAGACATGCTAATCTGGGGAAAGTAGTGCTTTCTTTTCAGCAGGTAAGATGTTAGGTCTAGGCTTCTAAACCTGCAACTCAACTAAGAACTTCTGACCTTGAGGGCTACTGTAGTTCTGACTATAACCCTACTGACTTGAAACCCAAAATCCATTGCACCCTAAAACAGGTCTCATAAATGGCAGAGTTTTGCATGGACATGAAACCAAGAACCCGTGCAAAATATGGCTGCAGTTCAATTTGTTTTTAAAATTAATTGAAAGTTGCATACTCAGGTTGGCCAAGACACTAATGAGTCAGTTGACAGAGCTCTTCATGCCATTTTTTTACCAAACTGAAGCCAGAATGATAAAGGAAACTAACCTACAGTACCAGTGGCAGTTTCTCCTCATTCCCAGGCAAGGGTACTCTGTTAAGCATGCATACTGAGAGCAGTATCAAGGAAGTACATGTCAGTGTATAGTCTTCAGCTCTTATCCTTTATTACGTACACAGCAAAGAAGGCAGCATTAGACACACGCACAGTGTGTTACACCCACTCCATCCACGGCACACGCACACACGCACACACACAGCCTTAAAAAAGTGTCGGTGATAAGGAACATATTATAAAGGTTGTGATCTTTATCTCTAAGCCCCTGAGCTTCTTCTTATGGTTAGGTGAAAAGGCAACGAACAAGTCTTTCCTTGCTCTGTAAGTGCTTTGTGCAACGATGTCCATAGAGGTCATAAGTCTTTTTGGGAGGAGTGAATGTCTTACTCCCATATTCACAGTCTCCTATCGCCATTTTTGCACCAAATAGTTTCCAGTTATGTTTAGTTGTCACAGGCAGCTAATATAGCTCTTGCTCCCGTGATTAAAGGTAGGAAAGGTTCTGCAGATCAGAAATGAAATGCAGGCCCCTCTTTCTCTCAAGAGATGTCATCTCGGTGACACTGCAGGACTAGAGAAGTTACCAGAATTTCGTGGAGACTGAAGAGGCACAGATGAAGAACTAGGAGACAGTTTTCTTGGGCTGCATAGGTCACCATTGTGCAACTTCCACAGAAGTTCTTCATTTTCCATTGACAGGCGTTTGTTTACTTTTGATTCTTTCTCTAGTGACTCCTGTAAAACAGCTTGCTCTGTAGAAAGTTGCCTGCAAATGCAAAATTTACATCAGAACACATAACCCAACTTGGAGGCTGAAGTACTGAAACTTAAAGAAAGGTTTGAAAGTGCATAAAGCCTTGCTTGGCTCACAACTGAATTCCATCTTTATTAGGAGGATTGAGCATATTCTCATCCTAGCTATATTTAAACTGGTAGCTTGCAGGAAGCAGGAGAAAGTCCCAGTAAGAAACATCCCTAAGGGTCAGAAAAGCATCTGAAAAGTGAGGCTTGTCCTACTTAAAACGACACATGCTTTTAAACGGCTGTGCTGGAGCCTTTGGGTCTTGCTGCAGGCTCAGCTCAGCATAGAAGCTGCAGATTCCTTCACACTGGAAGAGTCTGGCCATCCATTTAAGCCAACAGTTAGGAGTACCTCAGACCTGTTTTATTCATGCTAAATATTACTGTTATTGCTAAATAAACCACACTGATCTAAACTGGGGACAAATCACTCACTGAAGTGGTTATAAGTATGACTCAGGTCTAGCTTACAAGCCCGTAGTACTTAAAAGGGACAATCTTTGTATCACGGTATTTCCAAGTTGCTTTTTCTTCCCTAAAATATTGGGGTACTGAAGAACATACTAAACCTTTACCCACTTTCAATATGTTCCTGCTTGTTGCTGTACAAAGGAATGCACATTTGTAGAGATACAAGTGGGGAAGAAATTGATGTGTTCTTTCCCAAAGTACTACAAAATTGCATCCACCAATATTTCAGAAGAATTTTCTTTCTTGTCACAGGAACCCCTTCCCCCTGATTAATAAGGGCATCTAAATGTCCACAGGTATTTTTCACCTTGAAAGCTCCACGTGTTTGTCCATCCGAGCTTTTAATTCTTCATTTTCTTGCTGAACCTTCTTTAATTTATCCATTAAGATTGTGTTGTTCTCCACCTTAGAAAGAAGGTCACAATTTGAAATACAACCCACACATGCACTCATCAAGATACCGACTGAGCTATCACAGACATTGGCGATCTGGAGTTTGCAGAGCTTGTTACATACAAAAACCTGCAGTAACGTCAGACTGACCTGCTGTCGTGGCTTAATGTTCTGTAACAGTCAAATACATCCTACTTACCTTACCCTTGCATATCCTGGCACTTGGCCACTTGTGCTGATTAGATGCCAACAAGGAGGACTGGATAAGGGATCTACTGTTAACCAGCACATTCCGGTAACTTTTGCCAGTGATGGGCAGCAGTTTTAGACACTGTAGTGTCTTTCTAGACAGAGGACTGTCTAGAAATACCTTGACAAATTCAGGAGTTCCCCTGAGTAAACAGCTTTCCCTACTGCTCTTCTGATTCTACTTCGTTGCTGGAGGACGTTATCAAAATAAAAGAAAAAACTGAATAAGTGGTGGGATGGTCCAAGGCCTTCTACACTGTGGCCAATGTCTGCTGGAGAAGATGAAGGTTTACTAGTAATGTGCTAGTAGTTGTAGACTAGGGTAACATACACTGCTGCACAATACTGAACAACAACTGACATGAATGTGTTCCTTTGTATCCAAACCTCTTTCTATACTTCCTCATTAAAATCTTGCTTAAGCAAGTATTACAACAGTGTTCAAAGGCCCCACCCAGGAGAGGGACCCTGTCCTGTCACAAATAAGAGCATACTAAGTAATTACAAGTTCTGCCTCCAAAACTGACTTTTCATGTGGAATTACACACAGGTGAGGAGCACGGACACACAGCTAAACAAGCAGCTTAACAGCTAAAATGATTGGCCTAAGCTAATCAAGACGTACTCCGTTTCATATTTGATCCCTTCTTGTTAAATTAGGATAATTTCCTTGTTAATGTTTTCCTGACACTGCAATTTGTCTTCCATACCACTTGAGCAATGTAGCAGGTAAGGATTTTGTTCTTTGGGGGATGAGGGAGAAGAGAGGGAAGAGGCTCCCAGATAATCCTGTACTAACTTAGCAATAGTTCATGCAAAGCACTAGTTGTCTCAAGATGTTACAAGGTCATTTAGAGCATTGGGTCATTCTTCTCCCCTCTGGACATATATACCAATGCTGTACCTGCAATGTGAGCATGTCCCATCATGAATTCCTGTTTCCTTTTAAACAAAAAAGATTAATTCTTGCATGTAAGTCTGTCCAGCCCAAGTTCGTTACAGGAACACAAGTCAGAGACACAGCCCCAGCCTGCCAGACCCCAAGGAACACTCACCAGCTTTTCCATCTTCATTAGCTTTATATCCTGCTGATGGAGTTTCTCATTCTTGATCTCCAGCACTGCTTTCAAACTTTCCAGCTCCTGTTCCAGGTACATAATCTGCGGGTTTTTCTGAAAGATTGCCAGAGAGTTTGCTTAGTACCCTGAATTTCAGGAATAATTTAGATGTTTCTCTGCTACTTAGAAAAAACAAGAAAATAATTATGGTAACGAGTTACTTGTTCTAAGTGAAATCAAGTCAAACGCTAGAATAAGTAACAAGATCTGATATCACTTTCTCCTTGGTTTTTGTTTGTCCTTCAGGGTAGGTGGACAGTTGCAGTTGCTTCATTAGAAGCTGTTCAGAAAACACTTAATGCACAGACACGAAAAACCCTTGTGAATCAAAGGAAGGCATGAATGCTGTCACAGCAAAACTTGTTTTGCGGGAGTGCCCAAAGGCCTTAAGGCTAGGAGTTCCAAAATTTATTTCATATTACTCATAACCCATCCCAAGAGATAATTAGAGTAAACACTTGAAGAGTTTTCAGGCACTGGAACAGTTCAAAAAAGCACCAGAAGTTTAAGTTGTGAACTTGACTGTAGCTTATCTTCCCCGGTTTGGGTCTGAAGGCAGCTGGCTCATAAGCAGAAATTGAAAGTTTTCAGTTTTACATTCTTCTAAAGCCTGAAAATGCAATTACACATACAAGTCTTACACTGCTGCACATCCATGACTTCTCTACAATATTTCAAGTTAGGCCTTTTTAATTTTTCCTTTTTCTGTTTTTTTCTGGGAGGTAGAGGGGAGAGCAGGAAGAGGCCAGAGCAGGGTAAGATGTGGTTTTCTCAAGGACCTATTTTCCAGAGTAAGAAACCATTCAAACGCTGCAGAGTAAAACACATTCTCTGCATTTCAAGGCAGTCACAGCCAAAAAAAAGGAAAAAATAAAGCAAGTCTTAGTCCATTTCCAAGCAGTCAGAATGGAACACAAGCTGAAATCAATCAATTAAGCATGTTGTGTAACTAAGTTTATCTTCAAAATCAAACAAAACTTGTTTTAGTGTATTTGGGTAAGAACACAGGTGCACTGAGTAACAGCTTCACTGCCACGCCAGAAACCTCGGACAGGAGGGCAATGCCTGCAGTTTTGTGGGGTGTGGTCCCAGAAAGACAGGGCCAGTACATGTCACAGGTAATAGGGACTCCATCACCTGCACAGTTCATTCTCCTGCTTGTTTTTAAGGCCGGTTGCATTAGTGGTTCTTGTTTAACTTCTTTTGAGAAGTCTGTGCAAGGGTGAAGCGTGCTGTGCTGCCTCAGTTAAGGCAGCACACAATTTGTTCCTCTGTTTTGTGACTTTAACATGGAATCTAGGAGCTAACAAGAAAAGCAGTCCTGAGAAGTTTAAATGTAGCTTACAGCATGTTCAATATTCAATTTATTTTCTTTCCTTCTTCAAGCCCAATGGCCTTAAAATATCTTTTTAAAGTTAAGTCTGAGCCCCTACATTAGCTATTCAGAGAAGAAGACACAGGCAAATAAAAAGACTCAGAGGCCTACATAAGTTTTTAGCAAAAAACTGGGAATATCAAGTGACACTATCTAAATGATACCAGAGAGCCGGAAATACATCTCTGTCTTCAAAGGGCTATTGGGAATTCCAATACTGCAGAATTTGTGTTTCGTACAGAAGAGTATGCTGAGTCAAACTGGTGCTTTTCCAAAGAGAAGTCTCAACCTTATCATGCATCTTATGCTGTCAGGAAAGCACATTTGCAGCTATGTAAAGGCACTTGACTATTGCTCCTTTAATTTAAGCAACATCTGAGCATGCCTGTGGATTACAGTTCAAACTCCCACTGCCACAGCAACATATTGTGGTTGCAGATTCTTCTTGTGGCAGCTCTGTCCTGCCACTAGAATAAGCAATAAGAGAAAACAAAACAAAACAAATTCCAGTGAAAACTAGGGCAACTTCCACCAGAGGCATCCTAAGTGAGTCTTTAAGCATGGATTTCTCTTTGTGGAATAAGCAATACTACTGGTGTTCTGCTTACTTCTGGGTAACCAGAAAGATAAGCATGTTTGTGTCTAACCCTTCCAGTGCATTAGAAAAACCCTCTCTCAGAGAACATTTCTACCCCAGGAGCATCAGAGGTAACAGCAGCCCTGGGGGGAAAGGCAGGGCAAAATAAAAGTTTCTTTAAAGGATAAATCAGCAAAAAATACGAATCAATGTTTGAATAAAAGCATTTGAAATGAGCTTTGTAGTAGTGATGCAAGCCCACGCTGATCATAGCACTGATACAACATTTGGCAACTGTCCAGAAAAACGCTGTGGTACAACTCCTGTACACACACAGGTCTTCAATTCAGCTTAGGCTGTTATTTACACCCCTGACTTAGATACTCAACAGCTTTATAGAATTATAATGGTAAACTTAATACGCAGCATCACACTGCTTGTGAAAAACCTGTGGCAGGTGAGCCATTTACAAAAAATATTACCAAGTATGGGAGCCCTATCAGGCTTCATTGCAAACCTTCTGCATTATGCAGTAAAATAAACCCAGGCAAGATCTGCTCAATCCACATTACTTTGGAAGATCAAGACTTACAAGATTGGCTTTTTCTTTGGCTATTTGTTTCTGTTCTTCTAATTTCAGCTTCTCACTCAGAGAGTTGTTTTCAGTTTTTAGTTCATCGATTTTTTTCTGAAATGCAAATATATTGCATAGTTAGGCCAGGAATTCAGTGCACATCTCCAAACTGCTTTTTAAGTTTTAAACTGTTGCAATGAACCCAGCCCTTAACAAACCTCCAGCAATTCCTGCTTCTCTTTAAAGGAATCTTCAAGCGACTTTCTTTCGGATTCATGGGTGCTCTTGAGCTCTAAAACAAATTATTTTTGCAGATTTTTAATACAACATAAGATGTGAAAATTCTTCTTGAAAAGAAACAGCCTGAAGAGCCAGCCTACATATATATGCACAGATGCAGTTGATGGCAACACACAAAACACATTTATCATTAACTGATGCAAAGCATGTACGAAGTATGAGATCTATTCCCACTTCAGATTTGCTGATTGGCCCCTCATATCCATTTCATTAGCAGACAGCCTGTCAGTTTTGAGAGCATTCATCTGCATGCAACAAATGGACTTATTAAGCACAGGCCACATCTGACAAAAGTTGAGTTTACGGAAGGAAACACAGCAAAAATTGAAATTGTGTCTTCCACAAACTTCTAGAAGAACATTTCTTTTCCTACTTCAGATGCCATGCAGAGGAGTTTGCTCTTTGATAGCAATGGAAGCATGACCAGTCTTCAATACAAAAAAGTATCACTGGAAACGTGGCTATCAAGCGGAGTTGGAAGGAGGATGGAAATCATCATCACTTAAATCAGTGAGATGCAATTTCATTTAAACCTGAGCATGGTCACCACCCCCTCCCTGAAAAACCACCTCTGCCACAGTGTACTGTACACACTGTATAATATTTCTCAACATTTCCATCTCATTATGGAAAGCACACAACCCTACTTATCCTCATTTTCAATTCTGAGGTGCTCCTTAGAGAACTACAGGCTGGGAAGAATTATTCAGTCACTTGAGATTTTGAGGGCAATTCAGACATCTTTTACTGCAAGAAAAAGTCACTTCCACTCAAACTGTTTCAAAAGTTTCATTCAACTACAATGGGATCATGGTTATTGCTGTATGTAAAATAAGACTTGTCAGTTCCAAAGGAAGGAATTCAGCTGATGTTTTTAAAGGTAGCTGGCCACAAAGAACAGTGAAGTGGGCATAATGATCAAAAAGCCTGAATGTTTTTGTTTGTGACTAGCAGTACTATAACACGTGTACTTAAATACAAAATACTTGCCTGAAAAAGAGGATTCATACTCCTTTTTCAGCTCCTCTAATTTTTCTGAGTGTCTGTTTTCAAGTTCCAGCTTAAAGCTTTCATGTGTGGTATTTAAATTGTCCACCTGCAATATGATAACATGATTTTTCTCCCTTTACATGTACCAACGTAACCCTTGTTTAAAGAATTATTTCAGTGGCTTCATGCACTATGTCGAGTACATTTTAAATGGTCTAGTAGGATTTAAAAGGAGAAGCTAAGCCCTGTACAACACTTAAATAAATGAGAACGATGCCTTACAGTTTACCACTACCAACAAGATGATGTGTGCATCTGTCACACGCATGGAGTTGTTGCAAAGCAAGGTCAGAGGGCAGGTGTCTTTCTATAAATCTTAAAACTCAAGCTGCCTCAAATATCCCATGGAACTCTAGAAATTATTCAAGCTGGCAAAACACAAGCAATCTCCACCACATTTAAACATAAGCTTAAGATCTGTACAGCTTAGTGTGATAGTATTTTTATTGCTGCAATGAAATGGAGTTTCACATTAAATAAAATAACTGTTATTAGCAAAACCCAGAATTCTCTGAAGGCTCATTTGTAGCAGAAAGCAGTTGCTAGAGAACTTTTCTACTTTGAGTGTTACAAACCTGCTCCTGGAGTTGGGCTTTGTACTTTTCAGCTTCCTCAATGCAGATACTCTGGAGTTTCTCACATTCTGCAGTGTAAAACTGTTTAAGCCTCTCCTCCAGCTCAGCTAAGTCATCATGATGTTGCTGGTTTAACTTCTGCAGAAACCCTTCATAAGCAACTTGCAGTTCATTCCTGTCTCTTTCCAATTTCTCACAAGCTGCAGAAGTAGTTACTGAAGATGACAAAAGAAAAAGAGAAACAAAAGGAACTGGATCAAGTTCAATACTAAAGTCACTTCTTCATTTACAGGTATTAAAAACAGTGAACACACTGCACAGCAACATGAATATATACAAAGACAAATATGATTTGTCTATTAAATGTGTGCCCCCTCCAAGGGCGCATGAAAAGATCTTCACAAAAATGTCAAATTCCATGTTTCTTAGGCTGAGAATTAATTGAACCTAGTTAAGCCAGGAACCCACATAGAAAGCACAAGTGTTGCAGATTGACATGATGTGGAAGAAGGAATTTCTCATGAGAGACACTGAAGAGCTCCAATAAAAACATTAATTGCATTTGCTACTTCACCTTTTTTATCCCATTTCAGTAGAATATTTGTCAGAGTACTTTACTTTTTGACATATAAACCACTTAACTAAATTTGAAAGTCTAAATAACCTGAATACTGTATGTTTAATGACACTCACACTCAGCTATACAGCAGAGAAGCAATTCTACCCTGACATGGACAGCCTGATACAGAGCTGCCAGTCTGAAAGGTACTGCTCATGAGTTTATGCCTCAGGTATTTAAACATGCAAGACAGAGAATGGTTTTAGGTAGAAAGTGGAGGGTATTAAGAAAAGAGAAACGCTGTGCAAGTCTCTTTACATCTGCATTAACACAGGGCTGCTAAGAAGGCTGCCTACGTTTGTCTCCCCATATTTGTGGCTGGTTAAAAGGCAAAACAGAAGTTAGGAAATTGCATTTCTGAGTTTGAAATTTAGCATTCCCAACTCCAGCCAGCCAGGCCTGAATAGGAGGAGTCACCCTCCTACTGTTAATATGACTGTAGCAAATGCCTTATGCAGTTCCAGCTGCACCCAAAGCCTGGAAGCAAGGTGAAATAGCGTCTCTAACACAAGTGTGTGGTCACTGACCTTGAGCAAAACTGGTTCTATACAGACTCTAGTACTATGGTTTAAAACAAATTAGTCAGATGAGTGGCTGCTTAAGAGAAAAATCAACTAAAATGTTAACTTGATCTTCAAAGGCAGAAGAAGTCATGCATGAATGCACTTCGCAGCAGACTGGCACACTGCCCAAACAGTGTAAATATAAACGCTATGTAAAAGCATGGGAAGAGTCAAGGATTTTTGTACAGGCAATACACGAAAGTCTCATCACAGCTGTGTTTGAGCCTTAAGATAAATAAATTAAAGTATCTTCAAGGACTGATTCCCAAAGCAGTAGTGGGTCAGCTCAAGGGAGAGCAGCCTGCCCCAGCAGAGTGCCTCAAGTTACACGTGTCTTATTCTTCTTTGCTACAGCTCATTAAAAGCATGTGAGTAACTTGATGAATGATACTTGCACTCTCTTTTAAGGGAACTGTAGAGAGTCTTGGCCCTGCTACCATCACTTGGAACCTGCAGTGGAACTAGAAAGTATTAAGAGAGTGAGCTGTACTGCATGGAAATCAATCTGCATATGTGTCTACCTGAATTAGGCTTAACAGCAAGCTTAGCTGTGCTGGGTCTGTGCGAAAGATCTGCTGATCTGGACAGATTTAGGCCAAGCTCTTCATTCTCTGACTGGCAACAATGCAACAGAGGCTCAACTGAAACCACAACATTCTCTACAACCCAAGCAGATTTCACAGTTTTTGCTACTTTCTGCACCAGCACCAAGAGATGGTTTTACTTCCCTATCATTATTCCTTCCACAAACTTCTCTTACCACTGTTCCCTTAGGGAAAGGAAAAAAAAAACCCAAAAAAAAACCCCCAAACAAACAAAAACCCAAACCACACCAAAAAACCAAAACCACACAAAAAGAAAATTAGCATTCACACTTCTTTCACACCACAGTGGCACAAAGTTATTGAATATATATACTCTGCATTGCCACGTTTTTGGAGAAGAGGAAACATCACTGTTAGGGGACATTATTTTACAATGCAAAGAACCAGGCAGCAAGTCAAATGGAGGTGTTACACAGCCAGCCACATGCTGATGGATCTGACCTTCTATAGCAGAGTAAGGGCATAGCTGAGAGGCAGGCGAGTTGCATGGCTCGGTTGAGGTAACTGTAGCAAAATGTTTCAACTGATACACTTCACTTAAAACCAACAGTGGAAGAAGCATCAAATTCCTTATTTGCAAGGCCAGAGCTATTCGTTTGCCTCCAGTTAGTCAGAAGAATGTGCTGCCTATCGTTGTGTTATCTTTAAATGTCAGCACACAGAACTTCAGATGATGCAAAGCACTTCAGAAAAAAAGCAAATAGCAAACCACGCCTTTGTCAAAGAAAGCAGACGCATCAGTTCCCCTTCAGGCAGTTTGCAATTCAGATTTATGAGAAGACTAATCTAACAAAGGCAAACAAAAAACTTTTAAAACTTGCACTGGCAGTTAAATGTTACCTTGAAGGTAACTCTGGCCTCCACAACTGCTTCCTTGCAGATCACAAGCCTGACTTGAATCCCTGCCACCCAAACAAGAGGCAGAACTACACAACCAGTGAGCTCCCAGTATCATGGTGGTGCAAGAAACTGTCCATGTAAGGCTTCAGCAAAAGCACCAACTAAAGAATTGTTAATTTGAAATTATAAGATGTCCCGTAAACCAAAGCTTGTCTAAGTAGTTGAGATTGAAATCTGCAGCAAATATTCTGCACAGCCCTATCCATCTGCAGACTGAATCATGTATTTTTATGACTGCTCTGCCTTTTTTCAAAAGTTGCCTTTTTCATGATTTCTCCCTAATTCCTTAATCTGGCCATTTAGCCACTGACTAACCAAACTCAATTGCTACTCAACTGAAGAGTCTTCTCATTGAACTGATGCTAAACTTTGAAGAAAAATTTGTAACCAAGATTTATGCTCTTCCAGTAGCAAACACACAAATTTGTTTCAACTTCTCATCCACTTCAGAGATATCTGAAGTGCATACTTCAGAGTTTTTGTACGCTACTACTGTTTCCTTTCCCTTCTTAAGTGCTTTCCTCCCCAATTCCACATCTTCCACAAAGCTTGAGCAAAAAAAACCCAACAGGAAACAAATGGTCCAAGAGCATTTCAGGGAAAAATCAAGCCATAGAGATGAAAAGATGTGCTATTCATTTGTCCGTGAAGTTTGTTCAATTTTACTTGTAACACCAAACAGTTTTAAGCTTTAAGGACAGAGTATATGGAATGTTATACTTGGCAGCCAGGAGCGATTTTTACTTCTTTATTCAAATAGCAGAGCCATTCAAATTTTTCCTCCAAATATTAATATTTTTCCTCCACTTGGTTGTCCCAGCCTCTCTTCTCAATCATACAACTGTCTCTCCCTGTATTATTACAACACAGAGCAAGATTAATCTGTATTTTTAGGCTTCTTAACACCGTTAATTATAAATTAAGAGCCTGGTTCTTTTGGGCCAGACCATGACCTTTGGAAATCATGGAAAGTTTCTGAGATTTGGTAACAGCAAATCTTCAGAGCAGAAATGCTGGTTTCCACATGTAAAATTACCCTTTACTTGCAGTAGGTAAGAGCAGCCACTTGCATCTGGGGTATTTCACCACAAAGCTTCTTAAGTGCCAAAATCATAAAACAAATGCCTGCAAGAGCAGCATGGAGAACCAGGCACATGGCAACTCCCTGCAACAGTGCAAACAGCAGCACATCCAAACCATATCAACAGTTGCTGCAGCTGAAGGAGAGGACTACAAAAGTTGCCTTTGTATCTCCTAGAAAGCAATTTTGTATTTCCATTAAAAGTAGCCAAGATGTAAGACCTTAAAATTGTGCAGCATCTTCTTTCACTTTTTTAAAATTGTTCTAATTATAAAACCATCATCCAATTCAGCCCTTATGGCTAAACTGCTTAGATAAGACATTTTTCAACTTACGTTCCCCTAAAAGCCACCATAACCATAGCTCTAAGATAAAATACAATGGATTTTTCTGAACCCAGAATTAAATTTTTTGCAAACAGTAGTTATCTTCATAAAAGTGTCCAGGTCACTCACTGGCCCCGTTATGATTTATGAAAAGGCATTAGACTGTCTGAAATTCTAAAACAGAGTTCATGAGGACATTAAACTGTCAGCATTTTAATAGATGTGGGGGATGTGAAATGGGGATGATTACCACAAAAAAGCCCAAGTATTTAGTACTATGTGATATTACACTGCACTAACACTTAATTGCTCAAACCTTATATTTTGCACTGCAAGATGTATGTTCACTTGACAAGTCTGCTAATTTCCTTCTCTATACAATATATATTTTTATATCTATACAGTAATTAATTAATAATATTGGCAGATTCTCAATATTGAAAATTCTTCTACCCAAACATGCTTTCAAGTTTATGACCAAATTTCTCTTGGTGTTACTTCCATAATGAGGCTAATGATACAGGACATTAAACCACACTGCGTATTTTTGTTCTTGGGCAAGTTAGACAAGGCAGGTAGCCAAAAAAGCCTGCTTTAAGCAACATTTAAGCAGCTATGATTGAATAAATAACGTGAAGCACTCACTTCTCTGCCAGGAAGTAAATTCACATCCCTGTGCTGCAAACATTATAAGTGACAGAGTGTTCAAGCAGGCAAACAGGCAAGTGTATGAAGTGTGGCAAGTCAGGCCCTGTCTCAAATAAGTGAAAGGAACATCTACCTATTATTAAGTATTTTTAAGGATCACCTCAACCTGAAAACGAAATACATTCACTGTAAAAAACAACAGTCTCTTCTATCTAAACCTCCAAAGCATCTTGAAGATAATTTAGTAATAAAAAAGAACATGAAGATATTTTGACGAAAATACAATTTATCAATTGCCATGCAGCAACTGGAGGTGAGAGAGAGGGGGTCTGGCATTTGGCTGCCTGTCCAGGGTACACACAGGCCTCTCCAGGCCACCAAGAAAGGCTCTTGAATGGTGATGTTCAAAGGGCCAAGGCGGGCACAGGCTGAGTCAGCTTTGCACCTGCTGTTTTGTAGCAGGACTGAGCTGGATCACATCCAGCATGGTTACGAGGAGGCTCTGAAACAATTTGAAGTGCAATTAATTTAGAGGAATAGTTTCGTACCTCTCAAGAAATATGCAGCCCTTGCAATTTCTACTTACATAATAAACAAGTAGCTAGAAGTTTATGCACTAGCTTGCATCTTAAGAAGGGAAACAGCTGACAAGCAGGACATTCCTACCTGCTCCAGGCTCCCAGAACTAAGGTGTCTACGTACAAACCACAAAGTTTAGACTTTGCAGCTGAAGATTTTAAGGAAGCCCAAGTTCAGAACCCAACTGTTACTGAATTTGAACTCCCTTCGAAAAAGCCCATCCCCAAGCATCCCTGTCACTGCTAATCCTTGCACATGGTTCCAGCTAGTGGGAGCAAAAAGCATTGTCTGGTAACCATCAGCCCCATGGCTGGCACAGTCACATGATGGCTGCCAAAGACACATTCTGGGACCAGAATGCATATTCAAGCCATTGACCAAAAAGGTATTTTGGAAGAAAGGGTCATACGAAATAACCCAGCAAAACAGACCATCTGGCAGCAAGTCAATTTGGTCTTGCAAGGTAAATCAAGGAGCTTGGGAATGTGCACAGTTGAACTTCAAAGCAAGAAACTGAGTAGTATAAATTGTGCAGGGTACAAGCTGCAGGAGACTTCATGTTCCTCTCAAACTCAGAAACATGCAGGTAACAGGCTACACTGGGCTGGGCACACCTGGTTCCTCTTCTGAGACTGCCTGTCCCCAAGCTGCAAACCAAGTCATTAAAAACATGGCAGCTGGGACTCCACAAAACATGTCTACATGGTCAAAATAAGATTCAAACTGCATTTAACTTTCCCAGCAAACCTATGCTTAGATCATACTGTGAATGAAAATTCACAGTACTTACGTCAAAACAGTCTATGGAAATCTTAAGTTCAGCTGTATCCATTTAACAGTGTCAGTAGAAAGCTGATTAGCAGGTATGTATTTAAGCAGATTATTTTCAGCTAAAGCTACTGTTACAAGAATGCCTTTCTCACACCTTGTCAACAAATTATTAATTTAACTTAAAAAAACACCCCAAAACAAAAGAGTTCTTTTTAAAGCTAGATAGAATTGAAGACCTGGATAGTTTTTCGTTTCTGTAATTAAACCCACTCCCTTTACACGTGGAGGAGAGCAGTACAGACAGGCTAGATGTGTGACATGGTTAAGACAAAGGATCTGCATGAAGATAAATGCTTCACTGAAACCATGGTCGGGAAACCTTACAAAGGGAAGTGAGCCCCAGGCTGCCATTCAGATGCTCCTGCAGAACTGACCCAGTAAGATCAGCTCTATGAGGGGAACAGCTGACAATGTCATCAGCAGCACATCAGCCGGCATCCCTGCCTGAGAGCTCTGTGCACTCGAGTGTCACAGATCCATCAGGCACAGTTGCATTTAAAGTTTTCTCTGGTTATCAGCCTACTGAATGGCATCTATCAGCCTACTGAATCCATACTTGCAATGGGAGTCTCATTTATAAGCTTAGCAGGCTGTTAATCAAAGCAGGAAGGTAACGAGTTTATGGAAAGCTCATTTAATCGTGAAGCATCCTTAAAAACAACTAAGCTTTAAAAAAAACAAAACAAAACAAACCACCAAAACCCTCAAAAGTGGTAATGGGCAAAAAGTGTTGGCCAGTTTTTGGTCTACCCATCTAAGCAGAAATTTCCCTTTCTAGGTAAGTGATAAACATAGTACCTATGTTGATAAAGGAAAAATAATATTGAAGATGCAAGCCTAGGAAGAAAAGAGACTTTCTTGCTCTGACAGCAATCCTTCTGAAGTAATTTTCTTGGTGAGGTAAACAGATGAGGCTGCTCAGAGAGTCACATTAAGTACGAAAATAAAAATAAATCTAGTTTATAAAGTTTATAACACAACTGTTTAGCGATGCAAGAAGGTAATTTCCACATTAAAACTCTAGTTCTGTTGTCACTTTAGGGTAATATAAGCATCAGCTGCAGCTGATGGAGGACATGACCCTTCACCTTGCTACTCCTTCCTCTTTCTCTGTTCTGGTCCCAGTGCTCCTTCAGTCACATACTGAGCCAGGCCAGGCAGCTTTGGCAAAAGAGTGCTTCAAGCCACTGGTTTCCGCTGGCTTAGGTCCCCAGGCAGCTCACTGCATCACAGGGGGCAAGGCTGTTCCAGCAGCAATGCTGGCACAAGGAGGACAGAGGGATGCAAAAGCAGAAGAAGGCCAGGCTCTTTCAAAGCCAGCCTCTACTGAGACCTGCATGGAACAACTGCTAAATTCAAATACATGGAGTTACCACTAAATGCAGTTAAATCAAGCTTCAAAGTTGGCAAAACCAGCCCCTGCACATCATAGCTCAATTTCACATTACAGCTGTCCACTAGGATGAGTTCAAAGATTTAATCTCATCAGCCTGAAAGCATTTCCTTCTGTTAATTTTACACTCATTCACCTCCAAGTCACAAAGGCAAAATGCAGATTTTGCACAGTATGTTTTACAGGTTTACGCTTTTTTTGCCAGCAAATCTCTAGAACACAGCACACAAATAAGTTAGGGATCAACGAAAGTATATATACTGTCAGCCATCCTCCCATTTTTTAGAAGTGAGTGCTTTGGTCATCAGAGGCATGTTTTGCAAGGAGGCCCCGCAAGGCGCAGTCAGATCAGTGCCAGGAATTCGGTGAACCTGAGGTCACACGCTGTCACGGCTCCGCAGCGCTTAAAGCATCTGAGTGGAATTCAGTCAGGGAATTAAATGACTGCCATTACAGTACCAGGGCATCTGTCTTCTGCAGATCTGTTTTGCTGCATTTCTGTTCTCATGAAGAATACAAAAATAAATTCTTACCTAGTTCTCCTCGAAGGTTAACTAGTTCTTGAGATAACTCTTTCCGCTGCTTCAGTGCTTCCTCCCTCTGCAGAGAAAAGAACGAAAACCCCCAAACATTTGGTTACTAGTGATCTGAGAAGGGCACCTTCCAATAATTAACTTACATGTGTTCTGTAGGAAAAACAAGAGGCAGGAGCAAGAAGCCAAGATATGACTCATTTAGGATAACAGTTCAGCTGTTACAATATACACAGATGTTCTTCTGTTGTTAAGGAAGTTATACTTTAAAACAAAGAACAGCTTTTTCCAGGTTAACTCTGCAATTAAAATGCTACTTTGCAGCAATTAATTATATATTTTATGGTGAGTATAGCAACATAAGCCTCCAGAACAAATCAAGTGATAGCTGTCAAGGGCACAGAAGTATAGTGTATATGTGAAAGAGGCATGCATTAAATATTTATCTTAAGCTTACTCAAACACAAACCCAAGAACTTTGCTAAATGCTAAGCCTTCCATGAAGAAAAGGCACAGCCCTGTTCAAAGTTGAATACAACCCACCCTGCTGCTCGCAGTTGTTAATGTTAAGATAGATGGTGTTTCTTACACCGAGAGAATCATAAGGAATGTGTGAACAGATCACAACAAAGCGGAAGCACCCATCTCCCTGCTTCTCCCAGGAGTTGTGCCCTGGCCAGGAGGAGGCGGCTGGCCAGGCCGCTGTGCCCCAGACCCGCACCCCCAGCAGCGCCGCGGGCACAGCCATGGCAGAGCCGCTCCGGGGCTCGGCGGCCGCCAGCTCACACCATGCGCGGAGGTGACAATGTCCACGCGCCCTGCTGGCAGGGTGCTTCACCGTGCTCCCGGCCGGCTCCCTGTGAAACAAACACTCATTACCCTTGCTGCAGCACACTGAGAATAGAGGCACAGCTTGCTGCTAGAGCAGCCCATCTTCCAGCGCCGGCAGCCCCCCGCTCGGCCCCCCGGCCCTCATCGGCGACGCGCGGGTGGCGGCGGCACCACCGAGCCGGGCAGGTCTGGCCAGGGCCGAGCGTCAAGGCTGGACCCTGCCTCCGCAGGTTATCCTGCTTCCGCGCCCAGCGCTCCCGACAGCGGCAGATACTGCAGCTTCTGCAATTGGCACAAGCAGCCAGCGATTACTTAAAGCCACAGCCCTTCTTTTATGAAAGGCGAGCCCAGACATCAGATCGATCGATCTCCTCTTGCTCCGACGGCAGCCGGGATCACTGAGGGAACACTGCCGTTCTCTGCAGATAACCGAGCTTATTTTTAGCTGTTTCGAGCTTGCTGTAGCTGGTTTCACACTTAATTTGTTGATGCAAAAATAAGCCACAGGAGGCCTAAGCTGAATGGGAGAGCCACACACACAGCAGGCTTTGCTGCTGTCAATGCCCAGGCTTATGTTCATAGCCCCGGTGCACGCAAAGAGCGTGAAACTCACTTCGCATGCTTTTCCTTTAGCTAGGATACATTACGGAAAAGGAAAAAAACCCAAACCACTGGCCCAAAAATCACAGACTTGTCCACAACTCAGCACAGTAGATGAATTTGCAGACTGGTCGAGCCACACCTACAGCTGGTTCTCCCCAGGGAAAACCTCACCTTTACAGCAAATTCCCCTTTTGCCCTTGGTCACTCTCACTGCAGCCTGACTACAGGCTTACATCTTAAGAGCACCCTGTCCTGGACACAGGGAATACTCATTGCATGCCTGAAGAACAAATAAAGCAGTAAAATACACCATTCTTAAGAAAAACTAGAGAATGAGCACCCAAAATCCAGTCATGTATTAAGGTCTGACACAAGACAAATCAAAGTGAGTAATTTTTATGCTACACACTCATTTGCAAGTTTTAGGAAATTATTATGCAGCTGTAAAGGCCGGTTAGAAGAAACTACCAGCCCTTTACTAGAAATATTTATATTTTTGACCTTGTATGAGAAAGATTCCCTTTTAATCACTCAATTTAAGCAGTCTTAACAATTATTTGGACACTTTACATTTTGGTAGGGCTAGTAAGTAGCTGTGTTGCTGTTTTATATTAAGCACTTAGAGGCTTTTTACAGTGTCAGTAGGCTAAGACTGAAAACCACGCCTCACCCTCCACAGTAAATTCTCAGGAGAGCAGAGCTCAGTTATTGAAAGGACTTGCCCTGCTCTTCCCTGCTTCTCTACTCAGAAAGGAGAGATGAGTCATCTCACTCCGGTTCAACACCAGTGTTCCCACTATGGACACAGCATCTGATGATGAAAATGGGAATGCTGCAGTGAGTTACTGGAACTGCATCCTTGCATACAACCTGCTTTCTTCCAGCCCACTCTGTCAGTAAAACATTTCAAATTCTCCCTACTGGCTGGGCCACGCTGCAGTCCCTTTGGAGATGCTAACATTTTTGTTTAGTGTTTCCAAAGGAGGTCTTTGTGGTCTACACATTTTGTATTTGCTTTCAGTTAAAGAAATTTGATGAGAAAAGGGCATGTGCAATCAGCATATACTAAGGACTAACAAGAGGCTGAGACTAAAAATCCAAAACAAAATTGAGTAACACTGCCTTAGTAATCTTCTTCATGTTTCTTGCTACTCCTAAGCCCTGTTGCTTTTTACTGCTGTTGTTTAACCTGTTGCCTCGGTTCAGCTTGCCCATTCATAGTTTCACAAATCCAAGAAATCCAGATAGATTTGTATCATCACCTCCTGCTAAGGAATACATTCAGAAAAAAACTGCCAGCCTAAATTAAGAAGGCTAAGTTGCTCATATGGATAAGAAGCCCCATGAAGTAGTCAGACTGACTAGCAGTTAACTTAGTACACTTTCATCTAAGTTCTGAGAGAACTGAAGCTCCAGGTATGGGGCTTTCCCCAAAAAAAACCATGAAAGTTTCCCAAATCTGAAATCTAAATGCAGTAAAATACCAAAAGCACTTGAATAATCCAGTAAGGGCCTATCTTCAGTATTTAATTTAAAGACAGGTATGCGCATGCTTTGGGCTGAAATATCCAGCAACCTTCTAGTTTATGCTTAACAATATTCTAGTTGAAAAATCAATACCAGAAATTGGAAGAGCAGAACCAAGTTGGAGCATACAGGATTGAGCAGTTTTGGCATTGTTATCCAAATAAATCCAGCAACAAGGATCATCCTCATTTAGTTGTCAGAGACTCATGCAGGATCTTCATACCCCTTTACAATTTCTTCTGGTACAATTTATGAATTTATGCGAAGATCAGGTAGATTATCTGGTACCTATTTTTTTCCTATTTATGAAGAATCTATTGTGGGTTGCGCTTTAACCAAAACATTCCCCCTGCCATAAACATGGAAACTACAGGAAGGAACAAGAACAGAGTTTAGGGATAAAAGGTTTGCCACAGGCAATATTACGGCAGTGCACCTCTGCCACTGAATGCTACAAAAAAGTTCTCAGCATAACAAAGGAGACTTGGACGTTTCTCATTCTTTGAAAGATTAGCCAGTTAAAAAAATCCTTCACGTTTTGAAAATTTGACAAGTTCAGGTAGGTGTATGCCCCATAGCAAGGATACCTGGGCAGGTGAGATCCAAGGCAGAAGGTTAAAAAACACAACAGCTTCAAGATGACAAAAACTACCAAGTCAGGAATGGAATAAATTATGAAGTTTGTTTGTTTTGTTGGCAGTTATGCAGCCCAATTACAGGCCTAAGAGTATTTTTCCTGGCAACTAGCTGCTTTCGCTACAGCTTGAGATTCAAACAGACCAGCCTAGGGTCATTTTAGATACAAACAAGGGTGAGGACATATCACGTCTGAACAGTTTCCATTGCTCTGCTTTAAAAGCAGGAAGCTCTACCAAAGTCCACATTCCAGAATGAACAAGAGGGATATTTGTACTAAGCACACAAACAAACAACCTTCCTGGCTACGTACCTATACCAAATCTCCACACAAGAGAGACGCAAGTTACCTCCAAGATGTCAGGTTCTGAGCAGTTCTCAAGCTGCAATAGGTGGGCATTCCTCAACTATCCCACACCAACTTTGCAGACCACAAATACAAGAGCATGAAGTTTTACAGCAAACTGGCAACTTTGTATTTCCTTGAGGGGATGTGCAACTAGCCAGACGAACCATTCGAGGTTTCCCAGCATACTCCTGCTCCTGGCCAGGTGGGGTGATGCTGGTGTGGGAGGCCCATGCTCTGCCTGCAACTCAAGGCTTTGAGAGCCACAGATAGGCTGCGCCTGGTCAAAGTCTGAATCACCTTTTGCAAGTTTTCCCTCCATGTTTAGAGCTGCAAGTTATCCAAGAGTTACTCAATATAAAAAAGAAAATCACAGCAGAAAACGGGTTTCAAGTATGTGCGTCCAAACAAGCTAACACTGCCCAATCTGGTAGTAATTATCCACACATCACAGTTCACATTTTAAACAAGCACACTCCTTTGAAAAACAAAACATGTACTCTTTTGGAGCTGTGAAAAATTCACAAGAACCAATGATGAAAAGTTCACATTTGCATACCAAAATACAGTAATTGTTTGCTTTTTAAACTTCAAGCAGCTATATAACACTGATATCTATGTGATAAGCCACTTGCCACAGTTGCCTAGTCTACCCCAGTAGCAGATTCATCAAAAGCATTATAGATTGCTGCAACAAAAATCTGGAAAGCACTGGTACATTGCAAAGGAAGAGACACAACTCACTTCTAGGCCATGAAATACCCCAGGGAACCAGGCCACGTTGTGGGAATTTTCCCATGACACAAACGGAGTAGCTGTACTGGAATGTTCATCTCAGTGCTGGGATGCAACGTGGTCGCTGCCCAGGGAAGGAGGAGAAGGGCTCTGACAATGCCAGTAACAAGCCCTGTGCAGTGTGCAGGCTGTAATCAGCCTTCTAGTTTTCATCAGCAATACACTTCGCACGTAAGTAATTTCAAGACTTAAAGGAGTAGAAAATTAAGTGTTAAATAGAAAAGTACTGTGATGCTTTTTTCAAAAAGCATTTTATTATAACAGACTAAAATTTGTTCAGAGCGCCTAAAACAATTTAATCGATGCAAGGAACGGAAGCACTTAAATGTGTTTTACTATCATATACAGGGCCAAATTAACTTTATTCTTGGAAAGAAGAGTCTGGTTTTTGTAAGCCATTTACTGTCAAACCAAACCACAAGAACTCACTCCTAAAATTAAACTTAGAGAGGAATGCTGAGCATTTTAAAAACATTACAGTTTTAATAAATTAGTACATTTGCAAGCACTTCTGTAACACATACGTTTAGACCCTACTGGAGATGTGCTTAGGTTGTACGGAAAAACCATCGTAATTTAAGTATTTTTTAATACTGGCACAGTCTCAGTTGTCAATAGAATGTCATCCAAGAATGTCATCTTTCTCATCCAAGAAGATACTCCTCTTGGGTACAAAGCATTAGAAATCTATGTCTACTCCATCCTTGTGCTGCTCCAGTCATCAAAAGATGATCGTCATCATTGGCTGTAATGTAGAAATTGAGTCACATCTTTGCATAAATGCCAGTCACTCACGAGTCATCAGCTACAGCCTGGAGGGCTGTATGAAGGGTCAACAAAAGGGCCATTCATATCCGCTTTGCAGTATGACATTTGACTTGATGATTTTGGTCCTTATATTTGGTCCACAGTTTTTTTATATATATGTATTTGGTCCACAGTATTTCTACCTGTCCCTGTTCCTTCCTTCCTAGCACAATCCAATCCTCTAAGTAAGTCTTCTCATTAGATATTAGCAATTTTGGAAATTGATTTCTTTTAAACTCACCTACTCTGTACCCCACTTAAAACCCCCTTGCAACGTCATTTCCTCTGCATCCTCAATGCAAAAGCAAGCTAAAGAAATGAGCCAAGGAAGCACTACAACAAACAGGATCTACATTCTCTGCTCCGTGCGAAAGGAGCACCAGAGTACTACTGTGATAAAATAAAAATGTCATTAACCATCTCCAATCAATAAATATACAGTGAAATGAATACTTCTAATTTATTCTTGGCCTCATTTGTGTTATGCACTGCATTCTTACCAAGTGAAATATGCCATCAGTTTTCACCTTGACATTACTTCAAGCAGAATTAAGACCCAGAATACAACACTTACACAATTAGCTGACAGATATTCACTGTGATTTCTAATATTTTACTTCTTTTATCTACTAGGTATCTCTGGAGAATCAGATGTTTTTGCCCTGATGTTTAGTGTACGAAACACTAAAGCAGAGAACCGGCCAAACAGGATTCCTATGAGTCACTACGTATTTGACACATTTACTTGCAGGCTCTTTACGCTTTTGCTGTCTTCACCTAGGATCTTAGGCTCACAGGGATCTTTGTTTTCCCATTTAAAAGTCATGTCCACCTTCATGCAATAGCCCTGCAAAGATAGGGCCGGATATAATAACATGGGCTATTTTACTTCTCTATAGCAGCCTGTTTGCTACTTCACAGGGTTTCTGAATGCTAATATTAGTTCTTACATCTCACACAGAATGACTCCTTTCTTCCCTGTAGAAACTCCAATGTCATAAAAACTAAGTTTATCTCATCTAAGCAATTACTTATTTCTCAGTATTTTCTAAAGCTTTCTGTCTCAGTCCAACTCATTTGAATATGACACAGACCCCACCAGATACCATGCAACTTTGACAAGTCATACCATCACAACTTAAGTTCTCACGTCTATAAAATTGTTATTACCATCATAAAGTTATTCAAAATGTTGTAATAAGAGCCTATGTTTGAGCATAATATTACACCATTTTCTTAATTTTATTTTTAAGACTATTTAGAACTTCATATGAAAAGGCAGTACAAATCAAGAGGGAAACAAGATTGAAACATGTTGCTTTTTTTCTTCCTCTAACTGCTCCCTTAAATTTTGCAACAGATACCTCTATTTTGCTACTGCTATTTTGAATTCTGCAGCTTCTTGAAAAAAACTAATTATAAGAAATAACACGGTAGTCATGAAAATCAGGTTCTTTGTGGAAACCAACACTGGTTGCCTGAAACATCAAGTTTGTTTCAGTCAAAGGTGTCTTTTTCCAAGATACCTTTTGCTAGGAGTAGCTATAGGACAGGACTCCCAATTCTCTTCAGCCGCAACCCATTCCGAATATCCAGGTGTACCAAATAAATTGCTTAACTGACACATCTTATAAAAAGTTATTTCCATCAGAGCCTAGTTTCATAGTAATTAATGGATTAAAATGTTATTCTGGATGTTAGAGCTCACAAATCTTCAATCTGTTGCCGAAAGCATTCTTGTTCATTCAAATGTTTCACAGAGACATTGAGAATCATATGAAACTTCCTTGCTTTCCAATTGCTACCTGTCAGACAAAGGCTGCCAGAGCCTAGGTTTGCTCTACGGGGGGAAGCTACTGTGTTATTACTCAAATACTCTCTGTTACAAACCAGAAAATACTTGCATTCCTCAAACTCAGAATATTACATTTTGACTTCTAAGTGATTTTTCCTTTTTTTTTTTTTTTTTAAGTAAAGAAGCACAAAAATTATCTCAATTACATGTCCTTATTCTCTCTTGTAAAAAGTTACATCCATATTTTGGGAAGCCAGATATACCTGGTATGAAAATTCTAATGAAAACTGGCCAAGTTTGATGTTAGGTTCTAGAAAATCAAAACTAAAATTTTTACTCAAAGACAGCTGCTCTAAACAACAGGACTTATAGGTCAAAAGATATGACTGTTCCAAAACTCTTGGGGTTTAGTGATGCAATGTATATTTCTGCTCCTTAACCTAGATATGCGTTTCTCATTTGAGAAATAGAAACATTTTCTGCTGAACTTCCACAAAGGTCAGGACAAACATTTCTGATGCATGCATTCATGTATTCTGAAATGGAAAAAACCCCATTTTAAACTGCTAAGTCCCCAAGGAAACTAGTATCTCAACTCTTATAGTCATGTACATGTCAGGAAATGCCAGTTACAACAGGTCATATACTAATGGTTAATTTCTATTTCCACCTAGAAATACTGAAGCCTGTTCAGCCACGCAATTTCTAGCACATTCCTCATGTTGTTTCCTGTGCCACATCCACAATTACTGTTATCCACATATTATTGTCAAGGCTCTATAGCCTCTCAAATGTCCTTTTTCTCTTCTAAGGAAATTTCTGAAAGATGGCACCACAACATTCCCAAGTAAAGTCTGAACTGTAAATAGCAGTCTTCTCATAACCATATCAAGAAAAGCACAACACTGAAACTGAGTTTCTTTCATCTCTATAGTACCCTGTTTCACAGATACAAATTTGAAGCCCATTTCTAGAGCAGAATCTGAAGAGAATTACTGAGATGCTTAATTAGATTCATTTCTTAAACTAGAAGAATAAAAATGAGTATTCATAATAATTAAACATTTTACCATCCAAAATTTTTTAAACAGCTTTAAACAGGCAGTAGTTCTGAATGTGGCAGTTTATGCACTAAAATGAGAAGATGAAATATTCACACTTGAACAGTTACAATGCCATTCTAACTACACATTACCTTTTCCTTTGACAGCTAAATCTGCCTTAGACAGACAAATTTAAAACTAGATTTAAGACCAAGCTAGTAGCATGCTGCTAAAACAATCACACTCCACTCCCAAAGATATAAGAGTTTATACACGGCAGTGTGTTGGAGGTTTGAACAGCCCAGCTGCAGGGCTCACACAGCCTTGGGGGGGCAGCCCCGAGGCAGGGGAAGGGGCTGAACACCTCTCAGGAGGCAAGAAGTAGAGGCTCAGGAAGAAGTTACCACAGCCTCAGCCTCATCAGCTGGTGATGTACTGGGGTTTTTGCTTCCCAAGGGAGCATCTGACTCCTAGCCACAGCTGCAGACCTCTCAGGCACACATTCTCACCCCACCCCAGCACTGGCAGTTCTTCACTTCTACCCCTTCCCACAGTGAACTACTGCATGGGGACATACCCAAAACATTTTCGATATGGACAGACCTGTAAAACTAGACCCATAATAATTTTTTTTTCCCTTTCCTGACTAGATGCCTGAACAGGCTTCCCAAAGAAGCCCAAGCATACACAAGTGCTAGGGAAGAGAGGGGAGGGTTGCAAGAGTGGCATCCCCAGCCTGACTTATCACAGACATGCCAACCACGTATTTAAAGCCTCTGTGAACAGACCTCTTAATGAAGGGACAAGAAATAAATTCAAAATGAATACTAGTGGAAGTTAAAAGATAACTCAAATGCAGTAGTGCAAATTTTAGAGCTCAATGCAGTTGATGGTTAATGGCAAACGGCTTTCCTTGGCACTTCATGCACTTACTGTAAATGGCCAATTTCACCATTTCCTCTGTACTGCCACTTTTCGTTTCTTGTTTGAACTTAAAAAACAGGAAAGTAGTCATGAAGTAACAGGAATTACCAGAAGATCAGGGGAAGCACAGGACTCTAGAAAGACTCAACTTGTTTTTGTGATTAGAGCGCAGTTTAAAATGTGTTCCTATCACTGCCAGCACACACAGAGCTATCCAACAATGGAAAAACTTAGTGCTCTCATCAGCCACGCTGTTCACTGCCATCAAATACTCTGGATGCCAAGAGGTTTTCCATCTAGCATTAACCCAGTGCAACAATACCTCCAGTGAGGTAGAAAACAGGTTTTTAGGATTTTTAAAGTCAGAAGAGTCTTGGTAAAGGTAGCTATGCAAAGACGCTCTCCCCATCCCCCCTAAAAAAACACTGACAGATCAAGTGGGAAGGTTTTATCAGAGGCAGCTGTTACTATTGACAGCTCCAAGGTAACTCTTCCAACAAACAGGTTTGAGCTCGGGGTTTTTTGAGAGATTCCTGCTCAGCTAGAAACAGCAGAGCAGCATTGCTCAATCCCATTTAACCCTTTGACAGCAGCCTCTCAACTTCACTCCAGATGGGCTAGCTGCATTTTTGACAGAAGTCATTGCCAGCAAGTCCTGATTTTGTTTGCAGCTATATTCCACTTCAAATGAGCTCACAAGAAACAACTTTTGTGCAGAAAGACATTGGGAACTCTTGGGGGAAAAAAAGAAAAAACAGCACAACAGTAAAAGCAAACAAATCTAACAGCCAAATCACATCCCAGTAACTTCAGCTTTGGAGGGAAAGCAGGAGAGGCTGCAGCAGATTTTGCCAAGAGGCTCAGGCTGGGCTGCCCAGCCTCGAAGTGACCCTAGTGCTCACTCCAGTACTTTACTCCATTTGGCCAGGCAGCCTGTCCTTCACCCCATCTCACCCTCGCACTGGCTCTGACCACACATTAGGACAGTCCATGTCACCACCTGGTAAAGAAATGCTCTTTGGCTGGTTTAGCTTTCTGGTAGTGGCAGGCTGAATTGGCCTTCCGTAGGGACAGAGCAGCAGAGGAGTCCAGAGCAGGTCCTCCCTCTGGTTACAGCAAGCTGTTTGTTAGGCTGCATCGTGTCACTTCACACTTGCTCTAGTGGGAAGAATGGAAGCATAGCTTTGTTCCTCATGTAATCAGCTAAGCATGATTTTTAATTTCTTTTTTTTTTAAACCAGAGAAGCTGAAGCTGCTTTCAGTTGGCTCTGCAGTAGTTAACCTATAAGACCCTACCTCCTGAGTTAAAGCCTACCTTTAAGTTTCTCCCTGAGTTTATCCAGAGTTTGAAAACTGCATCAAAGGGGTCCCCAAGGGATACTTCACACAAATAATCCAGAGGCCAGCTGAAATTGTTAGCTATACCAGACTCCACCCCTCACCCTAAAGGTAAAAAACCCAAACAAACAAACAAAACTAAAATCTCTTCCCAGGGTTCCTTAAAACAGTGACATCCTTCAGGATGTTTCCCTCAGCTAACTAACAGATTTTAAGTATTCCTTATAGCACCACGGCAGAAGAGTCCTTCTCACCCCTATGGTATTTCCACAAGAGTAAGGCAGTGACTCTTCAGCAAGTATTGTCTGATCCCAGCAAAGTAGAGAGCAACCTCAAAATCAAAAACTGATTTGAAAATACATCAATGTGTCGTATCTAGCTCAATTTCATGTGCTCAGACTTAACTGTCCAAGATTACTAATTTTATATAATTTGACAGAGATATTTTTTAAATTTCCATCTGCAAAAGACTAACAAAGAGGAGAAAGGAGCAAAATCACTAGTTTCTTCCATGCAGTTCTCTCTTCCCTCCATCTTCAACATCACTTTTTCCTTAATTAAATCCCCCATTATTCTTTAAAAAATCCCACACTTAGGCTACAGCAACCAGTAAAACAGCCTGGAAGAAGCAAATTAGTATGATGGCCTTCTTCTCACTAAACATGAGATTTATAAAGTATCTGCAAATTTTAAAATGTTGCAATACAAAAATATTTGAGAGAAGAAACTAGGCCAAGACATTTAATTGTAAGAGTTACCAAAAACATCAGTGTGCTTATTCTACAGTAACTAGAAGACTGCACTAGAAGTATAGCCATGAGAATTTCACTTATAAATTTCACAGTATCATGTTAGATGACAGGCATCCAAAAATCCTGTATCAAATTGCTTTGAAGATCTCAAACTAGTTCCTTAGGCAGAGAAAGGTGTTCCAACCAAGAGTTTAAAAAACCTCATCCAAACCAATCCCAGAAAACTGGCTAAGAGCCACTGCTCTTAGAGTTGAACCAGACTAGGAGATAAATGCAGTATTTTTAGATTAAATGAAAGCAAGCAGATATCATCCCATGAGAATGTTACATTTCTGTCAGCATACTAAGACAATTTAGCGCTTTTTTGTATACCAGACTGTAAAATCACCATGTAGCAGGAGAGCTGAAATGAAATTGATACCAATGTCAGAACATTAGTTATAAATGCAAGAGAAATGGCTATCAAAGCCTGCATCAGCTGTGCAGTATAAATTAGTAACTGTTATAATTTCCTTGACTTCAGATTCTTCTTTACTCGAAAGTTTTCAAAGCAGACCAACAGTTTCTAGCGTAGTATCAAACTGATTAGGTCATCACATACTTCAAACAGACTAGAAAAATTAAGATTAAACCACATCAGATTAACTCTACTCTATAATTCCAGGTGCATTTATGTATTTTTATTAATAATTTTAAGACACTATCAGCAATGCAGGATTCAATAAGTAAAACTGTAACAACACAGCCTTTATTCTGAGTACCTCAAAAATGTACCCACCCCTTAAATACTCTTCCATCCAATGTCACGTAAAGCAAGGCCATGTAGATTATCTGTTGAAACTAGTCTTTCCTACAGGGGTAGAACTTGAAGTACATAATTGGAGAGTTACTCAATCCTGAAGGACTCTCTGACTATAAACATTTAAAAACTCTTTTAAACAGCATGTGAAGCTGCAGAGGCCATAAAGCCCAGTGTCACAGGTTTGATTTTTTTTCTATCCAACTGATGCCAGAAGCATAACCTCCACAGGAAAACAGAAACCAATGGAATGGAAACAAAAAATTTAGTATCAGCTAATATTTTCAAAAGCCTTTGCTGAGAAGAGTTCAAAAAATTAAAGCCAAAATTGATGAGCTGTGAGTTTTTACCTCAGACTGCAGGTGCTGGATGACAACTGTTAATGCTTCAAACTTCTGGTTACTGGACGTCAGGAATTTCTTCAGCTGCAGGATGATTCCACTTTGGGTCTCACATTTTGTTTTGTATTGTGTCAACTCGGCTGCTTTTGTGCCAGGTGAACGTGCATCTGTGGAGGCTTGAGTCCGTATGCATGAGCTCTTGGGACTCCGCTGCTTGCCCTTGTCAACTAAGACAACAACAACAAATTAATATGCATTTCATGCTGAAATCTCACCAAAATGTGAAGGACAGGTGCAAACGAAAGTAGTTATAAATTCCTACAAACACTTGCTAAAATACTAACTAGGAGAAAGGGTTGTTTCAGTAGCACTGCAGAGCAGACACTATCAATCTGTTAATTCCTACACCATAACCTTGGATACAGTGTTTTGCACTTTATCCTCACCTTCATGTATTCTGTGGCATACTTTTCAGCATACTCTTCACACTGTGCTTTGAACAAATACTTATATAAAATGCAAGATCTCTGTCATCCTACCTATTCAGCAATTTATTTCTAACATAAGAGTTGTCCACTTTTGTGTGCAACATGGATTTCGTATTTCCTGCACTCTAGCACTGCTGAATACAAAACCATTTTCTCTACATTTCCTTTGTTATTTTTTTTCCTTTTAAATTTTAATTGAAAAAACTCCCCTCTCTGCAGCTCAGCTTTATTAACTAGAGGTCGTGCAGCATTTCTCAGTGCTAGCAATTTTCAGTCACAAGAATAAGACTTTAAAAAACCTCTGAAATGTAATATATTTTAATATATATTCACAGTCCTGAAATTACATTGTTGATTTAATATTCTTACTTATGTGGCAACTTCCATGCTTTCACAGTACACAATCACCTCATGTCAGAGGAAACCAGATTACATAAACCAGCACTTGACTTGTAAACATTGTATAGGTTACAGATTTCTCTGCTGCCTTCACATTGAAAAGGGAGTACAGCACTCCTGTGCAGATAGGGCCAGTCTTCTCCCCTCGATCACAACGGGAATGAGCAAACACTTTTGCAATAAAAGGCTGATGCAATAGATAAATATCCCTTGGCAATTTAATGAAGACATCTAAGCAGATTACTTTGTACAGTTTCAACTTAACAAGATTTCTTCTCGATAGAGTGAAAAAACCTGAGAGGTGAGATCTGGAGAGAAGAAAAACAGCAACATGAAGAAAAAACAGGGGACAAACTAACCAACAAGACTCAATCCTTTCTGAATCCCAAGCACCTGGTTTGATTTCCCTACACTTCTGCTCAGAGATGCAGATTGTTTAAGGGTGTCTTTTCAATTAGAAACATACCATCGTGCAGTTTAATAGCAGAGCTATATCAACCCAAATCAAAACACGAATTTGTATGACAAAAGCATCGAGCTTGGCTGCCAGTTCTAGTTGTTTTTACCACCATTTAACTAACACGACCACTTCTTTTCTCACTGTGCAGACATAACAATGTCTTTTGAGTAGACATTTTTACACAAATGTCAGTTCACATCTGAGAGCAACCATGTCAAATTTTCAGCAATCTTATGGACAATACTGTGTGTATTACCTTACCTTCTGAAGCTCCTTCAAAAATCACAAGAGATAATAATCAAAAAGAGCAAGGACTAGAGAATAATCATGTACAGTCAGTTCTTCCCTTCCCTACCGGCTTACATACTCCTACTCTCTCATATATTCCACCTCCCTTCCTGAATGCTCCACTTATGACAAATAGAGAACTAGCGCATTATTCTTGATGTAAGAGTATTGGGTAAATTCATTGATACAGATGCTAATGTCATAATTTAATTAAATACTTGAAATTAGTTTTACAACTGTTTCTAGGACCCTGACAGAGCTGTGTTAAACCTGAACAACTGCAGACAATTTTTGCTCTGGGAAGAAATTACATCTCACAGTTACCTACCTAATGAAGATATTTCATTTAAATACAGTGATATAGCAGCTAACCACAAATGACAAAAGGCTCCAAATATCCATTGTTTTCCAGAGCTCAGCCAGCCCTTATCACTTTGTCAGTTCCATACCACTGCTTTTATCCTGCTGCCCAGACCACCAAGTATTTTCCAAGAAGCTCATTCAAGCATCCAACCAAGCCAGCCCCTGACACTACACTAAAAAAAGCTGAACAAAAAATATGCATGAAGTGAAACTCAGTGACATTCCTGTTGGCAATTTTATCATACACATGTGCTATACACAGCCACTTCAAATGCTGAAAAGCATGAACTGCCTCTACAGATTAACACCACTGACACTACAATGTTTATTTATGGCCTACGTACCTCTGGGCAATGACAGATCGTTCCCAGATTTGTATAGAAGGCATGCTGTGGTGTCAAAACAAAAGCCATGCTTTCATTAAGACAAAAGCATCATGAGTCTGATTACTGATACCACCACATCAATGACAGAGTCTAATTTAAAGACAGTATTGGTTAACAGCCCAAGCCCTTCTCACTTTGGCCTGTTCACCTGCCACCTCTATACAGTCAGACTTGTAAAGCAGAACAATTTCTGCCTTTAATTAGGTTCTGGACTCCTCTCCAACAGGCTCAAAACCACTTTACCCAATGTAGTTGAAAAGCTCAGTTTTGGAAGACTTTAAATCAGATTTTCAAGTACTGCATGTAGTACAGTAACTGGACAGTATCACCATCTAAAGTCCTATCCTTCTTCATACCAGTAAAGAAAAAAAAAAAAAAAAAGCAGTGATTTTGCAAGACAAAGCCGTTTGATCATTGAATCGTTCACAGAAGATTTGATATGGATCTTGGAAAAGGTCTCACTCCCTCTACAGTCATTATATGGATGGTACAGCAGCCAACTCTAGATCACTGGGGAGAGCATTAAACCCATTCCAAGCTTCTCCATGAAGCAAACTGTTTCCCATACACAGTTTCTCCAGTTAATAGCTGCTCAGAAGCAAGAAATACACAACTGTCAGTACACAAGGTGTGTTTCATTAAGTTAGATTTAGGTGCTGGGGTTCTGCCCAGTACTTGACACAGTATTTGTCTGGCTGGCTACCTCAGAGCTTGTGTTGTGTTGCGTTGCTGGTTTCCTGAGCCTCCCCATCTTGTGCATTGTTGCTGTTATTACCAGAAAAATCTGTAACACACTTTTTTGGTTTGCAGAACCAAATCAAAGCCTTCCTTTGCATATCATGTACTAGGAAGGGATGTGTAGTAGTATCTACACTAACTAGAAATTATTTTAAGCAAGAGATTCAATTTCTGAAAAGATTTACATTTCTTAAAAGCATTCAAAATAATTTCTTGACAAGCACGAGTAAAAACAACCTCACTTCTCTCCCCACACTTACAGTCACAATTGTCTTACCCCCAAGCACCTTCTTTTCACATTCCTCATCCAAATTGTTAGCTTCCACAGGTCTTTCAAAACCCATGTGCGTCTGGTGTAAGCATTTTTCAAAGAAAAATCCTTGCTCAACATTTTCTCTCGTGGGAAGATGCAGGCTGGTAAAAACTTTCTGCCTCTCCTCCATTTTCTGGAAAGCCTTGTCTACACATGTTAAATTGGTGCTCACTTCTTTGATCAGTAAGACCAGATCAGCCTGAGTATTTAATCGAGCTTCCATTTCTTCTCTTACTCGCTGGATTTCCTCAAGCACAGTTCTTATATCCAAGTGACTGGACTTCACCTCTGCTTTGAGATCTTCTTTCACCTGTTGCTGGCTCCTCTGCAATGCTAACACTGTTCTGATTTCCTTCTGAGATGTTTCCACATCATGCTTTAGTGCCTTCTGCCCAGCCTGCATTGCCTCCTGGCTAGCTTTCACTTCTGCCAACAGAGCAGCGATGCACTCCATCCCGATCCCACGGGAGTCGCAGGACCTCTTCCAGTCTCACAGCTTCCACGCGGTCAGGGACATTTGTGAGCCAGTATCAGATTTCCCCTGATAGCAAGTGAGCTAGCACATAGCCCTTGGTACGATATCCTACCTCGATTTACAGCACCCTACAGTGAAAGTACTAGGTAGAAGTCTCGTACAAGGTGAGCCAAAGGCACTACATAAAAGACTTCAACAAGCAGGGCTGTAGTCAGAGCTCCTTCTCAGGACTCAGCCAGAACACTAATCAGTTTAATTGGCAGATTATGCCACACCTGAATTTTTTAAAATCTTTTGCTGACATCATTGTACGTGGGACGTCACCCCAAAAGCCACTCCCAACAGTCACTTGATCTGTGCATCAATCAGAGTAGGCCTGGGCATCAGTAACCAGGTTTGTTGCAATGCAGCCAAACACTCTGTGAGAATGCAGAGGCCCTTCCTTTACAACACAAAGGCTCAAAGGGAGCCTGAATTGCCTGCAGGAGCTGAAAGCCAAACAGTTCAAGAGTGCGTAGTTATTTGAATTGTATATTCAACAAGGTGATTATGCACCTGTCCTTTGCTGATGTTTGCAGTGAGGGTTCAGGAGTACCTCTGTGGGCACATTTCTTATTGCCCCACTCCCACTGAGTGCTTTCCTTATTCACACAGCAAGCAATACTCTTTTGGCAATCTCTGGAAGAACACAGTTCCTGAGGAAACCCTCTAGTCCACAAACAATAAGGAGTTATCACAGCAATACGGGAAAACTGACTAATGAGATATTTTTGGCAGGTTAAGGAGGCCAAGCCTTTTAGCTACCAGGTGTGAGTGCTAACTTTTCTCTGTAAAAGCTAAGGCTTTCTTACTTTTAAGCACAGAACTCTTAATGGGCCTACGCTCCACATGAAAACAAACAGATTAATGACACCAGGCTGACAGTTGCTGTGTTACACAGCAGTTTAATTAGCCAGTCACTGGGTTGAGTTTGGAAAAAATGACCAAAACCATGTACATCTTGGTCTACAGAAGGTGTCAGTCTCTGCTTTCAAAGAGGTGTGCAAATACCCAGCAGAATACCCAGCAGAACAGGACTCAGACCACACAAGCTGGAGCTCAGGAGAACTTATACACCACACCCTTTAGCCCTCTCATGACTCCAGGATACTTTCAGAGGCAGTGATGATCCCAGAGCAGAAACCTATGCTAGCCATCAAAAACTGCATTAACTTCCATCAGCATTGCTTTTGGCTGGGAAGCATCACTAGGAATGCCAATAGCCCACGCATGCACAGATCCAGGATTTCCAAATCACCACAGTGCTGCTGGCCAAAAAGCCAGTCTGGGGAGCCCTGCCTTCAGTGAAAGTTTACTGCTGATTTGCCAGTTTTCCTCCTACACTAGTCCAGGCACACTAATGGGACCAGGAAGGTATCAGAGATGCACCCTCCACACAGAGCACCTCATAGCTTGCAGGTATTCCCCCACTGTTTTGCTGTCACAGCCCCTGGTGAACACAAAGTCAATGGCGGAGTTCTTTTCCGACTCTCTGTCTCACCTGCCAGAAGGCCAGACATGGACTTTCTGATGGGATTTCCCAGCACAGCTACAGGCCCCAGGTATAGTTTCTTCCCCTTTTGGCTCCTTGCCCCATTTGTAGCTGAATACCCATCCCGAGAGCTCCTAAGCATTATTATTTACACAGTCACCACTAAAGACTAGTACACGGATTGCAGAAGCCCAGTCTGAAGTCTGAATCCAGGTAACATCTTTGACAAAAGCTTTAGGTAGGTGAAGAGAGCCAGGTAAGAGCAGTAGCAGTATTTCTGCATCCACTGATGAACAGCTGTAGTAATTCAGCTGAGCCATGCAAGTCTTCATTCCACCCTTCACCATATCTCAGTGATTCCTAAAAATCTCACTTGGTGAACCATTTGCAGACCTTGTCAGACAGCAAAATCCATATGAAATTATTTCCAACTGGTTCCAACAGCTGTGATACAGCTGGGAAACAGCTGGAAGGAAGGGTTTTCCCCGACTCATGGATGTAACCATCCAAGATATAAGTCTTTCTAAAAACTTTAGGCAGCAAACATGAATCCTGTGTTCATACTAAGATAAACAGCTCAAGTGCCATCCTACTTAAGTTTCACCCTCTGATGATTTTAAAGGTATAGTTCCATGAAGCAGTGATTTCAGCTGAGTTAACAAAAACAATACCAAAAAAACCAAAACAAAATACACTTCACAAAAAAAGGTTTTGGGTTAAAATAAAGTTTCCAACTGATACCCCTTGGTTTCTCTGTAGCGGAACAGGTTCCTCCAGACACTGACTCAGAGCAGAATCCTAACTACAACATCGGTGAGTGCTTGAGGGAAGCTTTTCTCTATAAGCTACATTGAAAGCCTGGCTGACGAAGCTCAGGTGACTAAATTAGGTGCTGCAATTGTCATTCCTGTCCAACATCACCAAATCCAAAAGCTGCAGCCTCCTTCCTACAAGCGTGTGCACCCACCTAATTGCCAGGTGTTCTCTGCCATAATGCAATACACTGAAGAAAACCTTGTCCTTGTCCTTGGAAACTGGTCTCTTGCTCTATATGAATATATTAATTCTATCTAGATTGCAGTCAATGTGTTTGGTATCTTCCTCACTTAAACTAAGAGAGCTGGTTGATCATAAAGAATCTTTGGCAATTTATAAAGATCACCCTCTTGACATAGATTTCAAGCAGATTTCCTTTACTTTTCTCCACTCTTTAAAACCTTACCTAAAAATAAATTCATAGGTTAATACTATGCTATGTTAATAAAGCAAATTTAAGTCCACAGAAGTTGCTGCTACTCTGATTTTAACAACCTATCTCTCAACAGGAATACTTGCTAGCTGATAACAGATGGAGAACATGTTATCAATGCACAGGTTTCCCAAACCAGAATTCATTGTCTCAGAATTACCCATTTCACCTGCTGTATATCAGCTTCTGCTTCAGCTAAGATGTCTCTATCCTTGATGCATCTCAATTGTCTTAACATTTTCTCCTGTTCAGGAAAGAACTTCCTGATTTCATAAACTAACATGAATCAACCATTGTCGAGGACTTCCTCTCAAAAGTACATTAAGGATTAGGGCAGAACAAAAAAGGACTTAATTTATTTAAATAAAATCTGGTCTATTTTGTGTGGGATATGTTTGAGGTTTTTTGGGGGGTGTTTTTTGTCTTTAAGGTATTTCTTTTGCATTACAGAAACACAGAAATCTTTTAGACAACTGCCAACCAGCAAACACAAAACACCCCTAATTTCTACAGCTCTAATACCGCCTTCCCACATCACAATGTGTAAAAGTTATTTGAGCAATGCAATAGGAAGACCGATCAACCATTTGATCTCACAGTCGTCATTTTAAAGTTTGCCTTGTGACAAGCTATAGCCATTAGGAGAGGACAACTTAAGAAAATCCATGCAAATAAGGAAGCTGTTTGGTTTAATCTGTAGCAGTACATACATTACCTTTGAGAGGACCTGGAAATTCAGCTAGCTGTAAATTACTACCCTAAATTCTTCCAAAACTCCTGCTCTGGGCTACAACATAACCCAGGTCAGACAAATACACAGGGAAAGCAGTCACAAAACTAAATTAACAGTGTCTGCAGAGGGCCTGGCAAGGCTGGACTTGGATGGAAGTCTTTGAACCCCCCCCCAAGCCCTCCACAACTCGGTCAACTGGAATTTTTGCCTGCATCCATCTTGGCAAGTGGTGAACACACACCTTCCTGCTGTGCCTCTCAGAGTCCAGCCTGGTGACTGTACAAACACAGACTCCCCTGAAGAAGTGATGTTTTGTTTCTAAGCTCTGCCTCAGGCCTGTCTGTATAAGCTGGTGCAGACAGTCCCAACTTGCTCTGTTCACACTTCAAGCATGCCAGTCATGAGCCAGTTCTAGTTCGCAGCAAATAGCCTTCATTTTTCAGAGTTGTACCTGGATAATCTGTTCAACTGAAATGCTTAAGATGCTGTACCTCAGAAGCTTCTTTAGCTTTGGTCTTGTCTCAAAGCAACCGGCTGAAGACAAACAGCACTTCTCATCTTGCATGTCCCCCTGCATCAACATGATGTGAAGCCCAAGAAGACAACTAAATGCTTCCTAAAGCAGTACAGCAGCTCTCCCTTTCCTCTACTCTTACTGTAACCTCTTGAGTTTCCCTTCTTTAATGTCTGGCACTAGCCCATGTCCAGGAACACCAGCTTATTTCAGCTGTCATCAAATCCTTTTCAAGTTGTTCTGAACAAACCAATCAACCACCATAGAGGCTTTTTAAAAAGATGCAAGAACTGAACAAAATATAACTGCAGGCAGGTGAAACCTGACCTAGATGCTTAAACTGACTCACCAGGAGTAAAACACACAGCAGAAATCTGACTTTTTTTTTCCAGGGGTACAAAGGTTTTTCAGCACATATTTGTTAAGTGCTGTACAGCTTGAAGGGGGAGTGCAGAGTCATCACATATTATTCCAGGCATGCAGTTTGAAGTACTGTTTCTGAAGTCTATGTCTATGCTCATCCACTGACTTTATTACAGCACTGACTTCTAGCCTCAGTGTAACATTTTAAATCCACCCCTTTTCACTCCCCACTTTCAGCCACAACTGGATATTACCTTTATACACACAATAATGAAAAGGAAAGGGAAATCTCAGAAGTATGTATGTTCTTCTAAAATCTCACCATGGTTCCCACAACATTTTTTACCTTATGTACCACAGGTGTGTTTTACAGAAACACTAGTTGGGTTTTGAACACCTAATATACAAAGTGATTTTGTCTCTGCATTCACAATGTATTTTGTCAAGTTTACAGGAACTGTAATATGTAGAACTGAATTAAGTTTTCATAGCTCAGTTGGTTAGAGCATGGTTCTAATGATGCCAAGGTTGTGGGTTCAATCCCTCTATGGCCATTCACTTGGGAGCCACACTCAATGACCCTTTCCACCTCAGAATATTCTGCATGATTCTGTGTGATCTACCTAGTGAATATAAAGCACACATATGAGTCATACGTCTACTACAAAGATAAAAATACTAATAAGCCCACCATACATTCAGAGATGACCACAAACAAAACAAACAAATTTGGAATGCAATGCAATTTACAGATAACAATTCTGAAATGCACCAGCTAGACTACCAGGGCATCAGGGTTGTCCTGGTTATTTTCTAAATAACCAAAGGTGATGTTGATGCATGATTTTTTTTTTTTTTAGCTTGTTCTGAACTAGGACAAAGCCTAACACACGTCAGTTACCCATACAGTGCTACATACCCCTTCCTAAGGGAAAAGAAAAGGAAGATGGTAGAACTAGTTTATTGTACTAGAAAGCCTAGGGCATGGGTGTTTTGATACGAGAGGGACTGACCGTATCTATCTTAATGAAACTACTTCATCCACCTTAAAAAAAACCCACTCATTAAAAATGTCAATCCACTTTTAATGAAAAAGATGACAACAAGACGGAAAGTAACTGCATGAGGAAATGACTGTGTGCTGATGCTTTGGCCAATGAGGACTGAATTAAAGACCGAACTGTATCTCTATGTATTATCCTCAGTTTAGGTATCTGAATTCTGCTACATCAGTTCATCATATACACTACAGGCAACTTTAAATCTTTGAATTGCCTATCTTTACAATATACAATACACTGGAAGCTGTATTTATTTTACATAACGGGTTTACGTTTCATTAAGTTTCTAGTTCAGGTATTTCTCTGAGTAGGCAAAGAAACACGTGAAGCAGTTCTCCTTTTTCTTTCAGCTGTGCCTTGTCATCCATGAAGTACACAACTTCCAAAAAAACCAAGCATGGAGTGATGCTGAAGGCTGGTGTCTCTCCCTTCGGCTCCTACTTCCTCCAAGTCCGTTCTCTCCCTAACTCCTGTACAAAAAGTTGCTCCTTACTGTCTGGTGCCCTCTACTGCTTCATCACAAGTACAAAATATGGCATATTTTTGCCCTTCATTCTGCAGCCTCTGTCTACAAAATCAGGACCCAGAGTCATTGGGGACAGGGATCTCACCATGATTAGCTCATACTATCAGCAAACCCTTCCCAGACCCAATGAATGGCCTTCCCAGTACAAATCCTAATCCCTTCGTTTCTCCATATCCTTCTTGGATACACTCAGGGAGTGTGTGTGTAATGTTACAGAAAGGAGACCAGTACCAGACGTGTAGAAAACCCTCACAAAAGACCGGAGAACAGAACGATGTCAACACAGCCCTCTTCCCTCCAGAGCCTTTGCAAAGATTCACACGTTACCACGGGTGAAATGGCTGAAACACAGCCAGAAAGGAGGAAGCCATTTAAGCCGCAATGCTTGAATGCATTCCTTCTTTAATACTTTAGTCCACCCTACCATGCTCAACATCAGGAATATAGGGCTGGAAGAAGCCTCCAGAAACCATTTACAACACTCCTTATTGAAGCAAGGTACACACTACCTAGACACAAAAGGCATTTCACCAGACTGCTCAACTGGTTTAAGTCTTACCACAAAACACCTTGCTGGATTTTTTTTTCATTACACGTTTTCTTCCACGTGAAACCCAACCTGATTTCACGTAGATTAAATCACTGACCTTAGTCTCTTTTCATGCCACATTTCACACAGATACTAACAGGTCAGCTAAGTTTTCTCTTCTGCTCTCATGCATGCACACCAGTATCCCATGTTTTGGGAAGTCAGATGTGAGAACAGCTTAACTATTTTTCAACTACTTTTTAACATGCTTCCTTCCAAAAGAGCTGGAAAGCATCATAAGTTATGCTAGGGATAAACATAAAGCAAATGGGAAAGACACTGTTACTTACAAATCCAAGTAAAAGAAGTTCACAGACTTGATTTTTTCCATCATAAATAAAATCTATATCTACATACGAAACTTGGCTTCAACAACCCAAGAAAGAGCTAGGAAGAACTCCAAACTCCAAATAGCATATACAGTTAAGATTTTAAGTTTGCAAACTACTTCCTGCTCATGTACTATAGAGGTCTACTTTGTTGCAGTAAAGGCAAAAAAACCCAACAAACCAATCAACCCAGAACGAATTTGGAATTTTGGCTGAAATCACTGAACTGCACTTTGTCAAATGTGCCTGCTTGTAATTCAACATGGCAATTCTTTCTTCACAACCGACATACTAATTAACGGTCAGAACATATATTAGCTCAGACTAATGTTAGATTCAAGAATTTGATTTTTTTTTTTCTCAGCTACTCAAAGTCCTTCAGAGAAGAGTATATGTAAGGCTAGTAATTTGCAAGGAAACATAATCTTCCCTTGAAAACAACTGTACAAAACAGACTTGGAAAACACATTTTTGACTTCAAGACTAGCACATTAATATGCAACATTTTTTCTTGTGCAGTATCTGCAGCTATCTTGGATAGAGAGGACAGAATGCCTTTTAGTTTGAACTCAGAAGCCATTTATTTAATCACACTAGTGTGAGCTGATGTTATATGACTCTAACAAATGTCACTGACTTAACTATGGCACGGAAATCCTGCCTAAAGGATATTATGGAAGAAAAAGTAGGGCAGACAGTGGGAATTTAAAGAGCCTCCAGAGCCTCGCCTGTATTTTGCATTATTGCCTTTGTGCCAAAATTGTTTCTGAAGCTGAAACACAGCTTCCTGTGTTTATTAAACTCTATAGCCATTTAAAAAAAAATCAGATTATAATAAAATTCACTGATAATGCTCTTTAAAAAGCAAGGTGATAGCACTTCTAAGCATGTAGGAAGTACTATAATCAGTACTAAGTTATCCAATATAATCGTATTTTATCTACCAAAAGATCACTAAGAAGGTAAATTCTAACATTTTCCTCATAAAATTGATGGCTGCAGTTTCCAATTTCAAGTTACAAAACATATAGCTAGCATCCAAATTATCTTTTTTGGTACATACAGAGGCACTTTGGTAAAAGAAGTCACAAATTTCTGAGTTTAAAATAGAGTATAAACCAATTCAGAGACAATGCTAGGACATGATTTTTTCCATGGATTAAAAAAAAAAAAAATCAGTGTTGATATAGGCATGATTAAGCTTATAAACTGGAAATGAGCTGAAAAAAGTAAAGTTTACAGTAACTGTTCGACTTCCCAAATCCCTTCAAGAATCAGTCCTAGCACTCTTAGGGGCTATGCAGAAAATGCTAACACAGTGGTTTCAACATCGTTGACTACGGTATCACTCAATGACTTTGCTCCAACCACCATCTGGATTGGTTTTAACCACAGTCCAAAATGACAACCCAGCAGGCTGCTCCTTCCCAGCTACAGTGACTTCATTTGATGAGTTCAGGATCAGTCCCAGATCTGGTGTTTTCCCATGACTAAAAAATAACCAAGCAATTACTTTACAAAAAGCGTTAATCTGTACCATCATTTCCACACAACAGGGCACAGACATACCACTACCCTCTTGGCAGATGAATACCTTGGCATGACAAGATTATGTAAGGGAAGTTGCAATAAATTTTTCTGTATCTAAGTAAAGGATTATCTATTTCTACATTGTTTCATAGCTCACTTAAGACTCCGGGTTACTCTACATCAGCACCGATTTGCTAAAGCACTAGAAACGGCTTCTTTTGCGTAATCACCCCCACTGGGCTGGTTCACACAAGTGAAAGTCATTTTTCTAATTTAAAGTTTAAGCACTTGTGCTCTCCATCCTTTTGATTACACCTACCAGTACAATTAACATTAAGTAAAGTCCCTGCAGAATGAAAGAAAATTTAAGCTATCAAAATTAGAGATAAACTCACGACTTCAGGAAAATGTATTTAAGGAGGCAGCAGCATAGCATGTTGTAAGGAACATCAACATAGTTGAACATGTGTCTAAAACTAAACTTGAAATGGTACTTTAAAGCTACCCTAGCAGTGAAAAACCATTTGCTGGTCAACAGAATAGAACAGCATCTTAACAGAACCACTTCAGTTGCTGCTGGTTAAAATCATCCATGTGAACTCAATCTTCCATGCTTCACTGCAAGTTCAGGACAGAAAATATCATGTCTCAAGTGCCTCATACCAGCTCTAAGAGCTGCTGGAGCTCTTTTCTAAAGACACACAAAATGCACTCATGTAAATCTTGGCAGTCACCACATCAAGGACCTATTTGTGTATTTCCTGTCTTGTTAGTTTCCCTGCTATTAAACAGCAAAAGTATCTCCCCAGGGACGTGCCTAGGACATTGCACACCATTGTTTCAGGAACAGCCTAAGCACAACCTATTGGAGCCTATCTGAAAACATCTTGCCAAGCTGAAAACAAACCAGAGAACAACAGGGCAGCATCCAACACTTTCATTAGATAAAAATATGTCTCTACCCTTTGAGAGTCACAAAGTCCTTCTGCTGCTTGCTGAGTAGTTAAGGGGATTCTCTTTCCAGCCACTCCTAACCAAACTGCACAACTGAAGACCATTTTGGCAAACGCTGCCTGACAGGTACCAGTGCTACCCATCTTGAGCAGTGACTGCTTGTCATGCCCGCTGTGGAGACCAAGCAGCTCCTGTGGAGGAGGTTTAAAACACTCAGCATATCATTCCTTGCACTTCATGTTCCCCCGAGGCCCTTCTGTTCAAGCTAACAAACTACAAAGATGGCAAACAGACTTTTGCCTAACTGGGCAGTAGGCTGAGAGGGAGGGAGGGAAAGAAGGCTACAGAAATTTTCTTGCAGAGCTGATATCTCAGATAACTGTGGTGTTCACTGGGGTATACCTATAGCTTACCACAAGGACCAAAACCCACATGTGAGGTTAATCCCTGAGAAAAATCTCCAAATATGAACACCTTTACTTGTGGCACTAACAAAGGCACCAAGAAAAATATTCACTGCACATTACACATGCATCTTGCCTTCCTTGACCTTAAATCCCAACTGAGGTCCCTCCTGAAAAAAAGAAATACAGTTTTAATAGGGTTATACTACTCATTTTGTATCAGGACCTTTTATCTTTTTAATTGGCAAAATGTCTTAACTTGATAAGTAAGTTAAGCAGGTAGCAGATTGTATAGCAATATTTGTGGAAATAAGCAGGCCAAATTATATTCGTTACACAACATAGCCATGTTTACGGCTAAGAAAAGCAAATTTTTTTCCGGTCTTCTGTTTTATTTGGAGTAGAATAAATTGCAACAGGCTTTATAAGAAAGTTCACTCATTCTTTTGCAGAAAACATTTCCAATAATCCTGTTTTACCACTTAAATTATCTGAAAAGGCTTAGCACAAAGTCTATTTTTTTGATAAAAGAAACATAACATTTTTAATAGTTTAGATGCTTCTGACATAAGCAGTATTGGAGTCTGAAATTATTATTACAGAAGTTAAACAATTAATGAGTACTATTTGTGATACTGTGACTTTTCCACTGAAGGACTGCTAGTTCTCTTTGAGAAAAGGATGAGCTTTCATTAAAAGAATTTCACCACAGATGTTCCCAGCCGTTCTATTTCCTGCCTAACTAGAAGTATTTCCATAACATCACACACAAACTGTTTACCCAAGGATCCTGAGGAAGATCTTTTACTTGCTATAACTGTACAAGCAGCACACTATCATGACAAGGAGCAGCAAATATAAATTTAACCAAGAGTTGAACACAGGACTCCAGGTTATTAATGCCCTTGTTACAACTACTAGACATCAGTGAAGATGATACCAATGAAAGGTTCATAAATAGCAACAGTAAAGAAACATCATGTCCGGATACAACTCAGGTTAAGGTGAGTTATTTCCACATTTGAGTATCTAGACAGCTAAATTAAATAGGATTTTTTTTTACACTATTTAAAGACGTAAGTTACACTGCCAATACATTCGTCTTCCAGAAGATCAAATGCTATTTTGTCATCCCTGTAGGAGAGAAAACAGAAACAATACTCCATGACCTACAAAAGTTAATAGGGAAGAGCCCTGTTGGTGGACATGATTAGAAAGGTGCTGCTGATACCTCAAACTCTTTTAGTTGTTAAAGGTAATAACTTGTAACTTGCTACTGTTTAAGTGTAACAACACTATTCCAGCTAGCCAGCTTGACCAGCGCAGCCTTCACAGAATTTCTTTCTAGAAGACAAGCCAGGAAAGATAGGGTCTGCTTGCAAATAATTTTCCAGATAAGTTAGGTTTTAGAATGATATTGGGTGAAACAGTCATGAGCTGTTTGAAACACCGCAACGTCCCTAAAGGCATCAAATCCATCACCTTTGGATGCAGGTTATTCCTATGCATTGCAATACTGAGAGATTATAATTTTTTTAAATCATAAAAACAGCAGAGACGCTGCTTCACTGCATGACATTAAATTAATAGCAAATCTCTATAAACAGAAATCACCTCTTCTTGTCATTCATAGCAATGAGTGGTAGGTGTGGTCCCAAGCTACACATTACTTAACATGTAGTGAAATTAACTGGAGATGGAAGAAACTCTCTTCTTTTTCACATGTCAGAGTTTTCTGTGCCTGCAAAGAAAGAAGGGTAATACAAGGCAGAGAGACAGCTGGCTGCACATACTCAAAATACTGCATTCTACCACTGAAATTCCACAGTACGTTCCTCAAAAAAAGGCCATTGCTGTATGTTTTAGAAAGTTCAGACTGGAAGGGTTGAATAAGTAGTAATACTTCATTTGTCTTAATGCTGCAAGCCATTTCTACTATGGTAACAGATTCATTTGCACAAACTGCAAAACTGGAAGAGGCAGCTTTTAGAAGTTTAAGCCTTGTTTTAGCACACTGGAAATCCTATGAAGTAATTTAAAAGCTATTCAAGTTTTTAAGTGTAAGTGTAGCTGCCTGTCATTTTCAAACCCTAACCTACTTCACAGCAACAGAACTTGCAGCCAGACCCTATTAGACACGTCAAGTGGGAAAAAGTGCACACTTAGAATATGCAGTAGTATTAGCAGAGATTATTTGTTATGCCCTTTATATTTACTCTCCAATTAACTTTTCTTCTATGAAGTTGAGCTTGAAGCAACAATTCTATTTTATATTGACAAATACTTGAGGCATCCTCCGCATATAATTACTCTTTAACTGAAGGAATAACAAAATCCAACATCACTTGCTACAGTGGAGTAGAATGCAAGTTGCCATCTTTGCATCTGCTTTTCAGCAGCACACCAGTTGTTCTTTCTCTAGATTTTTTGGGGCAAAGCTTCCCACTTCAGTTCATTTTCATACTTTATTAAATATATGCACAGGTTAAGTGTTAACATCACACATAAGCTACTCTGTTTTGACTCTGGCATGTTTTTTGTTGGGTTGGGGAGGGTTGGGGTGGGTTTGGCAGATCATTCTGCTACTGAGGCTTCCTTCGAAAATATAGTGCTATCTGCATTTTATAGCTATTGTAAATGAATCCATTGAATGAGACTTGTGTAGAGTACAAACTGTACTTACAGACCCCAAAACACAAAGCCAAGATACCTGAAAATAAAATCTCCATTTAGTTATCACGTACATGCCTACTGAAGCCATGACCTATTAAGACTGAAATGAGGCACATCAGGCAGGTCATTTAGTAGCCAGTCTTGAATAGATTAAGTCAGGAGCAGAATCTCATTGACTTAAAAAGAAACATGATTAAATTCAAAATCCCCCATGACGAATGGTTTCCAGCTATTCAACTTCTTTTGCTCAGAACAGATAAGCTGGCTTTACTTCTGAACTATTTTTTTCCTTGGTGGGTGACACAAATATTTAACATACTTGTCCTGTATGAAGTTTCTTCAGCAGACTTCTAGATTTAGAACACTTAACAGGATTCAGTGTGTTGGGTATCTTTCTATGCCACTGTAGTGGCAGACATTAACCAGTACTCCACTTATTCTTTAGGGGGACGGAAAAAGCCATGTGAACAGTTAAGCAACTCATAACACCTCAGGCTTTCAGAATCCTTTTTTAAGAGCACTGCTTTGCAACGCACAGAAGTAATTTTATAGTTCCCAATGTGATCTGAAGAACAACTCTGTGAAGAAGTCATTGAAAAAGGATGTCAATAAATATATTGCTCAAATAAACACATCTATGATGTTTGCTTGCTATTAGCAAGGAAGTTTTTAAAACTGGTATTGTTGAAAATGGATGTTTAGTGAGCAATGGAAGTCACCAGCAAGACAGGAGCACCAAGTACAGTTTGCTTAAGGGAAGGAAAGAAAGAGGAAAAGCAGCAAGAAGGGCTGGATGAAAACATTTTGAGACAAAACAGTATACAAACCTTGACAAATTCCCAACAAAAAGCACAAGAGCTTTGACCTCCATTTGCAAAGCTAGTTTCTTTTCTGGAGTTTTATATTTATACAAGAGAAAACATAAGCAACTCAAAATTACTATTTTGAATCATAAAAAAATGTCTTTCTTTTGCAGTTTATACAGAACTGATGACCTACAGAGAGATGATGATTTACTCTGTCACACCACTGATGCATGAAGAATGTAAGAGCACTTTAGTCACTCTGGTAAAAATCCTACATGGTTCAATAAAGGAAGAAAATATACTATTTCATCACTGAAAGACTGTGGTTCCCACTCTTCTCTGTCATGTTTATGCAACTCTGAAGTGTTTAGATTTTCGCAGTTACTTGCTACAAGTAAGTTTTATAAGTCACAGGATGGGTAAATAAATTATTTCCTGAAGGTTTCAGGATTTTGTTTTGCTGAAAAGGGCACCCATTATATACAGCTAACAATGCAGGTGTAGTATACTTCCAGTTGCTGAGAAAAATGATACTTTGATGTCTGCCTGTATTTAAGAGAAGAAACTTCTGGATATCATGACCTTGAAGCACTGTAGAGCACACAATCGAAGTTAGACCCAAGGCAACAAGATGAAAGACCTTAAAAAACAATTTAAATATTCCATTCCTAGGGGAAAAAAAATCTGATTTGATTAGGCTTCCCCTGAATAGACTGCATGCTTACGCTGTAACATGTCTGAATTACTCCAGGTACTTTGACACCTCCACAGGATGAGAATGCAAGTACTGGGAACACAGCCAGCCCAAGCATCCATTTAATATTAAAAGCAATGACCAATCTAGAGTAAGGTAAGACCAGTGTAAACAACTCTATGTCCCGTCATGCTCCATGTGAAGAACTGCATCAGGCGGCTGCGAAGTATCCTCAAGTCAGAATGAAAACCCAAGAACAAGTTCTATCCTCTGCCTTCCAGCGGTGCTTACATTCTAACTTCACCAAATTACTGCACTGCAACTGTCAGGCAGGACATGGCAACAGAAGAATCCAACCTCACCAGTGCTCTCGATCACTTTAAAACTCTACATTTCAACAATTGCCACAAGTATCTCAAGGATGGTCTTCAGTCACAAAGGCAGTTGATCTGCTACGATCAAAGGGAGCAAAGAATGAAATCCATGATAATGCTTATTAGAAGTGCAATCTACATCAAAACTGGAACTCAATATTGTTTACATAACACTCATACATAGTCATGTTCCCACATGGACCCTGTAATTCCTTTCTGCAATTACCCCTTCCCTTATTTATTGACACACTCCCTACTGCTATTGTGCCTACTGCTCATGTGACCTTGGAAAGAAGCCACGTGTCATTTTTATCAAATTAAACCACTACAAGGAAAGATAGTCATATTGGTGCTGCAAAATCAAATATGGCTCCTCCTGGCACTTAACAACAACAACAAAAAATAACCTTTTATGTTTGTGATATACACTGTCATTGCCTGATGTACTGTTGCTGAGTTTTATGAACCTGAAATAATCACTAACAAGCTTCAATGCATTCTGCTGTTTCAAGGACCGCAGTATTATCTATACATACTTGCATTCTCCGCTACAGACTATGACCTGGTTTTCCTGTGCCCTACTTTTTTGGTATACTCAGCTCTAGCTAACCACTGGTCAGCTTTTTGCTAACATACTGACTTCCTACAAGACACAGGGACAGCAAAACAGAAGGGGGAAAGCAGGCAAAAACCTCTCTAAGCTTCAATGCTGTACCATTAGTCTATACATACTGTACATAGAGAAAACACACAGAAAGTCTATTCAGCACTTCTTATTTAATGAATTGCTGCTTAACTGGAACACAGGGCTTGAAATCTATTTTACATGTGGTATTTTACAGAGACATCCTTCAGGCAGGTTTTGCTTTCACATCCACTCAAACGAAAACACAAATTGATTCTTATAATTGTAAAATTCTCTTGATACATGCACTGATATTTATTTTTCAAAATCACACAAATTTCAGTAGCACTTAATGAACATTTGGAAGACTGAACATTATCTCCCCTCACCTTCTCTTTTAGGATTTTTGGTCCTGGAGTATGTGTTATGCAGAAATTTCACATTATTCATATATTTATATGCACAAAGACACCCTTTACATAAGAATTTTTGGCATCAAGGTATTTAAATCCTAGTTTAAAGCCAACACAAGCAACCTGCAAACAGAAGCCTATATTTCACAGTTGGACAGTCAGCCTGTGCTATGTTCATAAATTAATTTATCGTCCCAGAAGAATTCCGAAGCTGGATTTACCTTGGCAAGGATAAGAAATGACAAGGCAAATGGTTTAAGCTGCCATGTGAAAAGACAGGACAGTAACGAAAGCGGACTAGCAGCACTGAACTCCAAAAAATTAAAAGCAGAAAGGGTGGTATTCAAGCGAGAGAGGTAATTCCTGAAGGAAGAGCTTCTGCAAAACTAGCTTATATAGCTGCTTGCTCCCCTCTAAGTAAAATGCAAGAAAATTACAAATAGTGCAGTGGAGAAAAATACTTATGTAACATGCAAGATGCTCCCAGTGTCTCTAGATGTCACACAGCTCAGCTCAAACAAACAAACAACTTCCACCCCTCAGCCCCAAAATGGCACATGTATGTCCTGGAATAAAGCTCACCTTCCATAAATCTGCTTTTCCTGACACTGAAGATGAAAATTAGGTCAGATGCAGCCGAGAATTTTGTAATTTTTTTTGTTTGTTGTGTTTTGTGTGTGCATGTGTATGAATTAAACACACACACACTTGTCCCAAGTGTCTCAACACTTTGTACCTTTTAGGTTTGTCTCGAAACAAGAGGCACAAAAGTTTGTTTGTTCCACTTGCAAATAAGATGTATTTAGCACAACATCTGTGATAAGATATCTACAGGTAAGTATTCAAATATTTCCCACAGACAGAAAGCCACACCATGACAGTCTGTATTCATTCCACTTCCCTCTCTGCTTCCCCCCTTGCATCCAATCAAGATAAAGACAGTGCTCCCAGCAGATAACCATTAAAATGATTAGATAAATATTTAATAGCACAGACTTCCTGATACTATTTTTGGATTCGTGCAAGGAAAAGAGCAAATCCCAATTTGCATTTCATAAACAGAATAATCATCTTCCAAACAAGCAGCTCAGCACACATGCAGAGACTTAGAATATGAAACCACTTTGCTTAAAAGTCAGACTTCTGTCTGAAAGTCAAAAACTTTCATGCCTAGTACAGTTCTTATTTGCTAAAAATAAGATACTGTTGAAGTAAACAAGATATTCACTCAATGCACGCTCTAATCATCATATTAAAAATACACAAACCTGTATGAAATATAACAGTGCTTTTCTTGTAGCCAGAAGGTAGACGAATGTTTCGAAGCAGCCCCTTTGCTGTCAGCCTTATGCGCATGTTGGATAAGGAGAATTTCGGGGACCATAACATGTCTTCAGTGCAATTGGAAGACAAACAAGCAAGAAACAGCCTCCATGTACTGTCACATACTAAGTTTTCAAATTGCTACTGGCAGAAGTGAGCAATTCTTGCTAAAGAAAACATGCTTGAAGAAATAATCAGGTCTCCATTCCTTTGCTGTTACTCCTTATGCACAGACAAGCAAAAAATCAGTAAAAGCAGATATCCACAATGCAAATGCTGCTGGCAGCTTCTCCTCACCAGATGTTCTGAAAACAAAGCTTGTCCTCAGAATAAAACCGACTTAGTGATTTCAAAAACCAACAGCCTCTGAATTGCATCACAGTACCGATGCTCAATCTGCTATGGGACTCCGTGGGCTGGGAACTGGAAAAGGAGAAATGGGAGGAGGAGGATGAGGGGGGAGGAGGAGGAAGTGGGTGGTCTCACCAGCTGAATATATCATCCAGCAATGTCACAGTCCATGTAATTTTTCTTCAGAGACTGTAATGAACATTATTTGAATATTCCTAGAGGCATATTTCAGCTTTGCTCTCCAAAATTCTTTTCAGGGTGCACTTTTTAAAACTGTTTCTTTCAACCAAACATTATGTCAACATTTAAAGTGTTAACAAATCCAAAGACACATCTATTCTCTAAGAACAATTCAGTATTTGAGAGCTGCTTAAGGGAAATTCTGCTTAGCCTGGCAGCTCAACGCTGCAGATGCTTCCATTTATCATCAGAGGAGAAGGACTCGGGCATTAATTCATATTAAAACAGTTCTCTGCCAGCTGGGTTTTGAAGGCACCCAAACACTGAGGCAAATAAGCAGTGTTGGAGGAATTCTTACAAAATAGATGTTCTTCCCATATTTGATTAGCTCTCATATAAAAAGTTTCTTCTCACTATTTAATGAGCTGAAAAGTTTCGCGTATACTTTTTTGAAGTCCACTGCCATTAGCAAAAATTAAATTAAAAATAAATTTAGAAAATAAAGGAGTAACTCTTTTACAGATTAGAAAATGTCACAGTTTTTACCTGTGACCATGGCTAGACATACATGCACTGGCCACCTTCCTGGGCAAAAAGAAACATTTCACTACTTTTCCTGAGGTCAGCAGCTGCCTTACCAGGTAGCCACTGGAGCAGGGACCATCCAAGCACTCTCAGCCAGTCCAGGAGACAAGATAACTGGCAGCTCATATTTCTTCGAGGTTGTTTGAAGAGCTGGCCTCCACAGACTTTGTAACTCTTTGCAGACAACAACATTAGGTACTTTTCCACTGGTTCTGCACTTCTACCATTTCAACAAACCCCAGCCAATGTTCTCTAACATCTATACCTTTAAGCAGTTTTTCCACTTCCAGAAACAATTAACCTAAGTTAGTCTGAAGCAGGTAAAAGCCAAATCAAATATCACAGTGACAGGTCTCACTCCAGCAGTGCCTTACCTGTCTTTACCTTCACAAATCTTATTTTTATATTTCAATAGCATTTCTTACTTGCTCAAGATGCATAACACTTTAAATTCATAGTGCTCTTTTAGCACATCAGCTAGAACTAAAAATAGTATGTTGTTGCTGTATCCGGGTATCTCTACCATCACGCAGAGCCCGGTGCAGTGACAGTGAAGCAGATGCTCACCGTATGTAGAGCAAAAGAGCTGCAGCCCAGCACCCAGACAGTCAGACCTGCCAAGCCAACCTCCACAGCAGACTGCGTGAGAATACCCCGGCATGTTTTCAAAGCAGGTACCAAAATATTTATTTCCCAGCACAGTGATGAAACACCAACTCTGAAGTGCTATAATACATCTTCAGTCCACACAAACCCATTCAAAATAAGTACAAAGACAGTAAATTAGGGTTTTTTGTTTGGTTCCCAGGGCAGCCTCTGCACACAGCAGGGCATGCATGTCATTACTGCGATAAAACCTCATCTATTCCTTCTAGTCTGAAGAGCTTTGGCACTACCAATGTGTGTTCATCTATCTTTCCAACAGCCTGCAGTTCCAGACTCTTTCCTAATTCAATACTATTATCAAAGACATTGTCCCTTTCTGGGCTGCATTATTACGATGCTTGAAAACCACACTGAGCAGTAAACCAGAAGGCTTGTTACAGCACTGTACAGCAGACTTGTGTATTCACACATGCACAGTTCATTAGCACATCTCATCAAATATTAGCTCATTATTGTCAAATCCTTTCTTAATTAAGGCATTTTGAGATTTTGACTGGGCTTACAGCCAGTCTTCAAACATCATTTAGCACCTAGCTACACCAGGTTTTACCCTTTTCCCAGGGCAACCACAAGAACTCCCTTTTTTTCCCTCCCTGTTTCCACATTTCTCCAAGGGAGAAACTGCCCTGTGTAGTAAATATTTTCTCACCTTCCCAATCTGATGCTCTTAAAAAGGTGGAAACAGTCCAATCAGGCTAAAAAAAACCCCCAAACCACCAGAATCCAACAAAACACATTCAAAAAACAACCCACCACTTCTCCCCATGCTTGTAATAGTGCTTAGGAGAAAGGTAAAGAACTCCTCATTAGCTGTAAACCCAGAAGATGGAACACCCCGCTGAAACCTCACTTCCTTCCTAGGAATAGAAGCTGGAACAAAGAATCTCTATAGGGCAAACATGATGTAATAAACCAGTCTGGAAACTGCGGAAGGAGTGAATCACCATACATAATAGGAGCAGATAAAGCTCAATATGGACACCAGAATCCTTGTAGGAAAGGCCAAAAGTCCTCTTACAGAGATACACTAATAATACTTCTACTGCCTCTTCTTTCCTGCCCTTTGGGTGAAAATAGGCCATGAAGAAACAGATACATCATATTATTTGTAAAAAGCCTTCTGATTTGACAAAAATGCCTTTCTAGCCTCTAGAGCTTTAATTCTGTTAAACCCCAGAAACCCGAAACAAGTCTGCATTATTCAGAAGCAGACCTAACAGCACTAATAAAAAGCAATGGATGCATGTCTCATCTAGTGCCATCTAGTACCCAACGCTCAGAGAGCTCTGACAGCAGCCAGCAAAAGGACTGCCCATGCCAGTCCGAACAGCTCCCAGGAGAGACTTAACTTGCAGCGAGGTTCCTCCAGTACAATCTTTCCAGAGCTCAGTGTCACACCACAGTGTACTCCACTGTGGCAGCTGTGCATGTGCTAGCACGGCTTCCTTGGCTCAGGAAAACAGCACCAAGAGTGGAACACTCTTGTCCGTACTCCCACTATAGTCATCTAGTACCTCGCGCTGGCAGACTACAAAGCCAGGGTGTAATCCATGGGATCTTAACACAGCATGCCAGGAACATGCACTCTCTACATTTCATGCGTAAGATGAGGATCACAGAGAGGTCTTTTTCTTTCTTGTCATTAGAGATGGGTGACAGAAAACAGCACCAGAAAACAGCAGAATAGAATAGGAAGCAATATACAGAGGACAAAAGGACAGACATTTTATTTACTAGCAACTTACTGCTGGCTTCCCTCAGATTCCAAGGGCAGAACTGGTGATCAACATGGACAAAGGGGCTCTATCCTGTTATGACCACACAATTCAGTCTGGGTTGCTCAATGCATCACTACCTGATGACACCATCAGATTGTTGGAGGGGCCAGACCTATTTTAACCCCAGCAGATTTTGTGTATCTGCCACTCCCCGGGAACATTAGTAACATGACAAAAAAGGAGTGAAGTGCGCTGGCATCTTGTAGGCTCTCAGTTCAGCCTCATGAGGCCAAATCCACAGTGTCTGCATCTTTGCTGTCCCTTTCCCTCTTTCCTCATCCAACAATCACTAAGAACGCCATTGGAACACAGTTAAGTGTCTCACTGTGTAAGTCTAAATCTGGAGGTAGATATTTAGATCCAAGAAGCCCAGGTAAAGGACACTTGGCTCCACGTCACAAGACAGCAAGAGCAGCGCAGAGCAGATGGATTTCACTGGCATGCTTTACTTCAGGAAGAACTGAAAGGTGACTGCTTATGCAAAGAGATGCAAGAAGCAGGAACCTACTAAGAGCCAAAAGGTCACCTGTGTCCTCATTTTTATTTCTGGAAAATGATTGCCCCCACTCCACTTTCCTGTGATCACCTTGCTCTAGCCAGTGCTCCAGTTTGAAAAGCTAATCTTCCTGTAGGCAACAGTACCTGCTGCCACAATGAATGCAAACTGCAGCTTCAAGACTATTTTTAAGCTCAAATCCTCTCCTGAAGAAAAAAGGAAACATCTTCCTTCCTCAGAGCAGGAACTAAAATCCTAAATAATTTACGTTTCTTCTTTCTGTACACAGAAGCTTTTAATCATTATAAATTCAGCAGCCTGTCAAACTGAAGGTGATGCTGCAGTGGATTCCCAAGCAAACGGATACGGGAATCAGGCTGATCTGTGTCTCCCTCTCACAACAGTGCATGCATTATCTGCACTCTTTTACAATTGAGAACAGCCACAAAACATTGCAAGAATCATTTAATTTTTAACTTCTGACTTAAAGGAAGTGCATTTGCAGGCTGTCCCTTTCAAAATGGCACTTTTGTTAGACTGTCTCAGTCAAAATCCTACAGAGCTGCTACTCTACAACTGTGTACAATACCACCAACATTAACATGCTAAAATATGAAGCTTCAATGATCCATCCAGATGTGACAAAAACTCGCAACCACCTCTTTGCTAGGGACTTCTGTGGTTCAGAAACAGGGTAGGTGTATGCTTAAGCTCTTGTGAGCTCAAGCCTCAAGGAACAGAGGAAAAATAAATGCTTAATCTAGGGCCATAGGTTACAGATCTATTGATTATTTATTCACACAATACTGATTTATATTCACTGTGCAAGTGTATTTCATCCATGGCCTCACAACAATACCCAGAGAGCCTCTAATAAAGAGCAACATTGCAAATAAGGTCAAGTTAGGCAAATATAGTCCCTAAGACATGCTAGTGGTTTATCTGGACAGCACAAAGCACATTCAAGATAACTCACTGTCTTTTGCTTACCTCTGCGAGCTTTGTATGCTCTCCGTTACCTCAGACACGCAGACAAAAAAGGCAGATGTGCAAGTCATTTAACCATCTTTGACACAAGACCATGAGTTTCATGTTTCTGAGACAGTTCAATGAACTTTCAAGTATTATGTCCGCTTAACACCCTAACCGGGTCCAATGAACTCCAGCTCCCAACATTGGAATTTTCTCTATCACTTGGACTGAGCTGGTGCAATCTGTAGATATCCCTTTCAGCTGCCCTCTGTACTCACACAAAGGCTGGCCTATCCAATATTTAGACAAGTGTGAGAAAACCAAAGCTTTGTGTTGTTCTCCTGTGTGGCTTGTTATTGTGAAACATCAAAATAAATACCAGGGAAGAGAATCAGAGACATTCCCCTCCACAACAAAGTAAAATAACAAATATTCCTGCTGTAGAAAGCCTGCATACTTCTGCATCACCAGCTGTTTGGAGTATGGATGTGTGGAGCTGGGGAGCAAGTTTCCCACAGAAGTTTGGAACTAAATAATAATAAACGGCTCTGAAATAGCTAACTTGTAATCCAGAAAACAGGTCCTTACTTAAAAGCATTAACAGAAGAAACACACCTTGTAGTGTGAAAACCATTTTGGTTGGGCTACAAAAGGCCTTAATGAATGACGGTCTGTCACTACAGAAAAACTCATAGAACCCACAGCAAGTCCTCATTGCTGGGATTTTAAATATAATCCCAAAATTTTCAGTCCACCAGTTTGAGAAACTGCCCACAGAATACCACTACCACTTGAATTAGATGGCTCATGTTACTCCACAGCAAGCCTTGAGGTTTTGGAATTCCTTGGTTTTTTGTAAAAATGTGTTGGAAGCACAGGGAACAGTGCTGATTGTTAGCACTGAACAGAAGACAGCCTTCCCAAATCGTTAACTTTCAGAAGATCAAGTTTGAGAAGAACACAAGGAACATGAATGCAAATAGACTGACAGACTTAGCTGAAGGGACCAATCTGGAATACATTAAGTCTGTGTTGTCATGCACCTCTGGTTTTTTGCATCCTATTGTCAATTCTAACAAACATACTACATCAGGAAAACACCATTTATTTAAAAATAAAAACAAATAAACAAAAAACCCTCACTCAAAACAGATGACTTCGGAGTTTAGGGTGGCATTCTCTGAACACCAGCACCAGCCATTTCACTTTGAAGACTTCTGGAGCATTCTAGTTCTCACCCAAGAAATTAAATCTTTAGATCCAGCTGTTGTACTATACTTTATTTAGTAACAGTGGAAAAATATGACCAAGAAGGCAACAGCTATTATGTTTCAAAGATTAGGGTTATAGATATTCCCTTAACTCTTCAAAATAAGTATCATTATATGTTCCCAATGAATACATTTATTAAGAAACTCCAATTCACATACATTTAGATTAATTCCGCATTTAGTTATATAGGAATGGCAAAACAAATGCCAGCTTTCATAGCTAGTTCACATGCAGTAGCTACACTACTTAGTAGCTTTGCTGTCTGTTTATAAGAGCATTAGCCTGAAGGTATTCTAGGGCTAGATTACGAGACAATTAAGTCATTCAGTCCTCATAGTTCACATGGATGAAAAAAACATCTAAAAAAAGACTATAGCCAGCTTTTTATTGCAGCTAGAAAGGCAACAAAATAGTCCAGCCACAGTAAAATATCTTCAAAAAGAGGTTTAAGCCTGTTGCTTTTCAAGGGATAAAGGGAAAATACTAATTTACATTGTGCAACTCCCAGAATTTCCAGAGTGTAAAACATTAACTACATTAAATGAATACAGAATCTAATCTTGTACCTTCATCATCCCAGAGCATGCAAAACTGTTCTAAGTTCTTCTGCAGGATTTCCTAGCTTTTCTTTTGGAGATAAGGACAGAGACAGAAAAACTGAGGAACTCAACTTATTTACAAATGCTGAAGCTCTTAACACCAGAGACTGAGAATCCAGTCTATCCAATACATCTATATTGAAATTCCTAGTTAGAGCTAGTCAGAAGTCCTGCTTCTGCAATGTGGAAGACCTGAACCTCTTGGCTGCCAGGGGATATATGTTCACATACGTATCAAGGCCTTTTCAAGTCTCCAAGCAACACCACTGCCTGTAGAGTTTCTTCAACACTTGCAAAAAATCTTACAATCAAATACACACCACCCCCCAATCAGTAGAAACCCCCAAAAGATCTTCTGATTAGATACAAAAGGAGAAACAGAGACCTATTAAGTTATTTGAGCAGATATCCCCCATCAGTTGGGGTAATTTGCCATACATTGCTGCATACTACAGACAGTCAACTGAAGGCCTAAGTATTTGGCATTCATAACACCATGCATCAGACCTCAGAACAGTCTTCCCAATTTTTAAAGAAAATACACATTTTGACATGGTATAACATATTTTAAATTTTAAGTCTTTTTTGTTGATGTGAAAGTACAATCAGAGTGTGATATACATTAATCCCTGTTTTTCAGACAGGGAAAGTGCCAGTATTTTGAGGCTAACCTACTCTATCGAAGAATCTACAACATTAAGAACTGTTTCCTCTGAGTTGCAACAGGGATGACTAAGAGCATGAAAAAAAGGGGTGTAAACTGAACCTTAAAGTGTGCCTCCAACTTCTGTCTGAACCAGAGTATTTTGTTAGCAAAAGCACCCTATCCCAGTGTAACAGTTTGAGTGAAGAGCCAGTCCCCACCTTTAACAACCTCTTCCAAAGGACAACTTCATGGACTGTTATATTTATACTCTATTTTTCCATTTGAGCTTGATCAGCACTATTACTCACTTTTGCAATAAGCCCCCTGACCAAATTTCTTCCCTCTCTCAGTGTTATATTTTCTCACAAATGTTTGAACTAAAACAAACAGACTTTCTTTATGAGAGTAAGAAAACAAAATTCCATGATGGAGCATGTGCCATTTTTTCATAAAGCTTCTTTGGTTTTCATGGCTGCCACAGCCTTTAGTAACTGTTTCCACTCTGCCTACTCCATCACAGTGCTACGAGATACGACATAATTTACACTGTTCACATTTAATAACACTTTACAAGTGTATCCAGCAGTTGTCCTTACAATGGTCTCATGCCACACATATAAGTGTAACTTGTAATACACCATAATACACCATAGATCCCTTTCAGGGTTATGGAACAACAGGATAAGCCAAATATTCACATGCTTTATTCCCAAAATGACTGCTTTACCTTTGGAACTGCCAAACAGGATATTTGCTTTTGCTTGGCTTACATAGGTTCAGAGATTACTGTGTTGTAACTTATCCTTAACGTCTGGTCAATAACAGAGACCTGAGACGTGAATACCCACTGCATCCACACACATTGCACTCTAATATACTACAGAGGGATTAGACATAGGCAGATTTTCCTACAGGGAGGGCTGAGGAAAAAAGGAAACAGCACTAACTTTATGCATTTTTAGAGGCAGTTTTGCATCTAGTTCAAAATTCCACCTCATAACAGGCAACATTTTTATTCATATTTACATTAAAACATTACAGTAAGTGCACATGAACATCCTTACTTGAAGTTAGTGAGTTAAGAAGTATAATAAAACATTATTTCCAAGAAGCTAATTCTGCCTTAGCTTTAAAGCCAGTGCTGAAGAAATATATCACAGAACTTGTAGAATTTATTTGATGCACTGAACATCAGCCATGAAAAATACAGAATTCAGAAAAAGTAGCCTTGTGAATGTTTTAACATGAACAAAACATTCACAAGAAATAAACAGCTGCAAACAGGCAAGTCTCTCCAGTTTTACAGGCAAACTAACAGTATGTTGTGGCTTGCTTTGTCAAGCAGATTCTGGCTGTGCATCATTGCTGAACGTGAATGGAAAATGGAGAAACAGCACCAACAGTTAGGGAACAGACAGCATATCTAGAAAAGCCTGCTATTTTTTCATCCTTGGAGAAATGTCAAAGGCAGCATGAACAACTGAGCTAGACACTTAGTCAATACCTTAATATTGTAATCAATTATCAGAGTCCTGCTGCAACAAATTAGTCCTGGGCACATGGGCAGGAAATAGAAGTAGGGTTGGAACGTCTTACTGGATAAGGCTAAAAACTGTAGACTTAACTACAGCATTGAAATAAAAGAACAAAAGGTTTACACTAGCTGCAGTCACTAGAACAAAGCTTCACTATAATATCAAAGCCAAAAGAAAAAAAAAAAGAAAGAAGATAGCGGGCCTCATTCTACATGGTACTGGCTGGCATTATTTCAGTTCATTTCAAAAAAGATCATTTGTCTTTTCTTAAAATGTAAGACATTGTACTGCATACTATCCAAGCAGTCACACAGTATTTTTACTCTGTAAGAACTATCTGCAACTGTAAGGATGGAAAAAAACTTCTCAAAAATGCAAAATACTCCACCAGAAAGCTCTGCATTCATAAATGGGAAATTATACTAATGCTCTGTACAAATTAGAAATGTATTAAGTTGAATGTCTAACATCTCCAGTTTTGGAAACTGACTCAGTACAGTAAGCAGTTCAGGTTTGTTAAGACAAACACTGAAATACAGTCATTTTACTGGCAAAAGTATGAGTAAAGAGCATTTACTAAAGAATTGCTAAATATTATAGCCAATTTGGAGTTTATGACTGTGTTTTTAAGGCATCAAATCCAGCCAAAAGAAGTTATGTAGCTACATGCTTTATTAGATCAGAAAAGATGAATCATAAGCAAAATTCTACTAAACCAGTAAAAAGGGGAGGGAGCACTACTTTTCTGCATGGGAAGTAGAGACAATGTGCACGCTAAATTTAGGGGGAAATAAAGTTATATTTTGAGGCTACTGTAAGCAAGCATAAGAGAAATTTCCTTTTCTAATTTCTAGCCCAGAAACAGATTTTATTGCTTATTAGGAGTTTCCTCAATTGAGCTGATCAAGACATTATGTTGCTAGCTGAATCATCCTCTACATGCTTATACAACAGACAATGTTTGAGCTCTTGAAACTCAGTGTCAGCTTTACCTAAACTAACATTAGTTCAGCCAAATATCAATAAAAGCAACAAACAGAACAAGCCCTTTGTGCAAAGTCTGACAGAAGCCCTGACTCTTAACAGAAGATCTTGAAGTACAATTAATATGTAGACATCTGACACTCAAAAGAGGAAAAGACAAAAGCATTAAATGCACATTATGACTACAGAAAATTTAAAAAATACTGCCACAGTACCAGAGTTACAGGTCAGAAATTATTTGCCCAGTAATTTCAGACTCAAATTTACAACATCTGCTTGGCTACAGCACCTCTTTCCGAAAGACATCTGCTATTCACTCAGGGGACACAGGGCTTTCCAGTGATCTTCAGTATCTTTCAAAAAGGGCTTTTCAGTGAGTAATTAATTACAAGTAGCTTTTAATTCAACAAATACACACTGATTCTCGGGAAACTAATTTAGACTGCCAACTCTCTTGAAAAGACCTGGAAACTGCTGCAAGTAGAAGCATCATCTGAAGACTTTTCAGTCTCTTGGCAGATAGAAACTAGCACCAGGTGTCCTGACTGGCGCAAACACCAAAAACAAACCCAGTACGAAGTCCTTAAAACTCTGCCAGATTTTGAAATGCCATCTGCCACTTAATCAGCTGCGACTTCTCCCTCTGCCATATGAGCAGACACATACATCAACATGCTCCGATGATTTCAACTTCTTATACAAATGTAGTCCACAGTGATACACAAAGACAGCTCACCCCAACAGGTTATCTACAATGAATGTTCCAGAAAAGGAACGCTCTGCGGGATTCTTCTACTAGGTTTTTTTTTTAAAGCTGCAACACCCGAGTTCATTTATTACTTACTTTGGCTAAAAAGTAAAAATTACACCCAAGTTTTGTTTCCATACTTTTTTTTTTAATACAGTTTAAACCTCCTTAGGTTTCACTGGAAACAGAGTAACAGAACAGACTGTAAAGTCTAAGACTTGGGTAGCCAGAAGACAGGAAGTAAACAAAACCCAGGAAAATAGGTTTTTTTCCATATTCCTTGAAACTAGACTCGGTGATAGTTTACAGAATTATCCATGGCGTATCTGTTCTTCGCAGAAAAGAACCTATACTAATATAATGTATAAACTTGAGTTGCACAACAGTTAATATAAAATGCATTCTGAAAACTCACCAGGACCCAAACAAGATAGGCTTTGGTGTACATTTCTTCCAGGAGTACCTTCACAAAGGAAACAAACAAACAAAATTATACTTCAAGCCAGTAAGGGGCAGTAGGGCTGCCTTTTTTAAGATTCAAGATTCTTTCCACATAAGCTCCTCAAACTTTACTATTCCAGTTTCTTTCTTGTGATGGCTGGTGGCTTGATCTACAGCAAGATTCATCATTATAAGAAACTGCTTGGAAAATGCAGGATGCATTCCCAATTACAATTATCCCATTAGAATTGTTATATTTCATTTAAGTCAGGTAGCACAGTTTTACTTTACTCATTCAAAGATGACCACAGATAACAGAAAACTATCATCTATATTAGCATTATAGCAAATTTTTTTTCCTTCTGTATGCTACAGTTATTTTATTTGCATAGAGCAGCAATAAATTAATAACATTCTCAAGTGTGCTAACAATCAAGTTAGATATAAATGAAAGCACTGAGAGAGTTAACCCACTCATACTCTATTACTCAAAAGGTATGTGAAAATTGACCTATGAACCTTATTATTTTGAAAGATACTGAATGAAAGCAATCTTTCATACTACTGGGTGTAAGTCCAAAAGTCATGTGCAGAAGTTCACAAAAGGTCTTTTGGCAACACCTTTTTGCAGGCTTAAGGAATAGTGTGTGATCCTACAGCATGGGTTTCATCAGGAAACAAGCTGCTTTGTACTGCCACCGTACTTGTTTCCCCCTGCCTCAGCCTTGCAAATAGACCTTTGCTCCCAGAGTGAAAATTTGGTCTTAGAAAGCTTGTCCAACGGTTTGTATACGTTCTTTTGACTCACTCTGACTGAAAAGACTAATTTTAATTCACAGTTAAAGATAAAACAAACATCTGACACAGAAACAAAGTGGAGTAAATATCCTCAACAACCAGAGCTAATCAGCATCCTCTCACAAGAATCTTGCTTAAATGAAACACAGACTAGGCAAAATCTAGTCTACACTGTGTCTTGCAAGCATACAGAATACAGAACATCACTGCAAGCATACATGCGACAGAACATCATTTAACAAACATATTAACTATCCTGTATTTTTAGTCCTTTTGGGATGCAAGTTAGTAGACAGTGAATGTCCCTAAAGAAAACAGGTAAGGAACAGAACTTTGCACAGCCAGTGTCCAATATGGTGAACTGCAAAGAAAATGAGCCAACTGTCTCAATTATTCTGAAATCATAAAGCATAGCTGCTCCTTCTCAAGACAGAGATTCGGGAAAAAGTAAAAAATTGACTACTCAACAGCTGATTACCTCTAGTCTCACTGACTTTCCTTGCTAAGTGCAGCGGCCCAGATGATTTTGGTGTGCCCTGGTTCAGGGACGCAGACCTGGTCTTGGCCCCTAAAAGTAAAAGCTTAGATGAACTTTAAAGTAGAACTGTGTCAGCAATTAAAGACATATCTTACTTTTTACAGTTAAGTATAAGATGCACAAATCTACTCAAACACAAAAAGAGAAACCTTCTAAAACATTTAAGCTGTACTTAAAGTTAGCTTTGTTTTACCAGAACTCACCTTGAAAGAAATAAAAAGATAGTTTTAAAAACCTTCTAAGCAGGAGAAAACATTAGTAAAGATTTTATTTTAGCACTAAGATCAAGTTACTTTAGTCTCAAAACAGCAGGAAATACAATGCAGCTGAGGAAACAGTGGCTGAAAGAGACCTCCAGAGGCCAGATATCCAGACTCCCACTCAGAGAAGGGTCACCATTAAGACAAGATCAGCTGACCATGCTTTTGTCTAGATGAGCCTTGCAAACCCCCAGAAAGGGCGGTTCTATGACACCACCGGGCAAGGAGGCATCTCCCACTCTACAATTTGCAAGCATTTCTGATTGCCACATCATCTGGTGCTACTGAGAAGAGTTTGGCACCACGACTTTTACAGCTGTCCTTTTCAAGTTACTGACTACACAGCCTCAACTCCCTCAACCTCTTCTCACTGGACAGAGACCCCAATCATCTTCCTAAGTCTCCAGTGGAACTTTCCAGTTTCAAAACAACCCTCTTGGTCTGGGAAGGACCCAAAACACAACACAGTGGTCCAGGTAACACTGATCTGAAGGGGAATACCAGCTTCTTTGGCCACACTGCTCCTGAAGGTGCTGAAGGCACACTTCCAGGTCACTGAAAATGACGAGCTATGCATAGTTGTGCTGCATGTGCTGGACCTCAACAGAAAGCTTCAGCTTGTCAGAAAGCCATATGATTTGTGTTTGTTTCAAAGTGATTTATAATTTGTGGCAAATTCTGTTTCTTTTCACTGTTTACTCTTTTAAAGCAGGTCATTACAGTGAGACGTTTGGTAGGAATCTCTTACTTATTCTCAATTATGTCAGATACCAGCTTAAAATTTAAGTCTAAAGCAGGAGTACAGTATTTAATTAGTTTTATCCAATTACAACAACCAGTTCACCACAAAGATGGTCAGAAGCAAGCTGATTACAGCTTGGACTTAGGAAAGAGACACAGCAAGCTTATTTATCTGCTCCCATTATGTTTTTAATTTTGGTCAGAGAAGGAGTTGTCACCTGGTGTTTGTGGCTTGAGTGGAATAAGCACTGTTGGCCAATCAAGAGGTCCTAGCTCAAACAGAAATAGGAACCTGAACAATGTTTAATACAAAGCCAGAAAGTAAATTTAATGTTTCTTTTAGCACAAGATGATAAAACAAAATAAATTGTCTTGTCTCCATTAAAGCTTCCAATTCAGACAGTAAGAAGAGTATCAAGAAAAAGCAGCATGAAAAGCTAAGTTTCTGTGACTCTTCCCTTTGAGAGATGGCACAATGTCATTGACCTACAGAAGAAGATACATCTAATAATACCTTATTCAAAAATATAACCCCATCTCCCAAGGTCCTCTCAGTTCTGAAAGGGGTGAAGATAATACGAAGTCTGCATAAGGACAAGAACAACCATACACCCAGGATAAATTCAGGGTACGTCTATCCTGCAGATTACCAGCAAAGACAGAGGCTGTGCCTGAACTTTCTGAAAGAAAAGAACTCTTCTCAAAACAATGCAAACCCCACGCAATGACACCTGCCATGTAGCAAGGTCCCTTTAGTTCCTGTACCATGCAGACCTGAGCCATATCACAGTGCAGACCTCTTCATTTCCCTGAAATACCTCCACCAATTACAACAATACAAAGAACATTTTAGCCTTCCTATGAAGTCTTACAACACTTGAAGCACCACTGACGCAATTTTACCTCCTCTGTCTACAGACTCATATACCTTTTGGAGTTGACCTCAACGAGTGCAATCTAGGTCTTGGTAACGCTTTCAAAGAGACAGACCCTGAAATGCCATTCTGGCAGGCTGGTTTTGAAGGCCATTCTCCATTCCTGATGGCTGTGGCACTGGCAGCTGCAAAACAGAATCACAGAGAATTTTCTCCAGGCATATATAGTTTAGGGAACATTAAACTGTAACCCAAGTCAGTTTTACTAGAGACAAATGACCTTGAAAGAGGTTTGAGTTTATGCTCACAATGGAAATTTTTCCCTGAAAAACAAAAAACTTAAATTTTGGGAAAACATTGTTTCAGTTGTCCAGAAAAAAACATGAAAATATATCTAAAGTAAGTACAGATTGAGTAGATTTAGTTTTGGGCACTAAAAAATTATGTATACTAACACATTACAGAGTAAGAATTCACATGGCATTCACCAGAGACAAGCAAAAATTAAGTCACTGTGAGATTGTTTGTCACAGTGCTGCTTTTCTCTCTAGTCATTAAAAAAAAAATGGGGGGGAGGGGGAAGCTTTTGTCATATATTACCAGGTTTGCCTCAGATTAGTATTTTAATGAGATTGGCTTTTTTCAAAGGCAATGTGAACTACATGTGTAATATTGTTCATCAAAAGATGAAACATATAGTCTTAAGATTATTTTAGCGTCTTTAAATAGACTAGTATAAACCATGTAAGTTAACTACTTCAAAAAGATGCTTTTTGGCCACTAAATATTTTCACCCGCAGAAAGAGGATTTCCCTTTAATAAACACATGCAACTGAAGCCATTATCTTTTTTTTAAAAAAAGGAAGTTGGAGTCTCTCTAAACACACAAAAGCTAAATATTTGCAAAAAATCTATACACGAGGAACAATTTGCATAACACATCAGTAACAGTTATTCTGTGGGAATCTGACCCTGATCAACATCAGATCACTACAACCAAGTTGTTTTAGTAAAGCACAAGGCATGAAGCAGTTCTTAACTTTTTTTGTAAATCACTAAATTAAGGATGTTTGCTCAGAGTTCACTGCAAGCAGTTAACAACTGCCAACAAACTAGTGTGCTACTTCCTCTTCTAAATCAGCAACACACTATGGAAGTCACGCTTTGGGTGAGCGAGCAGCCTTCTGGTGCAGGACTAGTTAGGGCACTGTTCTGTCCTATTAAAAACTCTGGAATCAGCTAACCAGGAAAACAAAACAAAACAAAACGATCCCACAGAGGTTTACAGAGTTTGATCATTTTTGGATTCAAAGCCGTTCGTTCATAAAATTCCGAGCAGCTACTGCAATCCTGAATAAACACAGGCAGGTATGAAGTGATCTCAGCCCAATAAGGATCTGAAAACTCAACACATTAGAAGAATTTTAATGAAGTATTGACTGTACAAAAATGTAGATGCAGGTCAACTGCTAGGATCAGCTTTTTAACTTCTGAAACACTATTTACTTTATATGTAATTATTCTAATGCAATTAAAATCTGGATTCTTATTCTTAACCTCAGAGTTAAACATTTCAGTACTAAAGGATGGTATTTTCAGCTCAGCACTAAAACTAAGATTACTGTTAAAAAAATCTGGTTTTCAATGCTCAAACTGCCTGCATGCAAAATATGCTTTTAGAATAACATTTCAAACCTCATGATTTCTGAACTTCTCAAATAAGAAGTCATTTAAGAGAAAAGAATCATAAAATTCAAGTGTTCATTAGACAAAAAAAAAAACAACCACCCTAATGCTGCCACATGGAATTACCAATCCAAGGACATCCCATAACAAAGGGCTGAGCTGACAAAGCAGGAGAAATGCTCTCTTGTCATTTTTTTTCTCTGCTAACACAAGACAAACTCCGAACAAGCCAAGCGCCTTTTTGATTTAATATTGTTGACAGGATCACAATAGTTTGTCATAAATTTCATGACACACACAGCATAAGCCTCCCATTATGATCTTCTGAGACCCACGAATCTAATAAAAACACTACAGGTTTACAAATTTTTTTCCTGATACTACTACATAGACTAAATGAAATAATAAAAAAACAAGAACAGCACTGTACTTAGCATTAGAGTACAAAGTAAATTCCTTACTTCTTCCCAATTTGATTCAAAGTCATAAAAATTTCACTAACATATGAATTACATAATTAAAAGTCATTATACTCTCAAAACCTTACTATTAGACATAAATAATTCTCATCAAGTGTTAAAAATTCTCTAAAGAAAAATAATCTCACAGGAAATCAGCAGTTAAAAACATTGCATATATTTACCAACCTCCACAAAACAAAATACATGCTTTAGAATAGAAATAGAAAGGAATACAACCTACTTCTCTTCCCCGTAAACGTGGCTAACAAAGGAACAATACAAAAGCTGTAAGACCCCACTACCAGCAATGTCAGTAAGGTAATATCATAGTGGCTTCCTGAGTCAGTCGGTGGTGTTAGTGTAGAATTGATGAAAATAATAGGAGAAAAATTAGTTTCTGTGCAACTGCGGAGTCCTCCTGGTATGGTCATTTAAAAAAGATCTAAGCAAGCTTAAAGTCTATGAGACTGCAGCCATGTTCAGACTCTCATATTGCTCTTGCTTGGTCTTCGTGAATCGGAGTGGAAAAAATTGTAAGCTTGAAGGCAGTGGACAAAACAGATTACAGCAGCTAGCAAATCAGGCTAAATAAGGAGTCATCTGTTTGGATACTTAATCTGAATACACTCCTTTGTTATGAAGCGATGACCCCTTCCTTTGTTACATGAGGGAGCAAAAAGAAGAGCAGACAAAGCTGCTTAGCAATTCCAGATACAGTCCTAAACCTGAACAGCAAAAGTCAACGTGGCTGTCACAGGATCAGAACCGATCTCATTACAAAGCAACATGCACACGATGCATATTTTATTACACATACTCTTATTCATTTGAAGAATATGTTAGGTTTTAGTTTAATGAAGGCAATATGGGGCTGAGGGAGAAGGACACGAGAAAATGTAGTTATGTATGTATGCATATGCGCATACATAAACCGCAGACGCACGTTAAATCACAGTTATCTTTTTCAGTCCATTCAAGACAGATTTAAGTGACATCTGGCACAAACAAAAGGCCTTTTCCCAGTCTTCAAGATATAACAGGTGATATGACAGTAGCAGAATATTTGAGTGTACTTATTTGAATATGCATAGTTGGGAATACTAATATGTCTGATAGCCAGTTGTATGTTATTTCCTTCATATTTCTTCCTGTCAGAACTCCTAAGAACTGCTGTAGAACTTCATAACAAAGCAAGTCCTGTTATTTTTCTCCCTAATTTTAATCAAGATAGATTTGGTTAGGTCATACACCAATGTTTACAGCTACTTTAGAAATTACAGAAGTCTACCCATGCAATGATAGATCTTCTAAAACAAGCACTTACTTGCCTGTAATTTCATCTACACATTTTGCCTAAAACTCTGAAAGCAGATATAAACTGGTTCAAGAAAATATTTAGTATCAAAATCCTGTAACATGCTGTTCCAAATATTATGACAAGTAAACCATTCTGTTCAGACTTATTACATTACACGCAAACACCGGGAAATCTTGCTTAAGAAGACATGCTGGTTTTATGTAATGTTTCAGGATGGAAGAGAAGTTGTACCAAAATCTCTATTCATCAACCCAAAATCCAGGGCTCAAAGCTCCTTCAGGCAGTATGTCTCAAAAAGAAAAGCTCTAAGTAAAGAGGTAAAAGGAGTAAGACCTAGAACTAAAAAGTAGTACAATCTGAATTAAAACAGGTACTTGTCAGACAGGACTCCCTTCCAAGAGGATTTTTTCCAACAAGCAAATGATGTTGGCTATCAATCAATTAAAACCCGTAACCCTCACATATACTCACAATTAGTGCTGAAAAGACTTTGCTCACTCTGAGCACTGCTGACTGATGAGAGGCTAGGTGTTCTCTCAAGCACTGATCTTTTGACAGGCACTTTGGATTTGGCAAGGGATTTACCAAAGCTAGTCCACGAGGCTGGAGAATTTTTCACTGAGGCATGCTTCTCTCCTGGCAAAGATCCTACACCTGTCAATTAGGGGGGAAAGAGGAGGGAGAAAGAAGTACAAAAGGCATAGGAAAGATACTTAAACAATTGCTTCTTTTACAGGTATGCCTACAAATAAAAATATTTACACAGAAAAAAATCCACATAAAATGGCTTAAACTACTTCCTGTTGACATGGTAAAAAGTGCTGTAAAGGCAGAAAAAACGTTCCAAGGGCTCAAAGCCTCAGAAACAATTCAAGAGCTTTACAGATTGGCCTTAGTGCAGACATCTGCACACAAAAAAAAGTCTGTTTTTGCATTCTCCTACCTTGCATTATGGTTTGCTGTACTAGCAATCCCACAAAAATGTAACCTCCATTTCAAAGACAATCCGAGACAGGATTCTTCTGTTTGTTCCTCCCCAAAACAGATTCACAACCCCACTCCTCTTTGACAGAACACTCTAAAAGATAATATCCTTTCAAGGAATAAGACAGCATGAGAGTATCAAATTGCTTTGTACTCATATGGAAAACTGAGTAGTTCTACAGAACTAGTTTAACAGCACTTCCAAAACCAAGTTCTTAATGGCCAGCTGGTGCAGAAACATTTTTGTATTAAGCCCAGTTTTCATTTGAGCTTGTTGAACGCAAACACCCAACAGCTACATTAATCAAATAGGAAAAGCACCTATACAGGAGATAGATGTAGGAGGAGCTCACTCTTGTACTACTAACAAAGCAAATACACTTTCAATGAGAAAATTTGAGTTTAGTCAAATTAAGCTTTTAGTTCACTTCTGAAAAGTGTGCACCTAGATTAAAATTTCAATGGCCCAGAGAAGTAATAAACACACAGACTTCTCTTGCCAGCTCTGAGTTGACTCCTGTCAGCTCCAGTATCGAGACCTTAACAGAGCCTTCTAAACACGGATAAGAGGTTTTCATTTTTGTACAAAACCAGAGATATTTAAGACAGACTTACTTTTTTCTTAGAAAATATTTTGTTATTTATTATGAACAAAACTATCTAAAATATGTTAATTTCTCATGTCACTGCCATTTTCAAGGCTGATAAATGGTTTATCTTATTGGAAAAGAAACAACTGCAGTGTCTCAGATTTGACTTAATCAAATTTCTATTTAAAGGGAATACCCTTTCCTTTATTCTTGTTATTATAAACCACATTTCAACTTCACTTAAGCTAGAAGACTGCTGAAATATGACAAAATTAGCTAGTAATTCCACCTTAAGCAACACCAGTTTTACTACAAGATTTCCACTTTTGAATACTAATCACCAAGAAATCTTCAATTTGCACCAAACCCAAGAAATCATGACATTAAGAGGACCGCATTAAATTTTAGACAAGAAAAACATGCCCAATGTCTGCCTTTCAACAGTAGGTGGTGTGACAGGATTAGATAACTTGTCTCAAAACATCCTGTATCAAGTACACAAAAACAGGAACAGCACTGGTAAAGGAAGGTATGTCCAAAGCTACTTCCCCCAGTTCAGATCAATTCAGTAACAAAAGAGAAACCTCACTTACAATATTTACTAAAGCTGCATTAGCATATTACATACTACTGGTCACAGAATATAACACACAAGCTTCAATGAATAATTAAACAAGCTTTACAAAAGATCTCTCTTCACAGGTGCACTTTTACTACTTGTTTGTCATTACTATGCAGAAGTCTGATTCTGTATATGGCTTTACTGCAGCCCGGTATTAAACCTCTGAGACAAAATTATCAGCCATATTTTAGAATTTTTTGTAAGTTACTGAAAGGGACAATTGAATAAATGGAACATGATAAAGAAAATACAAGCTTTGTTGTGCTATGAGAACACCACAAACCACAAATTCACATTTATTAAAAACACCCCTGAAACAGCACTCCAGACAATGTAACAGAATTAATTTTATGTGTTTGACCATAAAAGTTTCTGTCACATTTGTACGTCATAGAACAAACCTGACAGCTTTATAAAATTTTCCACATTGTTTTCTAAAATCTTGTTTCATTAATGGGTCAACATACCAGGAAAATAATTAATCCAGACCAGTCAGAAATTCCTTTTCTAAACAGCCTCCCAGCAAAACAAGGTACAAAACCCAAACAACTCCCCCAAAAAGCAAACAGAAAAAAGTGCCGCTGTACAAACACTGTGTTAAGTTTGTATGACTTGCTGAGTTAAAGTTCTACATTGCAAAAGGAAGCTAGAGGAACAAATGCATTTTATCAGCTGTATTTGATTACTTAAAGATGAAGGCAACATGTTTGATTGCTATTGTGCTGGACTTGTTCATCCAGTCCAAAACATACAGGAACAAAATCCGGTTTTCTTCACAGTGATTTTCACTCAAGAAGGGTCAAAGTAAGCATGTGAAAATCTCAGTCTTGTCTAGTACAGCATGTTCCCCATTTATGATTTGCAGCAAACTCAACTTCACTGCAGAGGTTGGAGTGTGGCAGTGCTCTGAACTCAAATCCATCCAGTACACACAGCAATCTCTAGGATGCCCAGTTTCAAAAGCAGGTCAAACAGATGACCTTTTCTCTTAGTTCTTCTGCTGCTTAGTGCTTTCCTATAATGCTTCTATTAAAGTAATTACTCAAGCACTCAAATACATTTTTCAAAAGCCCAGCTCGAAGGAGAATTTCTTTTGAGTCATGACACAAGATCATTAAGCATCTACTCTAGGTATTTTGACTAATGGTTTTAAAGTCTTATTCATAAGTACCATTCCCTAAGAAAGGAGTTACACAGAATTAATGCAAAGGTTTTGAAGACAGAAGCAGGAAGATATGATATACAAACAAAAGTAGTGGAAATGATCATAAAAGCCGGATATTTAGTCAACCATTATTATAAAGACAACAAGCAGTAGCATCAAAGTAACAGGCTTTCATCAGTTATTTAATCTAGTCACTGAAGTGGGATACCAGAAATATCACATTCCTCTACACTGAACTAATGAGTTGGCAATTCTTTAGAAAAAAGTCTCCATGCAACAACCATGTTACCTGAATTATGTTAAAGTATCTCTTATATTGGAATGGAAATAAGCAAAGAACAAAGCTCATTCTTAAAGAAGCTCTGAAGTCAGCTTTCATATCCCTACTCAAATAATCATCCTGTCATATCAATCCCTCATAGGTGGTTACTGTCAAGAAAAAGTTAAGGCTTCCTTTAAACAGCACTAGAGCCTAAAAACCTCACATTGACAGAATGTTGACATGAGGCAGATTGTAAAGTCAAATATGTATTCACAAATTCTGAAATTTCATGTCCACCATTTCAAAACACATCAACACATTTTACATCTAGAACTGAACACTGAGCAACTGACATTCACAGAGCTACATGACATCTGGAAATGAGTGGTTGGAAGCCTTTTCCAAACACAAACTTTGGGCATACTAAGTGAAAAGCAGTTTTTTGAAGGATACTTATTGTTGTTGCTGCTTTTGTTTAAACCTAAAGCTTTGGTTTGGCCTTTCATTGCTCAATCTCTTGAAAACGTTGAATTTTGGATTTTTGCTTTATGCATTTCTGATTTTCCCTGTGAGTTCAAAAATCCAAAGGGCTCTGTTTTAGAAATGCTAAACTTCTCAGCTGGTGAAAAAGCCCAGTCTAAGCCTAAGAGTACAAGGTCTTCATAAAGCACAAGGAGTAAACCTTCAAGAAAACATGATATTTTTTGGCATCTATTGAAATGAGCAAGTAAATAATGGAAAGACAAACTGGACTTTGGTATTGTTTCCAGCAGACCAATCTTAACACAGGTGTAAGAGTGCTTATTGTTGCCATTTTAAGCAGTGCAAAGCAGGAGCAATACTAACAGTTTTCTGATGGCTGCAAGCTCCCCAGTTTGCCTGATCAGCCATTCAGCATTATTAACCATACTATCTATTATGCTATACATGCATCAGTGTTCCTTCAAGGAAGGAAGGGTGGTTACAGTATGTTTCACAATTCTAAGGTAATGTCTCTCTAATTATATCTCCCTTTTAAATTACTACCAAAATTACCAAGAAGGCAGGACATAGTTACATTATGTTACTATGAATGCTCAAATGTCCAACATAAACATGGACAAAACCACGGAATGTCAAATTATTTCTGAGTCTTGAAATATTTATAGGAGAGAAATTTACTTGTTTAGAGGGTAACAGCTGGTCAGAGAACAGTTTATATACTAAGGCAAGAGTCAATTCTCCACTGATAAAGACTTCCACAGCATTCTTCCCACTCCCCTACAATCTTTGGACAGGTAGCAAGGAACCAGCAGTAAGCTAGTGCCAAAAATATAACTGGGGTGTCATTAAGCCATGCATGTAGGTATTCACGTGTTCTTCCTCTTGCAGCTAAACACTCTTGGACTAAAACTGGAGAACAAATCATCACTACTACAGAGCATTTATCAGCAGTTACCAACAATCAAAACAAGCCTTTTTCTTCCCTCGAATGATCCTGTCATCAGAAGAGAGACTGGGGTGTTTTCAATTAGGGGAAGAGAGAGGAAGAGTAGTGTCTTGTGTAAGCCTACTGTTCAATTTCACTTTTCCCCCTTCCTGTCTGGTCCGGTTTTGAAATGTGGCAGATTTCCTCCCAGTTAAACCCTTCCACAATCAGAGACTTCTCCATTCCTCATGCTCCCTTCAACCCCTTGCACTGTGACCACTCCAGCACCTAGAAACAGCCCTTCTCTTCCCTGGCCTCAAGTCTGAGCTCACATCCACTCTCTCACCTCCTGTCTGACCATAATGATGCCTGCTCGATTAAGTCCATTTTAGGTTTTTCCTTTTGTAGAGTGAACTGGAGCAGCCTCATGAGAGACCACATCTGCACAGTCATGCTGCCACCTCCTATGATCCCAGGCAAAGCCAGTCTCTGGACAGCAGATAGTTTTACACCAGCTTCCCAGGCACAGTAGTGGCAAAGCTTGCCCACCCTGGTTTTGCCAGGAGACCATCACAGGCTGCATGCTGACTTAAACAATCCAATCCCAACCACTAGCTTTAACACAGCTATGGTAAAGTTCTGTCTGTTTAGAAGTACTGGGCACAAGAAGTCAAATCAATGTACTGCAAGGTAAGCTGAGGCAAAAGAAAACCACCAACCCCATCCAATCACACTTTTCATTATTGTCCAGCTCTCCATACCACACGCCCTTCATGTTGGGAAATTTGACTTAGATTGCAGCTTTAAAACTCATGTTATCTACAAATCTTTTAAGTTTTCTGTTGTGGGAGTTCATGTGCTACATAAATGAAAGAGGAAGCTCACTGCGGCAAAACAAATACAAATTTCTTCTCAAAGACAATTATGCGTAATTCCCTCCTCCTTTACCTCTACCCTGAGAGAATTCAGAACTAAGCAGTACAGGTAAAGAGTTATTTGAAGACACACCAGCATGTCCTTGCAAGTAAATGACTAGGTACCAAGAAATTCCCCTGCAGGGAAGTTGTGCACACCTCTCTCCTAAAGGAGAATATTCCTTTAGATACATCCACATTTCTGACAGCATCAATATGCTGACTGTTAGAATCAGTCTCTGCAAGTACGATCACGCTTCTTGGTACAGTTACAACATATTAAAACTTCAATCGGGCTAGTCACAAAATTGCCTGTAAAAAGTCTGGGAACATACGTGAAAAAATTATTTCCCTAACTATGGTCACTGATGGCACCTTAAACAAAGCTGATGGGATGAAATGCCCCCTTCTGGAAGCCAGTAGATTACCTGAATTTCCCATAGACTCAAATATTTCCAACTCTCTCTGCCTCGTCTCCCCCATCCCCCCAAAACTCAGAGAACCACATCCAAATTATCCAGAGATAAATAAACCAACTTGCTTTGTAATCATTCATTGCAACAGATCCCATATTACCTCACAAACAAAAACTCTTTCACTTTTACTTGTTTCTCATGGTCAACTTGACTTCTAAAGCTAAAGAGGAAGTATTTTATTCCAAAATACGTTTTTATGATGAACCCTATGAAAGGCTTGCAAAAACAAGAGCAGCACCTATCCCACAGGAAGAGCTCCTTGCTAATGAAAAGTAACAAAAGAGAATAGGTGTCAAAGTTATGGTAAGCTTTTCTACTAGTGTATGTAGTCAAGGCTAAAAGCAAATTGACAAAGCTACATTCATATTACATCATTTTATGGCTCCTTTCTGGCTTCAAATTGTGAACTGACCAGTCTGTAGATGAATGACCAACATCTGGGGCAAGGGTCTAGCAGTCAGTACTCGGCACAAGTAAATATATTGCTCCAGGCAGCTTCCAGCAAACCATTCCTGTTAAGGATGTCCAGGAAGTGAGGGCAAAGTAGACTGGAAACATTACCAGGCAAGTCCAACTCAAGCGACTGGACAAACAGTAAACAGCAAGGCTCCCAGGCCCTCACAACTAACACTGTTTTCTGAACTCTCACAAACTCATCACCTTGACAGAAGTCCTTTTGGATACACTGAGTAAGCTCTTCCCCTGTTTAGAGAACTGGTTATGAGATACAGAGCCACAATGCAGTGGAGATGTCTGGATTAAGATGACCGAAGAAGACTCATAGACAAGCTTTGTGTCATGCTATGGACTACAAGACCTTATGCTCTGTGAAGACCCATGTATTAATTTCCTCCTTCCTATACCTCAGAAGGGGAACATGCAAGTTTTAAGTTCACTTTTAACACAGGCTTTAAGTAGTACAGATGTATTAAAGAAAAGGAAACTGAAAAGGAGACTGAAACTTAGTAATCTGGACTAAGAAGGACAAATAATCATCTTGGGTAAATTAGTGTATGAGGAACCTGCTTTCAAGATCCATAAAAGAAGCTGACTGGTCTGTACCAGAAAAGTGCAAAAAGACTGGCTGAAACTCAATTTTAATCCTTATTTGCAGACCCTGGTGCATTCCAGACCTGTTTATGAGAAAGTATACGGACACCTTTACAAGTAACTGTCTGTTCAAGGATTTTGAGTAAAGTCACGAATGTTTCAGTCCAGAGACCCTGGAAGTCATGTTTGCCTTTTAAAATATTTTGTTTCCTCTTGGCAGCATGTCAAACCAGCTTTAAAGAGTCACATGGTAGATAACAGGAATGATACAAGCTGAAAAATTATTTGCAGTAACTACATTTGGGTTGGCATCTGGTTCGGTGTCAGAACAAAGACTCAAGGATTACGGGAATGCTTAGCGGAACTAAATTGTTTTGGTCCTGCTTCACTGGTATTGTGAAAGGCTATAGCAAGAAGCCCTGAATCACCAAGTTTATATATGCCTCCAGCTGTATGAAAACTGACTGAAACCATTTGGTTTGAATTTTCCATCTGAAAAGCCTTTCTTTGTGCAATAAACAGCAATAACACCCAATAACAAATTGAGTCTTAATCTGTCACTGCCTCCTCTGGTTTTAACTATGGAAGCACCTCTCAATTCTCACATTTAAGTCTAAGATCAAGCCAAAATTCAACTGCAGGAATTTAGCAATTATGAACTAACAAGAAAATTAGTATTTCAAAGTATCACTAAACCTGCATTTATAGCATTTGGGGAATTATTTTTCCCATGCTTCTGGTAGTTGCAGAACACAGGAAAAGTCCTTCAGTATGATCAACTTGTCATAAGGGAAAAGGTCTCACTTGTCCAAAAACATCTTTAAGGAAATACAGAATTCACACTTTCAAGCTTCTCTGTACCCAAGCTTTCATTAGTCTTGTTAAATGCCATGAAAATACCCTCAAGAAAAAAAGGGAGTGACCACTGGATTAGATTCATGGAAATGATTAAGTAAAGCACAGGGCCATAACACTGCTGAAGGGATATCAGCGACTTAAATCAGAGACAAAAGGGTACCCAAAATGTCAAACAAAGCCCCACCAGATAGCAAGAGACATTTTGGTTACACAGATGATTTACATGGTTTCCATTGATTTCTGCAAGTCTTTAACAGTAAGGAGAGGAATAGTATTATTGATACTTTCAGTTTCCCAAAGAGTTTCAATTACATACAGGGCTTGACAGAGCTCTCATCTTGACAGAGCTAAGACATCAACAACAACATCAAGTTTCTTACAGTGAGAAATAATTTAAAGTAATGGTGTAATTTGAAGGCAGAAGTGGAGATGAAGTTATAGCATATCAGAAGTCTTACTTGCAGGTAAAGCTCCTTTCCTTTACATCATTTCAGTAAGGTTGTAGTCAGCAAAAGGAGGTAAAAAAGGCATTGGTGGGCATATACATTTTTAGATTTACTGCAAATCATTTATATTCCTATCTGATGCTGTTCAAACAATTTCCTGTGGCTCAAACTGTCACAGTGCTTCTGTTCAATTGCACAAGTGAAAATATACAGTTGCTGGGGCAGGTTTGATAGCAGAAAATCTTGGAGTTCCATGGGAACACTAAAGCTCCCTGGCTTCTCCAATCCCCTTCAACTCCTCCCTTCAAGTGAGGCAAAGACATGAGTCTTCCCAAACCATAGCCCCTCAACTGTTATCAGGGTATTACTCCTCCACACGGGCTATGGTACATCCAAATTAGAAGGCTCTGTGTGTTTCCTGGGAACAAAAACAATAGTTGCTTTGATTTTGAAACTAGTTCAAAGTCTTCTACCGGGGCTCTGAAATTATATATCCTTTCCAGCAAAAATGGGTTAGTCAAACATGTTATTCTGTGTCTTTTCACTGTTTTCATTTATTGTTTTCATAGTGTCAATGAAAACAATAAACGTTTTCATTGACAGAAAACAAACATAGCAAAAAGACATACTGCCTGCCATCCAGTACTACAGAAACCTACACACACCACCATGGAAAAGTTACCTGTAGAGAATTAAGAATTTTGTCTTAGAATGAGTGTGTCATCCTCGCTCATGAAGAAAGAGACAAACAGTTACAGAAATAATTTTGAGGCATCTAGCTTGCAGCAAATCTGGTCATAGTTGCAGAAATGGGGCTTAGCCATTTCACAAATCACTTCAGTACACTGGATCAAAGCGGGCTTGTCTTTCACAGAACCTATTTCTAATGCAGCAAAAACTCCAAGTTCCAACTAAGATACACCAATACTGGTGAACAGTGCTCAGCAACCATTTTGAAATAAACCCAGTTATTTCTATCTCTAATATGCTCACAAAAATACAATGTTTGCGATATGAGTTCTGCTCTCCTTCTGCTATCTCCCATTCTGGTGAGAATCAGGAAATTCCCCGAGAACAAATGCTTGTAACCACCGAAAACGTAGGTTTTACAAGTGGAAAAAAAATTACCAAAATCTCAACTCCTGACAAGTTGCTAGGACCTTATAACTGATGTTTTACACATGGTATTTTTTTCTTTCATTTCTTGAACAGGAATTGTGTGAACACAATCCACTACTCACAAGCTCTTGATTATCCTAGGAATAATACATACATTACTACATTTTGGACAGATGCACCACTTCTGTCCCTCAACATACACATGTGAGAGTTGACATAGAACTATACTGTTCTTGCTCTTGTTCAGAGTACTTAATGGATTCAACTACACCAATTTCTCTTGCTGCCCAATGATCCAAATGCTATCAGTAACTGGTTAAGAAATAGCTGCATATATGTTAGTACCTCAGGAAGAAACAAGCTTGTTAGGATTTGAACATTTTTAAGACTAAACTTGACGAACGACTGAACAACCTAGTCTGAATTCAGTACTGACCCAGTTACAGGCAGCAGGGGCTGGACTAGGTGACCTTCAGAAGTCCTTTCCTTTCTGGATTTAGCTAGTCTGTCTATAGTCTGACAAAATCCTGACAGCAAACAACTGTACAGCTACTGAATGATTTATCTTGGGGCTGAAGTTTAATACCAAAGTGTTCAAATTACTCCACTGGAAAAAAAGTTATTCCCTTCAGGAATGCTTTAGCCTAAACGGGTAACTGGGTTTGGTTTGCAAACTGCCACTTGGTCACAAAAAGTGTATGTACAGTTTTACTTAAAAAATATTAAAAACAGAAGGGGTAAGCAGCAGTAGATATGGTTTTACCTGAAAGGTGGGGTTGCATAATACTGTGGGGGTTTAGCAGCAATCCTAAACAACTCCTACTTTGCCCCATATCCCACCCCATAATCCTATCCTCTGATTTTCATCAGTACAAGGTTTACTGGGGAGCAAGGACACATGTTTAAAATCTGCCTCTGTAAGGGATGGGTAAGTCAACCTGATACAGTTGAGTGCATCAAATCCTACCTTATAGCACCAAAACACTGCATAAGCAAGATGAAGGGTAGTATGTGCTAGAACAGTAAGTTAGGAACAGGGGATTGGGAAAAGGGCATGGAGGAAACAAATTTCTTCTCATGCACAGCATTAAAGTTCCAGTCTTAACAGATAACACCACAAGTTTGAAATGTCGAAGTGCTGCTTCATGCTTTTAGTTTAAGCCGCCTTTTTCCAATAGGAAAAATTTGGAAAATGTTCTACTGACTACCATAATTTCAACATACATTAGTTAAGGAGTGACAGGTTTAGCTTAAAAAAAAAATCTGGGGAGTAAATGTTTTTATTTTCAACAGGAAATGACTTCTGTTTCTTCTGAAAGTACGTCTAATTTTTTTTTTTTAAGGGAAGAAGTTAGCCCTATAACTCAGCTTTGCTTACAATTATTTCTAGTGACAGTATCATAAATCTAATCAGGATTAATAACCTAAAGGAAACTCTCTATCTATATCCATCTCACTTCTTCTGAGACCATAATTACAGACAGGAAAGCTCTAGGTTGGTATTTAGAGGGGTGATGAGTTCTCCAAGAAACTGGCAGCCTACAGGCTGGTGCCTGGTTCACTGAGCAAGTGCCTCACATGAGCAAGCCGAAAATGGGAGAATAGCCTATATCCACTTTCTTTGAGGGACTCAGCCCATAAAGGAATACAAATACAGATTTTATCACACTTCACCACCTGTATATAATTAAGAGGACTATTTTTTACTGTTTTATAATCTTAGATTGAGTGGGTTAAAAAAGAAAAAAAAGAACAGGTTTTACTGGGTATAGCTGGGTGTGTACTTTCCAAATTACAGTGGATTGCAGTGTAGTCATTCGTAGCCAGGCTACCTCTGCAACTAGTTAGATTGCCACACTTGGTTAAAAAAAAACCAGCACATAACCTACAAGAGCACTTCTGAATCTCTATAATACAGTTACAGAATCGAGTTTCCAGTCATGAGATTTGAACAGCAGCCTACAGACTAGATGAGAGGTTCATGTCTGCCCTTGCTATTAATCAGTCTGAGTTTAATTAGCAGCTCAAGCAGTAGTCTCACCTTCAATTATGTCCTCCCCTTTCTAGAAACTACAGAGCTGTACTAAAATTAGGTTGAACAAAATATGTCCTGAAATAAGGGCTCATTCCCATTGGGATAGCATACAGTTGCTTATCAGAAGAGCATTGTACCTGAGCACTTCATTTTCTCCTCTTTCAAGTAATTTTAGTTGTATATTCACAACACACTCTTATATAACCAAATATAAATAATATTTAATATTGATTTTTCTAACAGCCTCACACCTTCCTAAATACACTCCTCACAAGACGAGATTTTACAACTATGAGTTTTAACCTGCCTTTTTTTTTTGCCCCTGTATTAGCAATTTACAATTTAGACGGAATTGTATTTAGCATTGAAATACAGCTCTGTACCACCTAAAAGTTGTGTCAGAAAGCACATTAAGTATGATAACCAGATTGTTAAAATTAAGGTTAGAGGTAATATCCCAGTGAAAAATTCTCTTACCAGAGCTTGATGACAGAAGAGCTGCTTTGTGAGAAGGTGTTTTAATAGCGCTGATAGTTTTATTTTCACATCCTCTCTTCAAGGTCGACACGGATGGCACCACTTTGACCTTGGGAGTTAATACACTTCGTAGTGTGATTGGGCCTTTCTTTGGTATGTTTTTCCCTTGTGTTGTCCCATCTTTCACAGAAGGCATCTGTTTTAAGAAAAAAAACAGAAACCGAAAAGCCAACAACCCACACACAACCACAGTGAGAAACGAAAGATCTCCCTTTGCAGCATCTGTAATGAAATACTGACCACCCAAGTAGGAAACATGCTTAGTTAGTCTTTATCCCATTGTCCACATCTGCAGTTCAGAACCTCAAGAACCATCTCCTGAATGGCCTTCAGCAACACAAATCTATTAGTTTGAAGCTAATCACTAGTAATGACCAATACACTAAAAAGAGGTTACAGAGGTCATTTTACATCAGAATTTCTTCCTCTTCCTCCCCAAACTCTAATTAAGCCACTCAATTACACCTAATCTTAAGATCTTAACCAACAAAACAGGTTTAGCTTTGGCCTGAGAATTTAGATGTCCTGTACTACCTGAAATGTCACAGCCCTGGTTATAGTTTCCTGGTCTAGGTCTTATGTCACAACAGCTTCAAGTCCTTCACATCAAGGTGCCACAGATAAAACGTAAGTGCAGGAGTGGACCCAGGACACATTTAAAATAACGGGTTTAAAATATGTGTTAAACATCTATACTTCACACAGAATTCTTGCTCCAGTTTATAAAGGCATTCATTCACAGCCACTCCTGTCAAGCCTGTAAAGATACACTTTACAGTTCAGCTCTTCATGTGCTTTTCTGTGACTCAAGCTGCAATTCGGTCGGAGTACTGCACTTTCCACTTTTGACTCCAATCCTCATCTTCATTTTCAGATGTTAATCTGTACTTTTCAGAAGATCACTTCTTAAGTTTAATCCGTCTGATTCGTCTACTGCACATTTTACAGAAATTTCTCTATTATTTCTCCAGGTACAAGCAGAACAATTAAAATCACAAAGGTTTCCTTTCTGGCAATAGGATGAATTTAAAGCATTGTATCCAATCCCTGATACCAAAAATAAGGACTGATAAAGAATCCAAACTCTTAAAGACTTTAGAATTAAAACAGACCATCCTTGCTTTCATGCTTACTTAGGTTTTCAAGTTAAATTACTATTCCAATAAATAATATTACTTAATAATTTCTTGTGCAATGTTTCAAAAATGTTCTAAGTAACTTCCCCCATATACTGAGCTTCACTGGATTTTTTCTGGCAAATTAGTAAAGGCTATCAAAAACTCAGACAATGACAGTTTTACCAGTACCAGCTGCTGCCTCCTTTTCACTAGTTTAACATAAGCTGATCAACACACAAGCCAGCAACAGGAGAGACTCCATATAGCAGCAAGACTCTGATTCTGTATCCCCACCACCCCTCCTGAAATCCTGGTCAACCCAACCCCAACACTCTTCTTTCCCACTGTTCCTTTTCTTTTAACCTTCTTTCAATGTATTTGAAAGCAGCACATTTCTCCTGACAGGCAGTTGACTCATCCCAAAATATTTCCCAACCAACCAGTGCCTGCATACCTCCCGGCCAGGAAGTTTGCACTTCCAGCTGGCTGACGGCCTAAAACCAGGTATATGCCCTCTGCATGAGAAATATTTCCTGACTACTCCTAACTATTCTAATGAGTCCCGGCTCTACTTCAAACAAATAAACTCCCAAATTATACAAAGCATACAGTGAAATTAAGATGTTAAAAATAAAATGTTTCACCAACTTACTGGTCTCCAGGTTTTCTGTGACTTAATGTTACTGTTAATATATGCATAAAATTTACATAATTAATTTTTAAAAGTCTACTTTAGTTCTAAAGCACATTTTGAAAGAAAATACTGAAAACAGCAATTTACCTCAAATGTCTATTTAAAGTTACAGCACCGTGAGAATTACCTTGAAAATATGTATATTAAAAGCTGTATTTAGAAAACCTCACCAAGTTATGCTAGGCAATTTTATGAGGTTGACTAAATTAAGACTTGTTTGCTTTTATTAGACATTTTACAAATGGTATTGTCTCAAAAAGATTTTACTAAAAAAAATTTATATTATGGAGTAAGATGAAAGTGGAGACACTAAATTGCAGTTGAGGCCAACTGCAACCAATCTGTAAAACAATACTTTTTCAATGTCTTTTCTAGGGAGAGACTCCACTCAGAAATCAACACTACAGTTACATTTCTAGACACCAAACCTATTCCACAATTTCCACACTGTGAAATAATGAATTTCCTTTCTTTGCAAATGTTCAAAACATACTACTAAGTATAAAAGCAAAAAAACTTACCAAAGGAACAGAGCGCATATCAAATGTTTCATTTGCCATATCTTTTACTAACGTTGCTTCCAGAAGCACTCCCATGTTGCTGCTTTGCTCTTTTTCACCTTTGGTCAGGTCGATGTTTTGAGCACAAGGTGTCATCACGGAGTTTGAACTTTCATTTAGCATCTCTTTCGAGTTCTCTCCAGATGGTGGAAGCACAGCAGAAACCAAGGAGCACGCTGAATGCATAGCGCTTGCTTTGTCAATGTCTTGCAGACTTTGTTTTAACGCAGGTGTTTTTGAAGCCTTGTGGGAAGCATTTCTGGGATGTGTTGTGGCATGTAGGATTTGGCTAGAGGAGAGGCGTTTGTTAACATGTAGCTTATGGGGCTTATTTACAGGCAATTCCACTTTAGTATCTTTAGCAAGATCTACTGGTTTTTTCTGCACTTTTATAGAGGAGGACAATTGCCTTGGGGAACCAACCCGTGAAGGTGAGGAGGCAGATGACAGTTGACGGGACTGGGGAGACTGTTTTAATGCTGCACAGTCTCTCGGCTGTAGCACAGGTCTAGACACAACCTTTGGCTTAACATTTTTAAAATTAGGTTTGGGAAAACTTACAATCTCTGATTTTTTTGCTTTGGTTACTGTTGATGCAATAGGAGACTTGCCCACTGGTTTTCTTGCAGTTTGATCTGAACTAGCTTTGAGACCAGACCTTTTTTTATGCCCTCCTACAAAAGCTTCACTTGGTCTTAGTCTAGAAGACTTGTCTCCAAGTTCTTCCAAAGCTGAAGTAGAAAAAGTTCTATTTTTTGACTGTTCTTTAGGAGTTGAAGTACATAGAAACGAATCGCTTTCATCAGCTGTTGGACTGAAGACCACAAAAGTTGCTTCGTATTTCAGCTCGGGCATAACAGTCTTCTTTAATTTTGGTACACTGCAAGATACAGAAGGGATATTGTGCATATCCTGAAGAGCAGTATTTCCAGAGATCCTCTGTTCTTTGGTTAAGGCTTCACTAGTTTTGTTTGGTATTTGTTCTACATCCATTTGATCTACTGGGGGAAGGTGCACACTATTTACAAGACTATCCATGCATGTTTTAGCATTGGAATTCCCAGTTTCATCATGGTCAGGAGTAATTTGCAAGGATTTCACTTGCTTATCCTCATTAATATGAATGCATGGTGATAACGCATCTCGCTTATAAGGATCTATACATCCAGCAGGTAGTTCTACAATTCGTGCTTCTGTTTCCTGTGATTCTTTATCAGTCTTGATACTGGGTTTCCGATAGCGTTCAACACCTGCAGAAGTGAAATTAGGCGTTCTTTCTGAGCTGGTTCTATCAAATTTATCTCTGACAAATACTTCAGAAGAGATCAATGTTTCCCCCAGATGCATGTCATCATTCTGATCAGTTCCCAGAGTTCCACCTATAACATTGGTAACATCCAGTGTGCTCAGCTGGCAGCATGCCCTGTCATTTTTCAGGGACTGTATGTTCTGCTCTGTAGCAGGAGGAGTTAGTACACACTTAGAGTCAGTCTGACTGTAAGGCACTGAGTGTTTGATACTCTGATTTTGCATTTTTTCCATAGCAAAGTCACCTTTCAGTAAGTTTGTCGTTGCTTCCAAGCCACAGTTCAAAGGACACATACAAGTCTGTTCAGCCACAGAAGACCTGCATGCATCATCTATATCTCCCAATGGAGCTCCTGTGCAGTTGTTTTTACCAGGTGTCTTCTGCAGATCAAGTACTTCAATACACTGCTGTTTTAAAAGACTTCTGTAGTCACCCTTATTTTCAAAAATGGTATCATCTTCATGCTCAGCCATTATATTATGGTCAGTTGAATTACCATGTATCTTGGTGGCACAATTCTCTGAGGAAGGTGTAGCTCTGTCACATGCATAGTTATTTCCATTTTCATCCCTTATAAGTAAGGAAGACTTCAAGCCATTCTTTGCTTTGTCATTGGACTTCCCAACATTCATTTTGAAGGCTAAATTTTAAACTGTTTTCATTTTATACTTCTTTAAAATCCCAGAGAATGCAGATTCTTCTGAACTTTGCAGAAAAAAAAACCCAAACTGCTTTTCCCTGGTATGTGTCAATTCTCCTGAAAGATATTTAAAAAGCAGTTCTTTGTTTTCATGTTTCCCAAGAAGATTCAAATGTTCTGGAATTAAAAAGAAATTTTAAAAAATTAGCCAAACCAGGATTTTAAGACAGTAAGCATTCTTAAGCTCCTAGTCTTCAGACGTCAGAGCAGCAACATAGAGGCAACACTCAGAATCCCAGTGAAGACAAATTTCAGTCCTCATCCCTTGATGCAGAGCAGTAACAACCCCAGAGACTGGTTTTTTCTGCACTGAAGGTCTTCTTCCTGCCCTTTGGGGCAGCAATGCATAGCAGAGGCAGCCGAAGATTTTCAAAGAGTTAAGACACCTGAGTTGAAATAAAGAGAGGAGAGGGAGGTTTGTAATCAGCTCTGGGGCTGTAATTTGCTCTGTACAGCAGTACACTACCCCCATGCTGCTGGGGCAGCCAACTGGTAGATGCATGTGGTGACTTTAGAGTCACCGGAGAGCAATTCCATACCAGTTAACTGCCTCCATCTTCTATAAAGATGACATGAGGTTAGCCAGATGAGGAAACAATTCCAGTGTTCTCTCAGCAGAGAAGAGCCATATATGGTCACCCAAAACCCTATGGAAAGGTGAAGCAGCAGGATTGGCATGGACAGACAACAGAGGACAACTGACCACACATGGGGTGGAGATGCACAAACAAAAAACAGTAAAGAGCCTTTGCAACATATAATGACAAGTTTCTAATAAGCGCTAAGACTGCACCCAAGTACCAAAACCAGAAGGACGTGAATGAGACAGAAGACCAAACTGTCCAAAGCAGCTGGATGACCTCTGTAGCACTCCATATGAAAGGCTCCCAGTACCAGAAATGATATCAGAGGTAGAAAGAACTTCAGATTTGTAAGATATGGTTGCAGTGGGTGGGGAATCTGCCAGAAGGTGGCTCACTTTCAGAGCAATAAAACCTTACTAGGTGGGAAGAAGTTCACTGGATCTGACAAAGCAATCTGGCTGAAGATGCATTCATGGACAAAGGTCAGCTTCCCAACTGAAGAAAATGAACAACTGTTGAACACCTCTCCAATCAAAGAGCGGGAAGGAGGACAGTTGTAATCAAAAACAATGAGCAAACAGGTCTGTGGTGTTTAAACAAAAATGCAGACATCAGAGTGTGGTGTCCTAAAACAAGGATACTGCTGTAATAACATTTTTGAAATTTGATGTGGCCAGGACACGTACATCAGGATTACGTAGTGACGGTGGGCAGAATAACTCATAATTCACATAAGAATTATATTGAAGTCTGAAATTATTTGACTCTTCCAACTATGGTGACAATAATGGATGCAATACAACAAGACAGTTGTAACAAGATCAGAAAAGATTATATTAATAACAATAAGAGATTTCTGGTATAGCAATGTTGATTAGGCACATTGAAGAATAATTCTGTGATCATATTTTTTAGAGGAATCAAAGACTGCTTTGGGAAACAAGTTTGTTATGAGAATAGAAGCAACTCTTGATTTGTTCTTTAACAAATAAGTTTAAATCCTCACAGAAACCATATAAGCCATTCTGGAAACCACAACAGGGGAAAGAAAATCTCTTATCCACAAATACTTTGGAAAGTGTAAAATGAAGCCAGCACACTAACTAGTGATAGGTAAGTTACTTCTTGCATTAGTCAAAATTCACTTTTTTCCTTAAGCCTTACTTTCTTCAGCTGGAAGCATAGCTTAAGTAACTGCATTCAAAATAAATCCTTTATCATACTAATGAAAAGTATAAAGCTGCAGGGCCCATAAACAGTTTTGAGTGCAAAAGCAGCACCCACAGTATGACTGTTCTAGAACTGCAAAAATTTGTCTGCTCACTATGAACCAAACACAGAGTGGCTTCTGGCCCACAATCTTGTCTTTGCACAGTGCTTCGAACCTCTGACTCAGATTGAGGAGAAAAAGACCACGAAACAAGGAAACAAAAGCTATCGAGATCAGACACCACACCCTCCTCTGCCCCCCTCCCACCCCCAAGATGAAATGGCTTTTCTAGCTAAAAAAATCTCCTGGTTCCTCAAGGCTGACCTAGATCTTTTGCTTACCCACCAATATTCAATCCCTAAAGAAGCATAAACAATTGCAGTACCCCCACTTTCACCTTCAATTAGGAAACTTAAGGCAGATTGAAGAGTTCTTCCAAAAAAGTCTTCCCTGAAGGCAGGGCAAGAACCTGTTGTGAATAATTTTCCATTAGTTTAAGTCAATCACAGAATCAACTGCTGAGAAATATTTGCGAACTTTGCTTTCACTGTTGTTTTGACACATTAAAACTTGTTTCTACTTGTCTGGAGACTAGCCCTTAACACTGCCTGCTCGGCTAGTCATGTTAAGATTCCATTTTGATTCAGCAGTAGCTCAGATCAAACCAGAAGTCTTACCTCTTTCAAGAGCTTGCTTTACGCAGAAAATAGGCAACTTTAATATATCAAGATTCAGCAAGACTAAAATCCCAGGAATTTAAAGAATAGTGCATTACCTTAAACTACATGTAGCCAATAATGCCAAAATTTGAAACAACACAGGTAGCTAAGTAAATTTTGATTCAACTGATGCTGAAGAAGCTCCAAGAAAAATAAAAGTAGTTTTGATACTGAGTAGAGAAATGAGGAAGCACATTAAAGTTGCACATACCAAGGTGTACATGTACATATATAGTCTGTTTACTCAGTGCTCTGGGCTTCCACATAGCCAGAGAACATATAGAAATAAACTACTAACTAAACTATTTTTAAAGCAAATGTTCACTACAGTAATCAAAACTTTCATGAACAAGTATACCAGCTCCAAATACAGCTTCACATCCACATTTAGAGTCCTGAAAGCATCCTGCATAAAAAGAGAGGTACTCCTAAGGATCAGCTATAGTATATAAAAATCTGTAACCTACATGAACATCATTCCATAAAGAATTGACATTCTGTAACTCTCCATATAACAGTATGTTCATTAAGCTTATGAAAACACTTCTTGGTGATGAAAAATTCTTTAGCTTTAGATATGCCATAGAAAGCTGAATGAAAAATTAACCTCAGCCCAGCATCTCCTCCACGGGAGGGGTCAGTAGCAGACGCAAGGACACAACAGTTGCCCTCACCAAGAACACAGTGTTCCTGGCAACTAGTGCGACTTGAGGAATTCTCTAAACTAAATACTAATAAACTTGCTTTGACTTTGTCTTCAAGCATTATGCATGCCTGGCCTCCACAACACACTACAGTGCAGTGCAAAACAGTTCAGCTGTTTCTGCCTTCAGTAAAGCTCAGCTTACCAAATTTCAGTTGCATACCTCAAGTGCTTATACACAGGAGAAAAAGTCTTCACTACCTGAGCTCTAAGTTTTCCCCTTCCTCAACTGATCTAAGAGCTTGGGGTAACAGCAGTACCACTTGGGGAACAAAAAAAAAGGAAAGAAGCTTGACAAGCTTGATAAGCAGATTCTCCTAAAAAGAGGAGGGATTGGGTGCCAACAGCCCCAGATCCAGGAGAAATGCACAACATACAGAAATGGGCTCAGAGCAAGATCTTGTCACTTCTATTAACCAACAAGAGGTGTCCAGGGGTGTCCTGTTAAAGGGCAGGAGGACAGTCCCTCATTCAGTGCGAGCTAATCAGGAATCAAAACCAGATCAATTACAATAGATAATTCAACCCACAGGTTGACAAATTACTACAAGAATTCAAGCCAGTTTGTGTTAGTGTCACAATGCAGACAGTAATAATTTATGCTTTTCCTGGTACTTCATCTGGAACTTGATTCTTTCAAGCAAATCATCACGGAGCATTTACTCAAACTCATCAGCTATGTTTGTGAAGCCTGTATGAAGGGGGACATGGGATGGGGAATAAATCTGAAAAGAGAGGGTGTGCCCAGACATGCAGGGAGGCAGTCTAGAAGTGCTCTAATTAACTGAACCTGCTTTGATACCAGACAAAATGCAGCATCAGCATTCCAGCAGAAAACCGTATTACATGGTCATGATTACCACAGCCCCTGAAATTAAAAACCATACAAAGCATTTCATATGTTAATGCATTACACTACAACCAGTTTACGTGACCACGTCCTGGAACACAACACAATCACAGAAGTATGACATTTTCAGCATATATACCTGAAGGCAGAGATGGCATCATCTGGGAGGGAGTCTACAGCAACCAGGCATCCCTCCCAACATGCTGTTTGGTGTTGCTCCATAAGAAAGCACTAGGAGAACACACAGTGGTTCGGGTAATGCTGCATTTACACAGAATTACAAATTTCAGAGCCCTCTGTGCTGCCTCAGTAATGTCACATTCTAATGTAAACTAGTCTATTGCCAAGCTGTATGTAAGTTAAGCTCCTATAACAACTTCACACAAACATTTACAACATTACAAGCACAATCTACTCCTGAAAGTGAATTACATTAAGTTCGTGTATGCTCATGGCATTGCTTGCTTCAGAATACACAGTATCAACAGTGAGTGTACTGGGAAGGTGTTTATAAAAGAACAAAAAAACCCAACAAACTACCAAACCAAAAATAAAACCACCACAAAGGGTAGCTAAGCAATATCTGTATGCTTCAGTCAAAGATATTTTAGAAGTCAAAAACCATGTTAGACACTTGATACAGTAAGCAGAAATAATGTGCAAGTTATGTTTGCAAGCAATCGCACAGGCATGTTTGACTGAAGGAGTACTATCACTTCCAAAGGCATAAGCCATCAGGTTTTGCCTTCTACTTAGCTATTTGCTAGCCTGATTCAAGAATGAAGCAGCAGCCTAACATAAAAGTTATAGTAAACAAGGACCATGAATTTTAATCACTTACATCCTGGCTCTAAGATATGGAAGAAGGAAAGTAGAACGGCAGTTCTACTGCAGAAAGCAGACATCCCAAAGTTGTGCAAGAGGTGTCGAATTTCCATAAGATGTTCAAACTAACATCTAACTAACACTACCATCAGGCCACCCCAAAACTTGACAGCTGATCCTAACAAGTACATCGACTCTAGTAGTTTGTCGTAGTACTGAGTAAATGGTTGTTTGAGACAGCAATGGTAGCGCTTTCCCCAAACTCACAGCCTCCGGTGATTCACTCCTCAGAGTGTTGGTTCAATGGAAAATTTTAAAGGCTTTTGGACCCTTTTTTGCCTTGCCCACAGTCATTGCTTTCCTAAGAGGTAAAGTCCTTATCACTTTAATTACTTATAAACTCTGTCCATCCTTGCTGTCCTGTCTTTAAGGATATTATGCTGTTCTCTCCATCTTCAATTTCTAACTATTTGTAAGCACATAACACACAGAGATACTTCAACGGATTTATACAGTGTCTTGATAATGCAGTTCTTCCTTTAATAATTGACAACTTTCGAATTTTATTTTAAGGTAAGTTTTAGGACAACTCTGAAGTGGAAGACTGGTGATTTTTTTAAAGAAGTAAATAAAGCCCGTCTTTTACTTAGATAACCAAGATACTTAATAACATTGTCTAGAAATGACATCCAGTATTTTGGTGATTTATAAGTACATGCAACCTCCTAGACCAGAGTATTCTGCAAAGGCACGTCTTTCCCCCCACTCTGTTTTACAGCAACTGCCAGGATGAAACTCATGTAAGTAACAGAGCGAAGCACACACCAGCCAGTGACAAACACCAGCTATTGACACACTGCAAGTAAGCAAGTGTACTATATTGTCTGAGATTAAATGCATAATCAATCAAAACCAAAGCTACCTATTTGAATGTGCAGATGAGAATAGCAATAAGCCCCTCGCTTGGGTAGTCCAGCACACTCTTACAACTTAATCAGACTCTCATATGTAGCTTCATTAAGACAGCACTCATTGCTAAAAGTGTCAGACTACTCACAAGGTTTTCAAAGCATGGTGCAGCACACAACTGTGCGCATGGTCAGTTATATACTTAGTTATAATTTGTTTATCCACTGCCATCATAAACAAAGCCTGTGCATGGTATTCCATAAGATCAATACTCAGCCTGTTCCTCTTTAGGAACTTGCAAGAATGCCATTAAGTTCTTTCTTAGTGGTAAATTAGACATTACCTTTTCAGAAAGATACTTTGAGGATTTTTTTTTGCTATTTTATCACAACTAAATTATTTAGCAAAAGCATATGTTATTGTACAAGGAAGGATAAACTTTCAGGTCAAAATGAAAGTAAGGAGTTGGAACTTGAAAAAACAAACAGTACATTTATTGTGGCACTTCCTTGGAAGGTCAAGGTTCAGGTCCTTCTTTTTGAAAGACTTGACTGAATAGGTAAGCACAAACAAGCCTGAGACTGTCAGAGCCTGATGTTCAATAATCCTTATCAGTGTTCAAGTTATTTGAATAGACAGAGATTACAAATCAGCTCACCTTCTCTGTTTCCTGGAATTCTGCTAAACTGATTTTGTCCACTGCTACCAATTAAAGGGTATATTCATACATTTTGGTATCTTGAAGCTATGAAACAGTGGGCCAGGATTATTCGCAGGAATTTTCCCTCTAAGACTGAAATATTATCAGTGTAGGAAGAACAGCAATAATGTATTATGAAGAACAGAAACACTTTGTGAACTCCTGCTAGGTTTCTCCATCTGCTCACATAGACCAAATAAGGTTTGTGCTCTTCAAGAGTGCCCTTGAGTGTCAAGCTAGTCTTCAGATACCCAGCAATTTTCCTGATGCCTCTTATCATATGTTCTTGATCATAATTTCTCATTCTTTGACAAAATTTCAGCTATCAGCACCCTTGCTGCCCTTTGCCTTGAAACCAACTTCAGTCAAAAGAGAAGCTGTTCCAAACTAGCAGGTCAGTCCTCCCACCAACCTTTCTACTCTGCATGATGTTTCTCTTCTTTTACAGAGCTGTCAATCCTCTTAACTTGTCCCATGTTCTTCTCTTCTCATCCTAGCTAAGTCAAATCTAGTAGAGAAGCAAGCACACAGGGAAGCAGTGCAGAACAGTCATTACACCTTGGATTCTCAAGACAAATGGCAAAGTGTTTTTGTTGGTGGCTTTATGGGGTTTTTTTGTTTGTTTGTTTTTTAATTTGGGGTTTAAATATCCTGATTATTTAATAAATAATATTTAAGTGAAGACTGACTGCTGCTAATCTCCTCTTGACTGACAAGTACAAAGTTTTCACAAAACAGCAAGTTCAAGAGGCAGAAACACTGCAGAAGGAGCACCAGTTGCAAGGGCTGTGGCTAAAATGCCAGTTGTAACCTGGGGGGGGGAGGGGGGGAAGTTTGTTGTTTCCTAACAATAAGCCACTATTTGGCAGGTCAGAGTAGAAATGGCTTTAACCATTACCACAATGTGCCAGGCAGCAGACACTGAGAGTTCTTGAGGTTATGTGCTAAGTTGAAACTTTTCACGTTCCTGAATACTTTATGAATCATCTGTGCCCACAGCCCTAGTGTGAGTATTACACACCTTACAGCTGACATTAACAGTATTCTTAGTATGGACTGTATCAATGGAATCGGACAGTTAAGGACACAGAAAGACTCATCTGCACTCATGCACTGCATGTCCTTCAAATCTTCAAGTAAAACTGAGAAGCCTTTCAGCATTTGGCTATATTTAACACAGACATATGATATGAACTAGTTTACAGAGCATTTGGAGTACACTCAACATAATCTGCAGAGAAGCAAGATACTGTAAGTACAGCAGTATTATTTAGTTCTCGTGGAATATTCCGTGCAATGAATCTACAACTTAATTTATATGTAAAAGCAGACCAAAATGGTCTCTAACGACTGAAAGAGCAGCATCTTTGCCATGATATTGCTTTGCAGTAGAAACTGAACATTAATCAAGTCAGAAATTTAACCAGCTTGCAGTTTTTTGCAGACTCGAAAGTTGTTTGCTGTGCAGAAGTGGTCATTCATTCAGTAAAGACTACATCCAGCCAAGAACAGTTTCCACTGGCTCTACAGGAAATTCTACAACTGAGTTAGGACTGCACTTTTACACAGCAACATCATCACAGCAGAATTTAATTCTGAAGATGCTGCATTCGCCAATTAAAGAACAGTGCTTTTAGACCTAAAAAATATTTAAGGCTACTGATTCTATATAGTGAAAAAAAAATCTAACAAAACTGCAATAAACTGATTACATGAAATAATATTTTGGTAGCCAAATAGGAAGCAGCATCAACCCAATGATTAGAAGTCCTAAAGGCACAATGATTGTTGAGGACTTTCAGCAAGTATTGCTGGATAGTAGTTTAAATCCCAACAGTTTTGCCAGTATTTCACCTGCAGTGTTGCACAACTGGGATCTGGAGCAAGGGGGCAATTCAAAACCATTGTTCCAAATGTTGTAGTCTCAGGCACAAATAACCCAAATAAAACACATTTGGTTTATATTTAAAAGAAAATCTTGTTATTTTAGCTACAAAGGAAACTGTTTCTCACAGTGAGATCAGTCCTGATACAAGAGTTGTGTTCTTTCTACATTTTTTGGTTGTTTCCCTTTGGACCCAGAAGACAAAAGCCTCCGAATCCAAGAGGGACCAGCTCTGCAAAGCTGAACACAGCACTGCACCTCTGCAACAAACAAATGGCAAGAAATATGCCATGGCAGTTTTGCAGAACTGGTTTAAAAAAAAAGGCAACAGCTTGATTTATGCAACACTATTGGGTAGCAGGCTGCAGTCGGTGCTCTCTGGAAAACACGAGCTCACCTTGCCGCTTGATACAGCTGACAAGGGCTGAAATTCCACCAGGACCTTGACAGTGAAGGACTGGAAGGAAGGGCAAGCTGGGCACATGTTGCTTGAAAGACTGCCAGGGCAAGGTTACCCAAGGGATCCCCTGAGAGGGATCCAGACATGCAGGCTGCCAGTCGAGTCCTGCAGTTTCTCCTTGGCTCTTGGGATGGGGCTCCATTTGAGCCCTGAGCAGCAGCAATCCCAGAAAGGGGGGTTCTGCCTCTGCGGGGCAACAGCAGGACTCAGAGCTCCTGTACAGAAATCATCCTGTCAGTCCATCTGAGATCCCACAAGAATGCTGCAGTCTAGCAAAGAATTATAAATTCTTCCTTAAAACTCAAGTGGTGACAATACATTATTTTTTTTCTTTTAATCAGTTTGCTTAAAGTCAAGCATAAAATCCAAATGGTGCTTGTTATAGACTACATGTTGTTTTACAGTATAGCCAAGCCTCTTCCAAAACTTTAATCAGAGAGCTGAAGGATGTCGTAACTTCAAATGTAAAGTCCTCAAAAAGTTCTCCCCATTCAACTAATAGCTGACTTGACAACTTCCCACAAGAGTGAAGTGTATGTACATCATGACATCATTGCAGACACCCTGGAACTACAGTCACCTGTAATATGGGAACATTAGCCTTGATTTCAACTCAGGACTGACTAAAATAAATGCCAGAGGCAGTGACAGAAGTGTTACACAGCCAGTGCCACATCCATGCTTGGTGTTCCCCAGTGAGTTTCAGCTTCTGTAGAGACTTCCATTACATGAGAGATTATGCACAGCTAGAAGACATTGCATGCTCTGGCACTGCCTCTGTGCTACCAAGTGAAAAAGCAACCCTCTCGTTTTATAATAAACTAGATCATAACCCCTGAATAAACAACTTACTAGGGCCTCATGATTAACAGGCAAAAACTGCCTCTCCCTTCCTCTGGCTGTTTTTTAGAGTCAGCTTTGTCTTTTTTTACAAGGACTGATCACACATTAACTTATGCCATATAGCACCCTCAGGCAATTCACTTACATACATGGACTGGTCCTCTGCAGTCTTTAGAACTTGCTGCCATGTATAAACTACCCAGTCTGCAATACAGCTCACCTCACATTTAACTCTTCTGCCTTTGCCTCCACTGGCTTTATAAGCCTGATGGAGCAAAACTACATACAGGCAGTGACAGCAGCATTATGATTTAGAGGTCATCACTCTGACCTGGTACACTTTTAAGCAGTCATTCTACAACCAGGCATCCAGTCTTCTTAGAAGCAATCTATACAATACCATTTATTGAGCTAAAACACGTTTAAGACATGCAAATCTGCAGCAGTAAATAACCGGGAGAACAAAGATAAAGGAGCTTCTCATTAGTACTATCTAAAAAAAGTCTTAAGAGAAAAAGATTACCGCAACTTCCATAGATTCTGCACAGAGACAGGCAAAGATTCTATTTAAATGATACCTTTATATTCTTACAGCCAAAACTCAAAGCTTCCCTGGCTCAAAACTGTAGAGAGCAACAGGGTTTAAAGCATTACTATGCAGAAGTTTCTCCAAAGCTGTGCTTTCCAGGCTGTTCATCCATGGACATAATACATATCCATCATTAACTGAGATAGAACATTACTTCTTGGATTTATGTTGGTCACAGACCTCCATTATTTAGTTCTGCTAAGTACCAGCACCAAATGGCAGCTTCTGGGTCAAACAGTTACTTAACAGTAGAGAAATCTGTCAAACTATCATCCATATCAAAGGCAAGTCAGAAACACTTTGATAAGGCAAGTATTTCACCACTCAGCAGTGCAGGTGGAAAGCTCCTACACAGGGCTAACCCAAAGAAGCACACTTAAATAACTTCATACAGCTGACATTAGTTTGGAACACAGATAAGAAACTCCTGTATTTCAGTTTAAAGAAGCAGGAAAACAATTCTCACATGTGGCATGTATTTGGGCTGCACATTGCATAGGTGGGGGGTATGATGGAATGAGGAAGAAACACTTGCAAAAAAATAATCAAAAAACTGACTCTCAGGTACCTAGCAAAAGTTAATTAAACTTGCACAACCAAATACTGTCCTGTGAAGGGTAACCAACTTCCTTTTGAAAGTAATCTCAGTTTGTTTAAGTTTGCATGACAGAATTATTTCCTCTACCAGCAGCAAGTTCAACCAAGCTTGTCAACAATGCTACAGTTCCTAAATTTCCATCTAGAAATCCACCAATTCACAGTGCATAAAGAAGGATCCTCATGTCCTGCTCAATCAGGACTTTGCATGCGCAGCTTGTTGATACAACTTCCCCGGTAAATGAAATCCCAGAATGCTGCAGCAGCCTGAATAGAGAAGAGTTGCCTACGCAGGGCAGGGAAAAAAGCCAACCAAACAAAAAAAAACCCTCAAAATTAAAAAAAAACCCAAGCCACAACACACACCCAGTGCTGAGTAATCCTAGAAAATAAATAGGGGGAAAAGTCATTACGCTTCTCCTGCTAGGAAAATACATAGCCCGAACTGCCAAAAGCTGAGGGAAAAAAAGTTGAGCTGAGCTGAACAGAACATCCAGGAGAATCCACAAGACCCACTGGACCTCTAATTTCTGTTTCTCTAATTTTAGACACTATTTAAGAGTGCTTTCTCCGTCCTTCATCAGGTATTGTGGGATGTTCCTGGAAAAGAAGGCTGTTTCTACCTTGATGTTTTCCCTTCGAATCCACCACTGGGGTTCTGCTCTCTCTGAGCCAAATTAAACATACCAGAGGTGTTTTCACAAGCCTTTTGGGTAGTATGCTGCTCACAGATGTCAACTACAAGCAATTAATGCTGCACTGGGAACTTTCTCCAGAGGAAATTGCCTCACAAGAAGCAGGGGTGGAAGGGATGGCACCTGGAAACCATTTGCTCCCATCCTCTGCAAAGTCCAGCTACAGCAAAGCCTTCAGGACTGCAAAGCAGTATTTGGTGGTTAGACTTAAAATTGTTCAAAAGTTTGCTGAAAGAAGTAACAAGAACAGTAGCCTGCAAAATAGTTCTAGGAATAGGGTGGTGACCATAAGATTCCTTGGGCTGAATTTCTTCCCTCTACAAGGAAGTTCCTAGTCAAAACTAGGTATGCCAGAAGTCAGAAGGGAGAATAGTACCCTGGAACTGAAACAATTGTCGTGCAGGACGCCAAGGTTCAATCTGTGGGCAAGTACCAAGTGCTCAAGTTAGTCCTGCTCTTCTGATCTTACACATGACTGACTGACTGGTGCCCTGGGTACTTCATTTCTGACCACTGATAAGGGTTTTTAAGAAAAAAATGGGGTTTTTTAAATCGGAAAGGAGAAAAACGTGTATTCTTAAATGATCCCATAACAGGTAAACAATCTCTCTCTAGGCATACATACTGGTCTAAAAATCAAGCTGTGTGTCAGACAATCAAGCCTTCCACAACAGAAATTGTTAGACTGAGTCCTTTGACTGTTTTCTTCACAAATCATTGCAATACAGAGAATGGCAGGTGGGAAAGGTAGCAAAAGCAAATGTTTTCATAATATTAAACTGTACTAAAGTCTCCTGAACTGTTTCATAAAATCTTCCTCTCCCCACCCAGGGCAGAATCAAGAGCAACTGCCTGCTTAAACTTCCAGTTTCTAAAAGTTTTAAGTCCGACCAGTTTACCACCCGCCTCTGTCTTAGTAGTCACACCAAAACGATGTGTGTTTCTCCCCACCATGTCCCTGAATTCCAAGTTTGCATAAGAAGATTGAGTATTTAGAGTTTTAAATTATTCCCATCCACATTTCAAATTAAAATTTGGCTCCTAAAAACTTCAAGTGCTGTGGACAAGCTACATTCATTCCTAAAAATTATTTAGGTATACAAACCTGCAATTCCATGTACTATAAAGAAACTGCAATTTCACAGAGCGGGTGGTAATACAAACCAAATCCCAGCCAACCACATGCTATAGCAGAGGGGCTGGAAACTCTATGAGAATGCTTTCTATTCCAATATTCTTGAGAGATTCCCACAGACTCCACTGAAAGAGCAAAGAGCCTTACACAGAGAATAAAGTGGCATTCACATATCAACAAGCTAGGGAGCATGTTTTGGTTTAAAGCAGAGTAATGTTTACTAACACAAGAACACTGCTGCCATCAGTGCCTTCTCCTGTTCAGTTCTGTGCACCAGCTTAGCAGCCAATTTTTACACCTATCGTCCTATCACATGGTTCAGTTATTTTGCATAGAATGGACTGAACACAAGAAACACCACTATTACACTGTGCTTACTTCAGCAAGCCTGCTCAGCATTAGACTTCACATACAGAAATAAAAGAGAATAAACCGCAGTATTCAGGTTTATTTGTATGTCAGTACTTGTATGTTGCTTATATGACCACACAGTGGAAAAATACATTTTAAAAGCTGTTTGACAAAACAATCAAGTCTTATCACAGCCATTGATTCAGTGCAATAATACAGTGGAATTTGCAGTTAGGTTAACTTGATGAATCAGATGCCTATCTCTACCTTTATCTTTGATATATAGTGTAACTCATTTAGAGGCTACAAGGACAAAGTACAATTCTAGGATTTAACTATAAAATACTCACTCTTTAAATAACACAAAATATATTTATTAAGATCCCTGTTAAGTTTTCAACATCAAATGTATGTAAATCAACAGTTAGATCAGCGAATAATTTGGATCCCAAACCAACCACAGGTGAATTGATTCTATTCCGAATCAAACTATGTAACACAAAGCCAAAGTCAGGCTCTGCTAACTGAAATTACAGCACCAGAACCATGAGCAGAAGTCTGTATTTGCATAGACTCACTCCACAGCCTGGGCAGAACCATCTTGCATGTACCTAGAAGGTCAATACATTCAAAATGTTAACTATGGAAGGGGAAACCAAATACCAACTTAGAGAACATTCCTGTGGTCTCACCATCAGACTTCTTTCAATTTGAGGCTGCCAAGTTTCATGTCTGTCATATTACATGAACTACAGGAGTGACAGCCCTGGCATGACATTCCACCTCTTTGCCAAGATGCACAGAGCCAGCTGAGGTCCAGGAAAGCTGACAGCTTCTCCAACACAAGAGGAACCACCTAAGCAGATTTAACAAACAAGCAGATGCAGCTGCAGCAATCACAACTGCACTCTGACTTGAACAGTAACAACTACAAAGAGTATCATGAGGATGACGGAACACCCCAATCCTGACTGCAGGCTGCCATATCCTGCTCGCAATTAGAATAAACCCCAACAAGTTCACACACTCTAGATGCTTGGGAAAAAACCCAAAGTCCTAGTCAACGTAGGAAGAAAAGTAAAGGCCCCTTCCGGAAAAAGGGTGTTTGAATAAAAATCCCCACTCAGAGGAGAACGGCAAAGCTGGCTTTTAGACTACTGACTTGGGGGGGGGGAAGAGTTAGAGGTGAGCGAGAGTCACAAGAACACTTTTTGCTTAATAACCTACCATATTCAGAAAGAAACAAGATGGCAGTACTGTCATGCTTATTTAGAAAGAACATATACAGACAAATACCAGTCACTAGCTGCTTCTGATAGAAGGTACTTGAAGACTTTCAGATATTGGTTAAATGCTTTAGTGGCAACAGTGTATTTCTTAGAACAAAATTCAGCCACTATACTGATGCAAATACAAATCACCTGCTTTCAGTAACTAAAGCCTCATGGGTAAATCAGAGTCAAGTTGAAAGCTGAAAGTCAGGAGGCCTCACTTGCAAGATAGGTGGGCACGTTTGCTTTACAAGCACATGAATGAATTGTCACAGACAGCTTCATCTACAGCAAGGAACAGGACAAGATGTACAAGAATCATACAGTTCTGGCCTACCACTGGTACTATGCAATCATTTCAGATCCCACGCTCCCTCAGATCATAGTAGAGGAAACAAAGTTTGTGGATCCCACCACTGTCTCTGCAGCCTGCACTCCCCTTCCCTCCACCTGCTGAGGAAATGATCTGTTTTGGAGAGAAATGAAAAGCAGCATGTTAGTGAACTGTGACAATGGTTTCCCCTTTTCAGTTTGAAAAACATATCTGTGCTTACACACAGAAAGGGGTATAGGTCAGAGTCCACAGCAGTTTTGTTAAACATTTAAGCAGATTCAGCTTAATGCACTTTTCCAGACCTTTTGGCTGGAGATGTTAGCCCACTATGCTACAGGTGAAATCTGCCTGGCTGTGACCGACACCTGATACTGAGCAACAGCTTCCACTTTGACTGTTTAAGTGTTTAAGACACTATTCCTCACATGCACACACTTTCTTGCATGCACTCTTCACCTTCCAGAATCAATAAGATAAAGACATTTTATTAAGAAAAATATTAAGCTTTTTGGAAAAAGCATTGCTACCAGTCCTACTCTATGACAACAGAAAGCCACAGGTGAAGATGTGAGGTATAGAAATGCAGGCACAAAAATTCCTCCTCTACCATTTCAGGGTTAGAATGGGAGAATGCTGAAAATAGATACTATTCTTAAAAGGCTGTTAAATAACCTAAAAAAGAGAATCATAAATTTAAGATATTATCACTACACTACAATCCTTCAAAAGCTACTTCCAGGATTTCTTTTTCTACTTTTATGTAACAGAGACCCATATGCAGACTGCTGCCATCCAGCCTTTCCTCCTGCAGAGTTTGGTGGTTTTTACCTTTCTTTCTGAAACAATCACAGTAGAACTAAAAGTTAAGGTGAAGCTGTGGCTACTTGCTTGCTTGACAAAACCCCTGAATCACCAAAGGATTGAGGCAGCAACAGGCAGCTAGCCCACTACCACTCGAACTGTGAGTTTTTACACAGTTCTGTTTACACAGTTACTGATTTGCTTGCCCCTAGATGTTGAACTCTGTCCTTGAGCATGGGATGCTTGTTTGTAGGTTAAGTTAGTCCTGCCCACGAATAGAGTACTTGCTACAACTCAATAATACATTCAAGCCAGTAACTGTGTTGGCTTGAATACATTTTGCAATAGTATTTTCCACTTTTTTTTCCCATTCTAGGTTTAGGTCTTCCCCCTTCCATAAAGAGAAAAAAATTACATTTTCTTTATCACCTTTAAAGGTTTGATTGATATTTCCTTTTAATTTAGAAATCAAATACTGGCAGATCCTGTTTCAGTATTTTAGCTTAGCTAAAGATGGCAGGATCACAAGAGATCAGACAGACAGAAAAGCAATACCTTAGCATGCAATGATCAAAGATCACTTCAAATACTGAGAATACAAAAAAACCCCACTAAGTAGAGGCCCTTTATCATCGCCAACTCTCCCATTTTAAGAACTGGAACTTGACTGTTCATCCTAAACTTCTAATAGAAAATGGCATATTATATTAGTTTTGCCAACACATCAACCAGCATTCCAGGAAATAATGTGTCAGCAACATATGGAAACTACTTGAAGAAGTTTTTTTTGGCATTTTTCTCCCAGCCTGGCATGTTTTTGTCCTTAATTGTGGAATCCACTAATACTTATGTTTTAGCTGTAAAATTTAAAACAGCAGGGAACATTAAATCAATGACAGTACATGCTTATCATTCAATACAAGCCATCAACCTCACTTACAAATATTACCACCTTCTACGTAATTTTTACAACTAAAAGAGTTACTCTGAAGCACTTTTAAGCAAACAGTTTCAGAAAATGCTAATAATCTTATCAACCACTAAGCAGTAAAGAATAAATGGTAAGTGCCACATATAAAAAAAATTTTCTCTGTTTATGGAACAGACTACTTCAAGTAATAAACCTGGAAAGTTATTTGGGGTATATCAGCAACTCACACTAGGGCACAGTGGAAAGAAACATACCCCACAAACTATTTACGATAGTCAAAGCCTTTTTTTAAAAGAGACAAGTAGAGGCTGAGTTAGATTAGTCATCAAAAGCTCTCCTCAGCAGCATACAGCAGAGTACAAGTGATAGTGAGAGCAAGGGAAGAAGAAAAACCAAACCAAAACAAAATTGTAGAAGCCAGACTACTGAGAGTCCTCTCATGAGATTTCAGCTTTCAAAGATCAGTTCAGCCACTCAGCAGTAGAAGATTCAGGCTGAGGAATTTTCCTTAGACACTCTGCCAACACTGCATCAAAAGCTCCCTGCATGCTACCAATACATCCAGAGAGCAGGTTTGACATGGACTTCACAAATTTGACAAATGATATTTTCAAAGAGGTCTTTTCTGTAACACTTCAGATCATGTTCACAGTGAGGAACAAAACCTCTGGTTAACAAAGTAAGCACACCTTTGCCTGGCCAGGTCTGAAGTAAGAGGATGGACTTACTCAACTTACTTTTCTTGCAGCTGAGGAACTCATAAGACTTTAAAACCACAAACTGCTGTATTCATAAAGCTGTGGGCTACCACAACTCAAATACAGTCAGGCGACAAAGTTACTTCAGAGCACTTGCTGTGCCCAGCAGCTCCTGCAGCGCCCTGCCATCAGTGCTGTCTGCACGGGGCTCCACAAGGTACTGGGTGCTCGGAGCATACAGGTGCTGTAATGGCAAAACATTGACCCTGTGCTCCAGGTCACAGAGAAACACGCACACACAAGCGCTTCCCCCACTGTCACTGTCCTTCTCCCATGCATCACAAATTACAACATACAGCTCCCTGGATGAGAATTCAATACTGGAAAGTCTGCAGAGCAGCTTGGATAAATGCAATCTTAGACTACCTTCAGACAGCCTGAGAAAAGAACATTTGTTTGGAAAAGTCATATTGCAACACGTCAAACAATTATTCACTTTGCCCTACGGAACTAACAGTTCTCCCTCACCCTTTTAAAGTGACAACCTGCAATCTCTTAACTCTTGTCTGCTACAGGCAAGGAAAGATGAAGATGGTGCTTCCAAAACACTGAAGACTTTCCTTTACTCAATTAATTTAACCACATCACAGAATTAACCTGGAAGTGTATAACTTCCTGCTACACCTATTTACGCTAGGCTTCTAAATTAATTCAGCATTGCAGGAAAAGTGGGAAGAAAAAAAAAAAAGGAAAACTAGAATACATTAGTTATGTGAAACAGTCTTAAAGTTACTTTCACCCTCTGAAAATATTTCTTTCCTCAGGGAATAAAAGAGTTGCAATAAACACTAGCAAGTATGTTTTAACAAAGTAAATTTAAATGTGAAATTATCATAGTCATATGATAACTCCACTGTAACATATTCGTAATTTAAATTAAGCCATTTGAGTGGTATGTGCTCACCGACAATGTTTTAAACACAGACAAACCACTACCTTTGGGTACACAAACTTAGAGTTTAACAGTTAAACATTCCACAATAATTTCTCTTTTTGAGTGAGAACTTTCTCTGCATTCATTTAATTTATTCAGTTCAATGACTGGGTTTTCAAGCTATAAGGAATGAAGCCAAACAAAATCTCTTAAAAATCACAAAATTAAATACTTTTTTTTTTTTAAAAAAAAAACAACCTCCAATAGTTCAGAAAAAAAATTATGAGTCTAAGGTAATCTAAGGTAATCCTGCACCCAGTTGGTGATACAGAAGTATTACAAGAAATGATGCAGTTGTCTTTAATTATAAGTGAGAACTGATAATGCACCATTATGGAAGAAGGCATAAAGCATCAACTCACTCTTTTGCCTACAGAGAAATACGTGACAACAGTCACACTTCTAAGACATCCTTTTAGCAATAGAGGCTACACGAATAAAATGATTGCTCTTGGAAGAGGAAACAATTCTTTCAGCTATCCCATGTTCTTAGATGACAACCTCTCAATACCAGTGAGCTTTGCAGCATTTAAGTTCTTCAAGATGTCAAACCAATTTGGCAAATCCAAGTTTCTTTCTGCCTTGCAAAACTGAAGTGGATGGCAGTAGGCTTTGAAATCCACCTAACACACACCATACTACAGCTCCATAGAGTTGCCAGTGGAAGAACATGATACTGGAAGAGCCAAGACTTTGGCACTACACAGTTTGTCACTGAGATCCCATCTCATGGCCTCAAATACTGACTACCAGTTCATTGCGCTTACCATCAGAAAAACACTACACTAGAAAATTAATAGAAGAGAGCTGACCACCTGCAGAATAGGAATAGTTATCTGCAGGCTATAATCATCAAGCCATCATAGCTATCTGCAGGCTATAATCATCAAGGCTAAGAGAATTGGGATTATTCAGTCTGGAAAAGAGAAGGCTTCAGGGTGACCTAATTGCAGCCTTCCATTACCTGAAGGGAGCCTACCAGAAAGATGGAAACAATTTACAAGAGCATGTAGAGACAGGACAAGGGAGAAGGGTTACAAACTGAAAGACAGTAGGTTTAGATTAGACAGTAGGAAGAAATTACTTACTGTGAGGGTGGTGAGGCACTGAAGAGATTGCCCAGAGATGTTGTGGATGCCCCATCCCTGGAAATGTTCAAGGCCAGGTTGGATGGGGCATTGAGCAGCCTGGTCTAATGGAATATATTCCTGCTCATGCCAGGGGCGGTGGAACTGGATAACCTTTAAGGTCCCTTCCAACCTAGGCCATTCCATGATTCTATGATCTCTATGAGAAAAACAAAAACAACACACAAACACGCAGAAACCCCAAGGAACTAAAGCACTAAGTATGTATCTATTGGCTGGAAGGATACTCAGTATGAAGAACCTCACCCTGAGCACCACAAGCATTCTGCCTTCAGAATCACTGGGTGGTAAACCCTGCTGCTGCTCAGCTGGCGCAAAGGACAAGGCAGGGTATGTTAACCATAGCCATCTAACAACCATGTGCTAACACCACCCCCAAAATAAAATCAGCACCAGTTGAAGCTTGTACATACGTGCCCTTCCTCCCCTGCTGTGCCAAGCCTGCCATCCCCTCATCATTATCTGACTTTCCTTGGTCCCTAGTTAAACTTATTATGACTTTTAGGATTTCTTAAAAGCTGCTCTTTAAGGTTCGTCAATACTGAGCTCTGGACTGATGTTTCTACTTCATTACTCCCCATTTCGCCCATAACAATCTCCTTCATGGAGATGAACATACTTTCACTCTATTTAAATACAGCCCAAATATCTCCCTGTAAAAAAAGTGATTACCAACAACCTGCCCTCCTTCTCCCCTCCACTTCAGAACAGATCCAAATCTATCTTCTGTTTGACCCATCCATTCATATTTTGTAAACTGATTAAATCTGCAATCTGCCTGCTTTCCTGAACAGGATTTTCTAATTTCTTGCCTACCACTTCTGACTGTTAGAGTCTTCTCCCTAAAGAAAAGTTTTCCTAGACCAAAGATGCTAATGAGTGCTGCTGGAGCAAGCTGACTACACACAGCAGCACCAGGCACAGATCACTGTAATCTTCTGAGAGTTAAGCTGACAATTTGAACACATTGTTCTCCTTCATCTAATTTAACATGCAAGGGGTAGAAAAGAGCCCTTTTCTTCAGACGATTTAAAAATTTCATCTTAAAAGCTCCTACTAAAAGTTTTCTAGCTGAGGTATTTAATGTGTTATTTCTTGAATGAAACAGAGATTGTCCTTTTATTACTCCTCTATAAAGCACTCAAAAGTAAACTTTTCTTTTGTTTGATCTTCCCTTTACCTCTAAAACACCAGCAGGAAGAGGCTGGTCAACCAAAAGCAGTCTTTCTGTCCTCCCTTCCTGAAATGGCCTGTGAAACAGTTATTAAAGTAGAATTTTTTCATTTATAAGGAAATCACCAAATACATTAAACTATCATAAAATTGTCTCCAACTACTGACATAGATGATGTAAAAGAGTAAGTAGTTCATACCAGTTTTGAAGTTGTAGCATTCATGTGGACGATGCTTTTAGGTATGGTGCAGATTTCCTACCCATTCATGAGGGGACCCCCCTTTGGTTCATAAAAATACCATCACAGTACGCGATGTATGAATTCTTTGCTGGCCATCTGCAGTATCATTCCTTTCTTTAGGATACAAACATGAACTCAAGCAAATACCTAACACTGGCCCAGACAATTTCGCTTCTGTACCATTATACAAATACCACACAACTTAATCAGAGTTAAGCAAAGTATTAGCTTGTCTGGGAAATTGTTGTGGCCTCAAATACATCTTTCATAGGTTTGGAGTTATGGGATTTATAATTATTTTCATTAAGAGGTCCAAAGTGTGAGGTTTCACATCTATACATGTTGAAAAATTCACATATCTGTTTAACTTGAACATGAAATTTGTATAAGAAAGCAAGATGAGGAAAGAAGATTGTCTCCCCTGTCCAGCCCAGCTTAGCTTAGCATGCCTTGTACACGGCTTCATTTTCTCAACTACTGACAGCATGCAGTCACCAGTGCAGAATGTGAAGAAAACGAGAAAATCGTTGGGATACTTGGCAGAAAACCTGGGTTTGCATCATCTGGCACAAGAGGCAGAAAATGCTCCCCTGACTGGGATGCTTTTAGCAAAGTTCTTGGTAAGCTTAAGGTCAGAATCTGACTGGATTAGAAATTCAGTCTCAGGATCTTCTTCCATTTCAAGTCCTAAGTATCAAGACTCCCAAACTAACCTTGAGCTTTACACACATCAAACCTTTGATGATTCCTTATGTTCCAACCCAAAGAAAGAGAATCAAAAATAAAATCATCCAAATTTAGCAAGTTTTAAACAAGTTTAAAATTCCTTCATGCAGATCAGTGCCCTTTAGGACTTAACACCCTACACTAAAACCTGTTTATACTGGACTTTGACCCACAGATGAGTGCTACCATTTAGCCTAAGAACTTCTGGAAAAAGTTCCGATAACATCCATAAAAATTCCCCTCAACTATAAAGAAAAAAATCAGACGGATATTCCTCCTTTAGGATACCCCTGTTCAGGATTAGTGTTAAACTATAATCTTTCAATTTACCAGACCACTCCACTATTGAGTAATTTACTTATTTTTCTGACTACCCAGGGAACTGTTTGAGCTTCAGGGTTAAGCACATTCTGTTCCACTTAAATGGCAACATGCCAAATTCATTTAAATATTTAAACATTAACCTCAAAGTCACTGGTTTGTGGAAAGGCAGCCGTTAGTCCAGAGAGATTAAATTTTTCTCCAGGCAGTATCACTGAGTACAAAGGCCATTCCGCCTCTTTCTGAAAGCAATTTCTGGAAGAGCTGAAGAGCATGGAAAAGATAATGCAGTATTCATAATCACTTCAATGACAGACTTCTTCACAAGAGTGGACAGATGCACATCATTTGACATTTTCCCTTTTTGACACTACAGATTCATCTTCTGTGTTTAAAAATGCTACTCTTTTTGCTGAATGAAAAAACACAGGGTTGCTACACTTACTCTTAATAGACTGTATGATTATTGAGTTATTCAATGTTATTCTGAGGCACAAAATAAGATAAATTTCCCATCTAAGACTTCTCTAAAACAAAAACAGAAAAGGAAACACATACACTGAAAGGCTGTTAAGAGATTCAAGGACCTGCCCCTTTGTACACTGTTGCAAGTGTTCATTCATAAGTAAATAGAAATGAGGTGGACATGAATACTGCACTTTTAAATGATTTTTTTTCAGGCGGGGTGGGGGGGTGGATGTAGAAGATCATCCCAAGAAGTGCAGGGAAGGAGCCAGCCCACCACTTTTGCAACTGTTTTGTAAGTCGCCTTCTGCTACCTGTAGACCATGATTAGTTCTGGAGATGGAAGAAACTTACTTCTCTATAGCATCCAACTGTATTTACACTTGACAACCACAAACCTACTTTTATATGAAGCCATTGGTTGGCAAAACAAAACTATCATCAACCAGCCATCAAGAACACATTGCAACTGATTTTTTTTTCCTAGAAACCTTTTCCACCCCAGTTTTTTAAGAAAAAATTCTAGGCTGCCCCTCTACAGGAAGCTTGCATTCTCTGCGTTTATAAATAAGCAAGCAGTTTGTAACAATAGCTTTATTCTGACACCAATCAGATAGAAACATGCACTAAATATAACTTACACAGATACTGTGGAATGACCTCTACAGAACCAGACTTCTTTTATCAATGATATGCATCCCATTACAGATTAGAGAACAGAAATATTGATCTCAAGGTCTGCCACACAGTTTCTACACAGCCTTCAATGAGAACACAAAACAACTGGAAATATCTGAAAGCTTGTGATGGAGTGACCCTGTAGAAGACAAAGCTTTCCTGCTTACTTTGCACTGAAAATAGCCCATTGCAGGGGAAAAAAAACACTCCCACCACACAGGCTTACTATATTTAGGTGACACCTTACCAACAGGGTACCCCCTAGGAGAGTAAATGCTGGAGACATGCCCACATGCCAAGCTATACCACTGAAGTGTCAAATGTTCTGCTGGAAGGGCTGCTCTAACCACTGCAGTTTCTTACCTTCACTCTTCTCAGTTTTGAGTACATTACAGTCATTTCTTTCAAGGCTCCACAGTGCTTTTTTTGTCTAAAAAGTGCATTTCTTACAAATGTGTGTTTGTGACTACACACTGTTGTAGAGCAAGGCTTACACACCAGCACAACAGTGCTGTGACCTGTGTGATGCTGGGAGTTCAGCTTACAGAAGACACTGCAACGGAGATAGCTGGGCACAAAGGGGAAGAATTACAATGCTGATTGCCACTAGGTTAGGACAGGTGGAAGAAGCCGAACGCTGAAAAACGTCCAGGGACCCCAACTAACATGGCATGCACCACTGCCTCATGCTTGAAGCACTTGGCCAACAGTCGTCTGGGCAAGCAGGGAAGCTACTAGTCCAATATAACAACAAAAAAACCTGTGCTCAATACTTTTCTTTTTAAAGTAATAGCTAGAGCTGCAATCCATCTTTCAGTAGAGGCAGATGTTAGCAAGACTTCAGAAGGTCTAATGATACAGCCTCCGCATGCAGGAAACTGAGGACAGCTCCTATTCAATTATCACCTTGCAATTAAGGTATTAAATGAACTACCAGCTCAAGCTGGCTGAAATTTGGAACCAGACTTACTAACTTCTTAAGTGTTGAGAAGAAGCTTGATTAAAGCAGAGAAGCACAAAGAAATACTAGTTATGCCCAGTACAACTATTATGAAACCTATGAGAAATTTGTAATGCAGAAGACTGACTTTATGGTATTTGGAGCCCACTTGCTGAGCAGCATGACATTTTATTACACAAAATCTATGGCACACAAACCCAAACAAGTTCAGGGCAAGAAAAGAAAGGTAAAGATGAATCCTAACCACATACAGAAACTGCTCAGATACCTTGATCTGTGTGCTTGTGCAATAAGTTAGAAGCAAGCTTTTACCACAAGCAGCATACATAATGAAGTGGATGACCAAAAGGATGTCCAATCTCCTGAGAAAGTACAAACCTTGTGAGCTTGGTAGTTATCTGCTCCTAGAATATCAAGGATCTACAGAGCACAAAGAATCCTCCAGTGAAGCAGTGGTCTGCACAACTCCAAATCAGAAGCTATTCATTAGATGAGAGCAGAGCAAGAACATTCATTCTGTTACTACAGATTCAAGCATGCTAAAGTAGGTGAGCTTCCCAACTGCTTGGCAAGCCTCTGCCATCCTTCCAGGCAGATACTGAGAGTGCAAACACCTAAAGGCATCCAACTGCCCAAGGCCACCAACCTATGCCGACTGCAGAACCAGCCATTATTATCTCCTGGCATCAAGGCTCTGGCTGATTATAATACTGTGTCAGGAGACAACACCCAGACAGTTCAGTTTCATAATACTCAGCTATAACAATTCCTCAACAGGTCCTATGAACTGTTTATGACAATGAAACAAAGCAGAGGAAACACAGATGCACTACAGGGAACATCCGTAGTTTTGAGACGCTTCTATACCAAGACACAAGTAAGGACACAAACAGACCAAAATATCTGAGGAATTCCTTTCACTTAGGGAAAGCTTGCAAAGGAACAACAACAACAATCCACCTGTAGATACAAAAATTTGATTACCTGAAACTCAGCAACAAATAAAATGACCTGCACAGCACCAAAAAAAGTACATGGTAAGTAAGTAACCTCCTATGTGATATAAAAATAATTCTCAAACAATTCTGGCAACAAATTCATTAAATTGAGTCACATGTTATAACACATATGAACTACCAATCATACCAACAGATTTTCTTTCAGCACCTTCAGGCTGCTGATGGCAGCTGCTGCTAATGGAGACCTAAAAAAGATGTGATTTCACAGACAACAAAAACAGTCCATGTTCCTTCCACAGTGCTGGAAATATAAAAGAGTAAGAATAAAGTTCTGAAAGTTTAGCTTGTAACACTAAATGAGGAGCAAATAAAGCATACAAAATAATATTCTCTTTGGTGGAAATCTGCAGCAGAGTTCAGCTCCTGCAAACTTACACGTGAAGTATAACTGAGATGATACAGCACCATATAGGCTGCCCACTTAACAATATCTGGTAGAGAGCACACCTGAAACAGGGAGTTGTTCAGATAGTACTAACACAAAGAAACACCAAATTTCTGCAAATTTTTGAAGACACCTCCTAGATATGTACAATGTAATAAAACAATCAAGTCAGCACTGAAGGCGTCTTGCAGAGGTGAAACTGGCAGACAAGCAATGCAATTAGGTAAGATTGCAACAGGGGAATAGCAATCAATAGGCTTCCCAAGATTAGATAACAAAACCATTACTCTGTGGCTGACTAAGATCCTTATCGACTGATGGGAGAAAAGCAATAACCAGTGCACACATCAGATGAGAGCGCGCTACAACAGACAGAGCCTGCTTACGCTGCCAAGAACTGCTAGGCCAGTACATCCAGAAACGGTCTGCATCAAACAGCCATCAACCAGCAGTGTCAAAGGTGAGCTGTCCTGCAACTCCACATGGACACAGTGGAGGCAGTGTCAACGCTTCACATGCTTAGACAGCATCAGCAAAGAAGCCACAGGACCACTAAGAGCTTCAGCCAGGAGTCGGAAATAATCACATACACACAGGACTGAAAGACTAATGTCCAAAAGGTGGAAAGGAGCAGTTCAATACAAGCATTCATTTTCTTCTTTTTTTTTTCTTCTCAAAGCAATAACCAGAAAGAACAGGGGAGTCAAAAAGAGCCATACAATAATTCAGTAATGGCTTGAACATCAGCACGCTTGCAAAACCAAAAGCTGTCAATCCTCTTACAGGGAATCACAAAGTCCACGCAATGATGGACAAAGCACCACCCAGTTTCAACCAATGCTTTTACAAAACAAATCCAAACAAACCAACCAAAACAACAAAAAAGCAGGACAGGATCACCTGCAGCAAACTGCACTGAGCCTTACTTGGAGACCTGTATATGGCACCAAGACAACAGAGGATGCTTTCTCAAGAACACCAAGTACAGCTGTCCAATCTCCACAGATTTTCTAATGAGCCAGGTTAGATCTCTGTGCTGAAAAACAGTATGAGAAGACAATTTCAGTGCTAATTTCAGAGACCAGCTGAACAAGCTCACTATTTCAGTCCAAAATGCTGAGCATAACATATACTCCCCAGAATTAAGATAGATGATCATTAACAGACGTTAGTTTTTACGTTCCACAAAGTGACAACCGTAATACTGCATACACCTTGCTGCAAGAATTAGTTCTTCAAACAATCTGTCCTTTCGCTCTAGTGGGTTTTGGGTTTATTTGAGCTTTAATGTGTTTAATTGTCAGCTCCTTCACCAACAAAAGTCAGCTTTCAGACAAATCTGAGCAGCAGATGCAACACTTCACTTTTTATCATATTTAGTTCTCCAGTTTCTGTGAAAGTTATACACTGATTTAATGATGGGACTCATGAAAAGTTGCGTGTTCTGGAAACTGTGATGTTTAGGTTTGCCAGCCCCAAAGAGCACAATTTAAGTATGAACAAAACCAATGCAAATCAGCAGAAGGTTTAACAAATGTTTAAATAAAGCCTAGTGATGAAGATGTCAGGGAAGTTCATGCTTTGCAAAAGGTAAAACTCTATCAGTAGAATACCAGAAGAGTTTAATCTCCAAGTGACATCATTGCAGATGACATGATAGTCCAAAAAGCACTGCCTGTGGCAGAGATGAGTGTTAAAAGCCTTTCAAACCAAATTTCAAGTTATTCTTCAATTTTTCCCAAAAGAACATCACAAAGATTCAAGAGGACAGCATCCTGACACTATTAAAGTTTTATGTTGCTTTGTAAGTTAAACGGTGAATTAATATTGATATAAATAATCCTAATATTGGGATGCAGGCTGCATATTTGTTTTCTGTATCAACCAGCATCTCCCAAAATGAACATCTATCCTGGTTATTTCCAAATGTTCATGGTGAGTGAGTTTGCCATAAGGTGTCTTTTTAACTGAGCAACTTCAAGGCCAAGACAGACACAAGAAAACTATCAGTATGAAATACTGCCACTACAGAGAAGTGATATTAAACAACACTGAATTCAAGACATCAGAAGTAATAAAATAAGCAGGAGAACAAAATAACCAAAGCAACTCAAAGTGAAAAATATATCCAGTGTTGACAATTTCCAATCAAACCATCCTTTATACATCTCTAAAACTGGACACCCAGTTTAAAAGCAACAACAGCTCTGTGTGTTGCTTTTGCTCCACAGAGTGGAAGTCATACTGACCACTGCATAGTACAGGTTACCAGAACTCCAAAAATTCTAAATAAAGCTTTCAAAGACAGAATTCCAGTTTTACACACTGTATACATGCCTCTTTTCTACAGAATAATTTTTTTATCAAGCTATTATTTATATCCACAAAGCAGTCTCCCAATTTCTCACAATTTACCCATATACCACTAAAAATAGTCAAGTTTCATGCTAATTTCTCCCAGAAAACGTGGAGATTTTTTCCCCCTCAAACTCAAAGCAATGCTAAGTACATGTGACACATCAAAACTTCATTCAGCTGGATGAAAGGACAGGCTCAAAGGGGACCATATGAGAATTTCTTACAGCAGGAACCAGCATTCAGAAAACTGCCAAAATACAATCTTCTTGCAACTCAGAGCTGCAATAAAGAGCTATGGTCCTGCTCAGGGACAGAAACAATCACCTAATCAGCATCACTTCAGAGGCAAGGGCCACCAACAGCTTACTTTGGATCAGTTTCCTAGAAGGTCTCTGTATTTCATCTGAAAGAGTTCAGTACCAAAACTGCGTACAATTGCCAGCTAACTTCTATCAACCATCCTAGTTCAAGTTATTTCTTTCCTGAAACAAAATTATTTGCTAGAATACCCAAAACAGGTTACAGAACCTCCAACTACAGATCTGCAAGACTCAGCTGCACCCTGCCTTGACTGACCTGATCTAGCACAGGCTGCAGTCCTACTTCAATCTGGAGACTGGAAAAAAGTACTTCCCAGCCAAATTGTAATTCTGTAAATTAAAACACTTTTAAAAGAAAAATACTAACCTGACAAAAATATTAGGAAAGCACTTCCTGCCCTCCCTTTTAAAGTCACATCACCAGTATTTCAAAAACCTCTAATAATCACGGTAAAAGAAATATTTCACTGCCACTAGAACATTTGAATCAGACATTAAGAGCAAGCAACTCAGACTCTGTCCAAGAGCTAATGCATAGTCTGCAAGAGTCATCAACAGGATGTGTGCTATTCATCAGCCAGCACAGCAGCATCTTCATTTATACCTCCAGTTTAAAAATGGTCTCGCACCATGGTCTTGAAACAGTCCACCTATCTTACCTTTAGCGTCCTCAGGTAAGAGTAATCGCATTTGACTCCCCAGAAGCATTCAGGTAAAACACCAAGTAAAGTAAGAAAGACAGATCATGTTAATTGTGAGAATGGGCACACAAACCATAGCTAATGGACAAGTCATACTCTTTCTTGTTTAACAGCAGTTTATTCATCAGCCCATACTCTTTACCACAGTACTCTCAGACTGCCCAATGGCATACAGATCCTTAGTTCCCAAACCCTCCTGGAATGATGGTGCAGCAAAATCCTCCTATTTTTTACATTCTTCAGTCAAGATTACTCAGTCTGCTGCAATTAAACACTGGAGACATGACAAGGCAGCAGCTTCAGCTACAACTCCAACAGGGGATGAACGGATGCAAAACTCAGTCTTTAACACTTGCAACTATTCACACTCATCCAAGAGTACAATCACACTCTTTTAGGAGCCCAGTGATGTAAATAATTTCTTTTTTGGCCAGTCACATAGGTTTACAGCTGATCTCACAAAGAAAAAAGGAGCACCATTTCATAGATCACTCCATCCAGACGGCACTGATGTCAGCTAATGCCATCAAACTAAACTAACAAGTCCAGAACACACTATATGGACCTCATACACTGACAGGAGATCAGGGAAAAAAACCCATATAATGTATCTACAACCATATTTTTCATTGTAATGACAATTCCTCCTTCAGTACTCTGGTTTTGCTTGAAGAAGGCTTGTCCACTTCTTCACTGACATGAATGGAGCAATCACAGCAGGGAAACTGACTCTGGAAGAAAGCATGTCTTATTTCTTCCTGTTAGACACAGTATAGAGAGTACAGAGTAAAAGATATTAGAGATACTAGGAATACTAGCCACTAGAATGAAGTGCTACACCACACACATTCCAACTGTTTTACCCCACCTCAGGGATTCTGCTGTACAGCTGATGACCGTCACTCTGAGCAGGCAGACAACCTCCAAACGCACATTCACAGAGGTCTGCACTAGGAACTAGTTCATCACAACCCAATGTGAGTTACAGTATCTCCCCACACAAGGACTCCCAGTACCTTAAGTGCACTAGTGTCATTTCCCTGCACAATTATCATATTGCAATCCATAAATCCATATTTATATTAAATGCAAAATTGAGCTAGTTTGCGTTTTATTTAATAGTTATCTAAGATTGCAAAAGAAAAATAACTGTGAAATGTTTAAGTATTTGAAGACTGCTGAGAGCACACTGGCAACTTAGCCAAGTTGGAAGGGCTAAAATAAATTCTATGACAAAGCCAAACAAAAGGAAAGATGTAAGGGAACCATCTACAGAGGAATGACAACAGAGACTGGGGACTCGATACAAGTGGGCAATTCACAGATCACATCAGAGTCATCCTCTAACAGCAGCTTCAGTTTTTCCTCATGCAAAAACTAAACAGAGTAGTAACTATATCAGTTTGAGGTAACTTAGTGAAAAAGGATTAAGGCAATTCATTCAAGGGAAGGAGAAGTCCATGAAATAAAACTGAACTTAATATAGGTGCTAGGGATGGGAAAAAGGAAATTTCCCAGTGAACAGTACAATTTAAATCCTGACACAACTTTTTGGTACTGAAAAAGCCCACTCATGTAGAAAACTAAGACTTATAATTATTTTTTTACTTGGAGGACACAAAATTACCAACTAGCACTGACTTTTTTGTCAGATAATAAAGCATACCTATGCATAGCATATTCTGGGGAACCCTCTCTGCAACCACAGAGAAAGTAGGAAAGCAGGAAACAATTCTTCCTACGCCTCCCTCAGAGCAACTACTGAGTCTAAAAACATCTTTGTACATAAATTAGGAAAAAGAAAAAATTCCACAGTACAAGCACTCCTTTAGAAAGAAGTAGGCTGTTATCATTTCACTTTAATGTTTGCATAAAGCAAACTACAACAGGCAGTTCCACACCTCAAACACTGAAGAAACACTAATTCTTGCAATCAAGTAAAGCAGAATAAGGAGCATTTACTTTTCCAGCTTTAACTCCAAACTAATCCATAGAGTGAATATTCCACAAACTCGCTTGGTAATCCTCTGAATTAATGGTATAAAGGCAACTAAAAAGGCTTGATTTTCCCAATTAAACAGTAAATCAGGATGCATCACGAAACTGAACAAATAGAACAAAATGACTTGAACAGAAATAAGGACTTGGGGCAGGCAACCACTTCATCAGCTTCTGTTGAATCATACATACCACACGTGGCACTTCTGATCACATAATTATCTCTCAACATCAAACAATCAAAATACAACAGTGGTACACTTTAGCATCTTAAATGAATACCTAATTTACCACATTTCTATACAAAACATATACATTTATACATGTACATGGAACATATACATGTATAAAAATATAAGTGCGTTTTTATTTTTGTAGAAACAAAAAATAAGTCCCACACTATCAGCTGGCTAATCTGCATTCCACAGTTCCTATTACAAATCTTAGCAATTATTTTGCTAGATTGTTGAGACCATTAGCTACCCAACATGTTAAATCTCAGCTCAATAGTAAGTCCTAGAAGATTTTTTTTAAAAAAAGTCTCCTTAAAGTTGACATTTTTGTACAAGAATCTTGGCTCTGTCCAAAAAAGAAACCCACTTCTTCCATATGTGGTTGAGGACAAAAGTCTGAAACCACAAAAGACAAGAGTTAGAAACAAGAGCCCCAAATGCATTTAGAGTGTCATTACTCTGTCAAATCTTGACTTTTTCAAGGCCTTGACACTGCACTTTTACAATTAATCAGCTCTCAGATACTGATTTCAGCTGTAAGTAAATCACACGAGAATAAGGAACAGTTATGCACCCAACAGTTAGGCTTCCTATTTACTGAATCGCAAATGCTCAGAAAGATCATGAAATCCATTTAAGGGGCTAGCTACTAAAAATTTAACATTTGTTCAAATATTTTCAACTTATGGAACCTTTACATACAGAATCATGCTCACCCTGAATGGAAAATCGTATTAGGTAAAGTTTTAGCATCTAGTTTACCAGATTGTGATCACTGTTTCAGCCACAGTTCTGAAGCAGGCTGATCTCAGCCAGAAGTCAGAGCTCTACAATATTTTAAAAGCGACTACATGAATTTTTAGTACAGCCTTGTTACCACACGTACAATTACACTCCATAAAAACAGAGCTCAAATGCAATCTATTGCTCACCCGCGATAATTAGCACTAGGAGAACTAAGTTAACCCCAGTGGCTGGAGTCACGCGAGCCAGCCGCTACAATGCTGCTCTGCAGTTCCACCAGAGCATGGTGCATGTCACGAGGAATAAACCATTTTTAATATCAATCTTATTTAGCAATCCAGATAAGAAGATCCATCATATCAGTTACCACCATCCACTCTGAAAATCTCAGTGATACAACTAATGAAGGTTAAAGCTTTTCTATTCCCAAAATTTAAGTTTCACTATATGAAAAGCTTATCTCGCCTCACTTTAGAAAGAGAAGTGTTACTGTGTAGTGATTTAATTCAGAAAAAGAAGAAAGAAATCGATTACCCGTGAGTATATATTCAACAGCGTAGGTATCATCCCATTCATTAGACTTAGTGCTAACAATATTTTACATTATAGCTACTCTAAGAACTTAAAATGTATAGGCAATGACCAGTAATAATTTATTTTACCTAAGTGAAAGTCATGCATCTGTCACAATGTGAGACTTCATCTTTCAGATAATCCCCCGGTGTGGGGTTTAACCAGCTGTACTGTCCCTCACATCATAGGCATAAAGCAAACAAATAATAAAACCAAAGCACAGGCTTAGACCCCATGGCAGAACATCACCTCCATACCCTAACCAGAAGGGGATGCTGAGTTCTCTGCTTTGATCATGCAGTAGAAAAACAGAGGGATAGGGTGTTTACAGGGTTGTTCTCTGGGCATTTCTTTGTTTTGTTTTATTTTAAATATCTGCGCTCTCTCGCCTTGGCCTTGGAACAATGGTATCAAGTTAAAGCTCAAAGTCCTTTTCAAACTCTGGCTCTCCTCTCCTTGCCAACCTTGGATGGTATAAATAGCAGCAGGCAGAGGAGAGAGCATTAAAAATACTCCTTTAAAAATCTCAGGAGCGTTCGTGCTTGTCGTGCAGGACCAAAGCACTCCGGGTGCACGAGAGCAAGCATTTTAAACATATCAAACACGGTGTCAGTGTTCATCTAGATTTTAAAAAAGGCTACGCCAGCAATGTACAATTTCCGTATCTCGCAGTATCGAAAACTCCAAACACACAACTTGGGCCCCCCAAAGTTGTGACCCCTCAGTCCAGAAGGGCCCCTCGGGGCGGGCCTCGCTGCAGCCGCACCTGCGCTGCGCCCCGAGGCCGCGGCTCAGCCTCACCTCGCCGGGGCCCGCGGAAGCGCGGCGGGGGGGAATCGCCAAAGAGAAAAGAAGAAAAGTAAGCTGGAACAGGACGGAGCGGCGGCAGTGACCCGCTTCCCCCGCCGGCACCTCGGCGCCCAGGCAGCCCCAGCCGCGCTCCGCTCCCGTGCCCCGTTATCCAGCCGGCCCGGGAAGCCCTCGCTAAGAGAGCGAGGAGAGAAAGAAAAGGAAGGGGAGAAAGGGGGGCACTAACACTTTTGTAAAAGACAGTAAGTCAGCACTTACGGCGACGCTCAGGCACTCACTGCCTCTCACTCGCAGATCGGCGCCACTGAAGAAGACTGCGCCGCGGCCGCTCTCGCCGCCGGCACTGCTCCCCTCCGCCCCCGCGGAGGCCCCGACAGCGCCGCGCCCGCACCAGCCCGCCCGCTCCTCGCCAGCGCCGCCGGGTTGGTGTTGGCGGCTCTCCCGCCCCGGGCTGCGCCCCTCCTGCAGACCCGCGCCCTCTCCGGGCCGTCCTGAGCGAGGCGCCGCCGCCGTGTTCCGGCCGCACCTGCCCCGCAGCAGCCCCGCTTTTCGCTCCGCTCACCTGGCGCTGGCCGGGTCGCGGGGCCGGGCCGGCCCTGAGCTGTGCGTTTGCCGCCGGGGGGGGGGCCGGCCGGGCGGTGAGAGAGGCGCAGGTAGCCGAGCGGGGGAACTGGGTCAGCGGCTAAAAATACCGCACGGGATGGAGGAGGATCCGGCCGCGGCAACCGGGGAGGCGGCCGCTCCTCCTGAGGGCTGTCGGCGGGACCGGGGGGGCGCGGGGCTCGGTGGACAGGGGGCCCTGCCCGAGCCGGGGCAGGCGGTGACCTTGCTCCAGCCGGGCAAAGTGCGCTGGTTCAAACTCACAACCGACGGCGACAAAACCTGTCTGGCCTCGTTTCATTTCCTAAACCGCGTGTGGCTTCACGGCCGGCGCGCGGGGTGGGAAGCCGTGGGATTCCCCGGTGCTGGAGAGCCGGGCTAAATCACCCGCCCGGGGCAGCGCCTGGACCGGCCGGGCCGCATTCTCGCGGCAGGGCCCTGCCCCCGCCGGGCCGGGCTGCCATCACTCCCGCCCCGGGCAGCTGCGGGAGGCGGCTGGCTCGCTCGCCTGCCCACTGCTGCCGTCCCGAATGAGGGAGCGTGGAAAAGAAGTTTATTCCTGCGAAGTTCCTGCAACCAATTGCGATGTCCAGGGAAGTGGCAGAGTCATCATTCCTGGAGATGCTTAAGAGGCGTCTGGATCTGGCGCCTGGTGATAGGATATAGCGGTTACAGTGGCAGTGCTGGGTTGACAGTTGGACTTGATGATCTTAAAGGTCTCTTCCAACCTCGATGATTCTGTGAGGTCAGCTGAGAGCTGCCATGGGTCCAAGGTTAGTGAAACAATGTACAGCAATGCTAAGGCAATGTCCAGGTTACAACAAAAAGTCTCAGGAGGTTCAGGCATAATTTTCTAGATGGCCTAAGCTGTGCAATGACAGTCTTGGCCTAAGTTTGTGTTCATGCAGAGTGGCTTATAAATGCAAACCAAATAGAAAGTGTGGGATTTTAGTGACTGGCCACAACTTTTAACTCTGCCGTAACTCTTTTTAGCACTCTGTCCATGGTGTTATTTGCTGCCACTTCTTTAGGCTTGACATCCTGGATTTCAGTGGTAGTAGAGCCAGCACTTCCCTCCAGGACCTGTCCACTTGGATTTCAGTGGAGAAGGTTCATATTGTGATAGTCTCCCTGACCCAGTGGATTAACTGCTGGGGATTCGGCGCTAAAGTTGTGTCTTCACAGTGTGGCACTGCCCGTAACGTGAGGCAGAGAGGAAAAATCTTTTACTCATCATTACAAAGCCCCAAGAAGTAAATTATGCCCATGTGATTTCTGAGCTTCCAAATGCCAGCAAGGTTGGAGACGTTTACCCAGCATATCTGGTGCATGAGGGCACAGCAGCCTTCAGGCTCCCTGTATGCCAATGTAGGAGTCTGTATCCCGGACAGATTTGGTGACTCCACAGGAAATGTTTTCTTGACATCAAGCTAATTCCCTGACCTTCCTCTCTGCCCTCCTCTGCTATATACAGTTGCTGGCTATTTATATATGTGATGAACATGATTCAGAATTAAACATGCCAGGAAGATGCTGAATCTTTCAACCTAATAATTAAAAAAGGAATAGAGCATGATTGCTTTGTTTCATCACCACATGAAAGAGAACTATTTATTTTTATTGTGGTTAGCTTAGTAGTAACAAACAAAATATTTTATTCCCATCCATGAAAAGCAATCTTTTACGTCTTTATGGGCTTCATCCAAAGTGTGCTGGAGTCAGTACAGTTATGTACGGGCTTTCAGTTAGCACGTGACTGCAAATCTAGTAAGCTGGATCAGAGCAAGAGTGGTTTTGGGCTACAATACTGAGCATTGTACAAAACTTGGGCACCCCAGGAGAGTCTCTATGGTGCTCCAGACCTTGGGAGGCAAACACTTCAGTAGCACAGCTGAAACACCCTGGCACGAGTCCACTGCTGTGGCTGAATGTGTGGAGCAAGGGACATCGTGAGATTTTTGTGGTGTCATTAGATTACTGCTCATGTGAAACTGCGCGATAGTTTACATAGCCACCCTTTTAGCAAAGTTCACAGGCATGGCTCCAGCTGTATGTATCAAGGCTAATCTCAATTACAACTTAAAAATGCCTCTGTCTTCGTCACTGTGGGGATGGTCTGGAAAGTATCGACTGATTGCTACAGCTGAAAGCTCGTGGAGTTGATCTTTATCCTGCTAAAGATCACAGATCATTCAGCATTTGCTGCAACCATTCCACTCTGATGGCTCTTTAATTTTTCCTGGTTTTGTTTGTCTAGGCCTTTCATACAGCAGTAATCAAGGAAAAAAAAATCAAATTGAAAACCAGATACTTAGATTTTTTTTAAAAAAGAGATAATAATTAGATAATTACTTCTGCTTCTCTGGGTTTTTTCTTCCTCAGCTCTTTTGGTCCATGTATTTTTGAGTTTCATAAATGTAGGAGGAAGACTGCAGGATCATGTCACTGAATGTTGAAATTGAAGGGAAGGAAATGAGAAAAGAAGAGGGAAAAAAGGTAAAATCACTTAAATAAGGAAGAGAAATGAAAGACAAAGGATGACAAGGGGGAAAGTAACCTGGACGACAAAGTAGAATAAAGCATGGGAAAAATTGGAGACACCAAAGCAAGAGGTGAATATCAGAATAGATGGGAAAGGGAATAAATGGACTAACAGAGTTTTTTATATTCTTTCCCTGTTTATTGTTGGTAGGAGTAGTCAGGAATAGGCTCCACAAATGCCTCTGAAAGATACTTTCAGATACATTCATACTCCAAGATGAATGTATGTCTGTCTTTAATAATAGATATGATTGCAGCAGGTATAAATAATTTGAAATAGTACCAGGTAACTTGAGTATCAATAACAGTAAAAATGCAGCAGCACAGGATGGCCAAGTCTGTGTCCTGCTGGTATCCAGGGTAATGGATGGCTTTGAATAGGTTATTAGGGAACTCAGTTTCTGTTCCTGACTCCTAATGGTTGCTTGTGTACTTAAATATTATATGGTAATTCGCTAGAAAAGCAGTGTTGTAACAGGGATTGAAATTTAAATTTCCCTGTTCCCAGCTAGGGACCTTAATTGTTGCATTGCAGAGTTGGTGCCTTGCTTCCCTGGTCCGATGAATGTGGATTAGTTTGTTCAGAATAACAGACTTTAAGCAGGCACAATGAAAGACATTCCTCCCAGCTAGCCTCTGGCCTGGTGATTAAGGGAATTTCCTGGGAAGTGTCAGATAGGACTTCACTGTTGTCCTCATGACCCTCCAGGTCTTACATCTGCCTGTTGAGCTGCTGGGAGAACCTGTCCTTCCTCCTGTCATGCTTTTGAAAAACGCCAAAATCTAAGTGCAGACCCCGCTGAAGCCTAACTCAAGAATTAAATGCTTTAGATGCCAAGAAGGCTGTAGTTGGAATGTCAATAGTTGACAACTCGGGTGCTTCTCACACTACTTATTGGAGATTCTGATCGGAGGTACTGCTACATCTGGTGTGGGGAGTGGGGCACATGGCCCAAAGCTGTGGGCTCCTGGATAGCAAAGTGGTGCCAGAACTTGGGGGCTGCAGCTCTCAACACTGCAACAGCTTGGCTGTGGTGGATTTATAGTCTGTGATAAGTCTTATCCTGGCTGTATTTGGGAAAACACCGTGTTGTGGATTTGTTTATGTTATACAGCAGTGTGTTCATGGGTGATTCTCTGGCATCAGGAGGTTGACTTCTGTCAGATGAAATTCCTGCAGGCTGGAGGTTAAAACACTCTGTTGTGATGATTTTTTTTTTTCTTTCTTTTTTGAGGTGGAGAGAGGGCCAGTAATGACGGTGGATAACTGCATTCAAATTCTTTGGCAAATGATAAGTACTGTTCCCCTTTGCTTATGCAGACTACATTTAAAGTACTGCATTAATACAAAACAAACCTTTCTGCTGGCCAGTGCCAATTTTGGTTTAAGAAAAGTATAGCACCACAGTTGAAAGTCTTCATTATCTTCTGAGGCTCAATTACTAATGAATATTCTTTAATTTTTTTTACCACAAACTTCACATTCATATGACTTACTTGAATTAAATTGTATGCTTACTGCCTTGACAACATACTGGTGAGGTATGCCAGAGAAAATCATTGAGTAGTGCTGCTGAAAATGTTGGAAATGTCTTTGGATAGTAATTTGGGGTTGATCTTGTAATTTTGCTGATGATTTTACCTGTAATAGCTACAAGTAACATCATTCTAAGAATCCTTGGTTATTTTTCCTCCATAGTTTAGAAAACAATCAGACCGACTGTGTATATCCTCACAAAAAATACTGGTGAACAGATCACAGATCTCTTGGCTAAATTAGTTACATGTGTAATTTTTCTTCCATATGCTTTCCAGTAAAGCAAGGTTCAGACCTACTTACAGGCAGCTCTGTGAAAAACTAGAAAATACTCTGAACACTTTAGCAATTAGACTAATTGTAGTTTGCTTGGTTCCTAATATAATAAACTCTTTCCTTCGTGGGCAATTATTGGTGGGATAAACCTCTACATTGTATGTGTTATTAATTATTTATTCCTTCCTTCCATTATTCTTAAATGGACATTAAAGAATGGGCTCATGGTTTCTAGCACAATTCATAAGAGCAAATCTGTTCAATAATTTTAGGAAGCATTTTCTTATGGCAAATAATGTAAGTTTCGTCTTCTATGGAGTTAAAATACCTTTTTAACTGTTTTATTCCCATTAATATGTCAAGAAATCAAGATAGGTTTTTTTTCTTTCTGATATTAGTTATTGGAAATATGTGTTATTCTTCTAGAGGATTTTAATTACTTGTTTTTGTAGTTAGATAAAAATTGGGCTAATTTTCCCCCCTTCTGTAGTGTCATTTCAATGAGTTTACATAGCCAGATGCAGAATGACAACTGTACTGTTCTGTACTGACTGTTACACCTTGGCATTTTCCACATACACTGTTTCCTAAGAAAACACACTTTTGCATAAGCAGATTTATGCAAAAAACCCCCCAAATATGGCTATTTGTTTATTCCAGGGTGGTGGGGAGGAGGGGGAAGGTTGTATAGTGAACTCGATGAACCAGCAGCGTTATCCTTAAAGCAGTATCTTCAGTCCATGTGAGTACAATTGAAAATTTAATTGCCTTTGTCGAGTCAATGGGGAAGAGATATTACAGCAAGGAAGATGGCTAAACCTTGCAAAAGTATACTGGCTGGGAGGATGGCTGCTAGGAAAGGTTAAATCACAGATCATGGGAAGATGTTTGAGAGAGTCATATATTGCCACAATGTGAGTATTTCCAGTCAAACCTGCCCACTTCCTAAGAGAGCAGCGGTGTTCTTTGTAGATGCCAAGAAATGACTGAACAGAAAGAACATTTAGAATCCTGATTTTCAGTCATGCTGAACTGGAGCTGATACTTAAATAACCAAAAGAACACTAATGTGATGAGTGATTTGGTCAAAGGAGAGAGAGGAAGAGACCAGTAAAAAAAGTGCCAAGAGATGCTGGCTGATGGGGTTATTTGATGTGATAAAGAGACGATGGTTGACAATAAATTTCTGTGGCACCTGATAACAAATAAGAGGAGACAGTGGAGGGGTTCTCCAAGCAAGATGCTGGCAGATGAGTCAGGAAGCTGGAGAAGTGGGAGATAGTCTAGCTGTTAGAGACAGCACAACACATTCTTACCTTTTTTTTTTTTGGGTTGGGTGAATTTTTTTGTTTTATTTTGTTTATTTAAAGGAAAACTTTTTTTCTAAAAGTCCTCCTTAAGATCTTTCTGTTAAAGGAACTATCTATGGCAGAGAAATGAAAGTGAAGATAAAATTCCAAGTGAGTATTTGCACAGACCTATTTGAAAGTGTCTTGCCAGAAAACAAGTGATTCTGAGCTTTTAGGAGCTGTGCCTGTGCAACAGCTCCAAGCTTTCAGCTATATAACAGTGGTTAACAGGGGGCTGCAGAAGAATGATTAGCACTAAGACTTATTTAAGGGAAATTAATAGAAGGAAAAGATCATATCGGCAGTTTTTCAGTGGTTTCATCACCAGCTCACTATAGACCTAATGTCTTAAAAAAATAAAATTTTGCTGAAGTAAAAGCAATGTCATTCTTACCTCTAGCAGGTCAGCTGCTTAAATGTGCTGAGTATTACCTGCTTCTGCCACTTTTCTATGATTACAGAACACATAAGTGATACTGCTATTGCAGGATCTCCCCAGTGTGAGGCTTGGATGTGAGATTAAGTTAGCAGGGTTTAGCAAGGATCATTTGCACCGTGGTAAATGTGGATATGGGGATGAATAGGCTCTTAGCCAGCAGCAAATACGTGGTGATATGACTTGTTCTGACAGGAGAAGAGGCTAAGGTAACTTGCACAGGGTTGTCCAACAGCAAATGCAAAGTAATACATGCTGACAATTTCTGCAGACTAGCTGATGCACAGTAAGTTGTTAATAGGCGCTAACTTGATGGTACTTCTGAGCTCACAAGACGATTTAATGTTGTGTACCACACTCCTTTTGCTTAGACTCTGTTCTATCGGTAATGGCTTCTGTGGGTTTCAGATCTCTATGTATGTAAATGTGTATTTCATTAGACACACAGCACCTTAATACTGCAAGTTGTGCCATTGTTCACACAGGCTGGAGTAGTCCTAATTAGAAGTATGATAAATGTAACAGGACAGAAACCACAGAAAAATGGGCGTAATTGTTATAAAGGTAATGTGTACTCAACAGAAGCTTGCCCTAACAAAATAGAGAGAGGAAAAGCTTGAAACCAGTTCTGTGTGGCAACAAGATGTCCCCTCCTGAGCCTTACTGAGACAGGATAGAACAAAATGCTGTGGGGAAGCTATGCTGCAGCAGCCTATGGCCAGATTTAGGACTGATTGCTCAAAGTCAGATAGCTGGAGAATTAAACCCTTTCTTCTTCTCTTTCCCATCCTCTCTAACACAGACAGATTAATTCAAACATAAATGAAAGGATAGCATATGCTTTTGATCTGGTGATTGAAATTGAATGATGTCTATGCATGAAAGGTTACTGAATGGACAGTAAGAAATCAGGGAAGAACAAGAAAACACAAGTCTTTTCTGCCTGCCATTTTAAAGAAATGTTAATAATCCCCTGGGAGCAAGAAAATGAAAATAAATTTAGGATTTTTCCCTTCTAGGTGGTAAACCAAGCCAAAAGGAAGAAGATAAGGAAACACGAAATTTAGAGTGAAAATAATCTGATGGGAGGAAAAAAAAGTTTATTATTTGCACTTGATGTGTTTTAGCCCATGTTTTCTATGGGCTAGATCACTTAGAGCCTAGATCACTTACAGATCTTAATGGACTCATTTCCAAACCATTCCTTATTTTCCTTAGAACAGGCCCGATGTATTAATTTTCTTTCCCCCAATACTTGTTGTAATTGACCAAGGAAGCTTTGCTAGGGAGAAAAACCTAAGTCTGTTGTTCTTGGCATTGTATTAATGGCTGGACAGACCTTATATAAGAAAATGTAGCCCTGTCTAGGGTTCAAGCCTCTCACCTTCACAAACTGGACAAGATTACTGTTGAATCAGGTGCATCTGAAATAAGAACAGCATTATTTTATTGTAAAATTGCAGGTGAATGAGACATATCAGGCATGTATTACAGGTCTACAGCACTCTTCACCTGGGATTCAGTATGATTTATCTGTGAAATTATGTGTTGTTGATATTTCATACTGTAATGACAATGTAAATAAAGTTATTAATAAAATAGATGTTGAATTAATATTTTAGATGTGTTATTTTGACTATTGTGCCTTAAGAGTTAATTGGAAATACAATGAACTGTAAGAAAAAAGGAAAAGCCAAGCATACAAAGTTACAAAAGTATTAGCATTAAGAGTGTCTGGGCAATCTATTTCTTTTGTTGATTTACTTTAGTTCCTTTTTCTGATAGGTCAGTAGTCCTGGACAGTAGGAAGAATAGTTAAATTGGAATTGGAGCAAACATAGTAGTTTCTTTGTGACTAGCTACCTGCTTTCTTATAGCTGAACTTAAGGTTAGCACATACATAAGCCACCAAGATGCAATGTTGGAGGGTTTTGAAGGCAGATGTCAGTTAATTTGCACAAGGAATTATAAAAAACCATGTTTTCTGTTGTGAGAAGCTTCTGAGTCAGAGCTGGAATGTGCAGCGGAAGAATACTCATCCCTGCTGTCCCACATGGCGCCCTCCTTAACCACAATTTCTTGCTGAACCTCCTATTCGTGGGCATTTGTCAGTTTTCATAATTTTCCATGGTCTGAAATGGAAACTGTGGTAATAGATAGCATTTTCTAAGCCTAGAGTGACTTGAATTCCCCAAGGAATGCTTGTATGCTTGGGGGTGTTTTTCCTACTTTGTATGTATCATAGAAAATTGACTGAAATATCATACTACGCAGACTAACTTGTACTTCGGGATTTCATTTGCCATTTACAATGAGCAGCTTGCAGTGTTTAAAATGGGTATAACAGGCAGTGCTCTTATTAGAAGTTACTGATCCTGCCTCTGTGAATAGTGTTGGTATAATGGATGGTGGTGCCAACTAGAGCTGACCGCTTCTTCCTCTTCAGCACTGCTGTCTCCGTGGAAGTCGAAGCTGCAGAATTCCTTAATTAATCCTGCCAGTCCAGAAACTGAAGACAATAAAGGCTAAGTATAGTGGAGCCTTTTGCTATAGTTAGCACTTCTTTTTTTTACGTACACAGCTTGGATGCAAGCTAGCAAAGGTAATCTTTCAGGGAGAACTGTGGGCATTTAAAATATACCCTGGGACACTTGCACAATACATCCCTCCCAAGAACTGAATTAATCATTGTGTAAAATGCTTCTGAAAAGGAACCGTTCTCCTATCGTAAACCTGTAGGCAAAGAGTACACAAAGCCTTAACCTTTCTTCATATCTTGGGTATAGTTTAGGAATTGCTGCTAATAAGGTGTTATTCTAGTGAAAAACCTGAAGATTTCTGATTATAGATGAGGATCAGACAGAACTGTTAGCCTAGGCTAGTAATAGAATAAAATATTATTCTTGAGTTGCATGTTTCCTGAAGAGGTTTAAGTGTGCTCTGTAAAATGTTTAAAGCGTATTTCCCTTATACATGAGGATAGTATGAAAGAATTCAATGACTTGCTACAGGATTCAGAGAACATAAGAGGTGATGGGGAAAAATGTTAATATTCATTTTTACATCTACAAATTCTAGGTGTCACTTCTTAAACTGAAAAAATATATATTTGGGGCTTATTCTTCATATTTAAGAAATGAGATCCATGAGTCGTGATCCATTTCCTTGCTTTCAAACTCTCTGTGTCCCAAATAAGGGATTTTCATTTTAGTCACTTGTTCTCTTACCACAATGACTGGATGGTAAAATAGGCAGTGAAATAAACACTACTGCAGTACTTTTTTCTTTCAGATAATAATACAAGCTTTGCTTAAAATAATGTAAGAAACATTTTTGTAGCTGAGGATTTATGTCACAGCATTTCCAAGAAGCAGTCTGCTGAAACTTACTTGTTTTTAATGAGTGGGCATAAGCACACCTCAAATAAGGCTTTCTCTGATATCACAGCAGACCTGCTTGCATTTAAATTAGTGGGTCAGCAAGAAAGGACAGTGGAACCTTTTCTTAGCAGCTGACTTCTCCCGAGTCTCATTTTACATTTTTGGTTCCAACACTATTCAACTGAAAGGAGATCCTGTAAAAAAAAATGGAGGTGAATAACAGAGACAACAGAGACAAGGCAGCTGCCACACATCAGCTTCTACTATGTTCTTCAAAAATATCAGTATCCTTACTGATATTATACAGAACCATAATGTGGCATCTGTCCTTGTGGAACAGGCAGTCTTTTGTATTTTCTGGTAAGAGCTTTTCATGAGAGAAGTCTAGGATACAGAGTTGGGTATTTTCTTTAAAGCTGTCTTACGTGAAGAGGCTGCCCATCGAGTAAGAACCAAAAGTAAATATTCATTTTAATTATATTTCACCTGCTGAAATCATTATGGTAGTGCTGTTCTCTAAGGAAGTCTGTACTATTTCCCTACAGTCCCTGTGTGATTTACCAGAGGATCTCAACAGTGAATTTCATAACACTCTTATTTCTGTCAGGAATTCTTCCTTTGTTGGACAGCCAGTTGCTCGTTCCTCGTCTTTACTGATGGTGTTCTTTGAAAAGCTGCAGGATGTCTTAATTTCACTTGAATTTTGGGGTTGAGAGTTAATTAGTGTACAAATGACAAAGACACCACGTGACCTCTGTAGAGAATATGTAGCCTCTTGTCACATGCATCAACAAGTACATCTGAGATGTTAGGGGCCATTTCTCCCTTGCCTTCTTGGCTGTAGCTCTTCCCAGCTCTTGCTGGACATACACAGATATTTTTGTTGTTCTGGTAACATGAGAGAACGTAGTTGATCATTAGTGTATGATGATTTACAGAGCACATACAGACTAACAGGCTACATTCACTATAGAATACTAAATAATGAATGTGGTTGATATCTTTTTAATGAGAAAGTAGAATAACAGAAAAGGTCTGCTGTTAAAGCTGTGTTTTCTTTGAGATATAAATAAGCTGCTTGAGAAGCAGATGACATACCTAATTAATCCCCAGTGTAACTTTACTGGACTCTGTTGATTTGCATGAGATTAATTTTCTTAATTCTTTTGGTGAGATAAAAAAAAAAAGTTGAGAATTACGTAGCAAGAAAGGTGTCCATTTATTTTCTTATGTATGAAACTTTTATGTCAGATTTAGTAGCTCAAGTGCTTTAGTTTAGTGTTGGGAAGTTAAAGGGAAATAGAAAGTAGAATTTAAAGTTATTGTCGTGGATTGCAAATATTTAATTACTTTTTTCCAAGTTGTATTATTAATGACTTGTTTTATTCAGATTGTGTAAACATAAGAAGGAAGCCCTTCCCTTCCTTCAGTATCCTAGAGCTTTTTGCTTAGAAATTATTTTAGCCTGAGTGGCTTGTGTTCTTCCAGATAGGTATGATTTTTCTATTTTCTTTTTCTCCTATACTGAGTCAGAGTGTCGGTGAAACCAATTCATAAGGTGTTTAACCCCATGTTAGGAAAAGTTGCTAAGAGAAATAGATGAGAACTGTGCTGAGATCTTTCATTAAGCATGCTGTGTTACAGAGGTAGGATTCAGTGACAGAGGACTGGAACAATTTGAAATAGTCCTATTTCAAAAACTTCCATGAGATATTTAAAATTAAATACTCGGAGTTACTGGAAAATTTTAAAAAAAAAGAGATACATTGCAATCACTAAAACCCCCTTCATCACAAGGCAAAGTGACTGCACATCTTGAAAGCATTAACAATTCAAACTTGGATACTAACCTACAGAGTAAGACTTGCAAGACATCTAGCAGTGACAATGCAGCATGAATTCTGTATTTGCTGAGTACCACATGAATAACCTGCTGATTTCTGTAAGGAAGCTTTTCCCAGATGGGTGTATGGCATTTTGGCAGGAGATGGATTTCCTGTTCTCCCTGCAGTGAATTCAGTACGGCCCAAGCACTTACTTCATCCTGCTTGTGCCACAAGTATTCACATAATCTCAGTTACTTGATCACAAGAAACATTCAAATGCTGTATTATTTGTTTATGATACAAAGATGGTCCTCACTACAGTGAATTTCCCTTGAATTTCTGGGTAGTTGAGATGTAAAAAATAGAAGATATCCCAGCAGGGAAGAGCAGTAGAGGAATCATAGCAGGAATGCAGTAATGTTTGGAACTTGCACAGTTTTGTTTCTGCTTCCTAATCATCAGAAGACACAAACTACTGTTGTAACGTGAGACTTTTTTTAAAAAAAGAAAACACAATAAACTACAGATATGAGCTGTACCTCAAGAGCTGTACCTCAAGATGCTGTGAATTTCTACAGTTTAGGTAACCTTAGGAAGTCATGTATTATTTCAAAAATTAATTAAAGACAAAGTTCACCTAAATATTTTTCACTTGTTTTCTATCATTTAATAATTAACTTAATCAGGAGAAACACTGTACTAGTTTACAAATGTGGTATTGCCTAAGAAAACCCACGTACAGAGCACCATCTAGTGCGGGATATCACTAACATAAAAGCATTTGGGCTCGTATGTCACTTGCCTGTGTTCAACTAATTTAATATGAATTATCATGTTGCATAAAGTGCCAGACCAGGGGCTCCAAAGGCAATATAATCTTGCCATTACATGACAGACCATGGATTGAAAATTGTGACCTTTCGCAAGGACAACAAAACTAGATGCATTGAAATTCAGGTAATCATTTGTGAGAACCATTTACCTGTAAGAGGAATCTGTTTATCTTCCTGCCCATAGTGTTGGGTGACATATTCATTAAATAATTCACTCCAGCCTGTTCTCACAACTGCCATTTTGGGTGCCTTAAGAACATAATTTAGCTGCTCGGAGCCTTTGCTCTGGTTCTGCAGAACCTCAGAGCTACCCAGGTTCCTTCAACCAGACAGTCACAGGTATGAAAAGCACAACTAACAGGTCATTAATCTGACTGTCATTAAGACAGGAAGAAAAAAAACCCCAGCTTAATTCTGTAGGAGAGACAGGTAAAAGGAACTTATACACAGGTATTTATGACTTGCTGAGGAAGGACAGAAAAGTGAGCTACCAGATGGTTTGCATGCGGTTTTTATGCAAAGGCCACATTTTGTTTCTTCTGCAAACAAACAAACATGGATTTGGCCCCAAGGTTGTTTATTCAGTGTTTGTGTATCAGCATTATATTTCTGATGCAATCTATTTAGCATTAGGGTGGGATTAAGAGGAACTATCTTAGTTAACTGAAGATGTAGCAATGACAAGCTGGATTTCATCCTGCCCTAAACAAAGATTAAGATGGCCCTCAGGTACTTAGAAAAGAGGAATTGTTAAACTGTGTATTCAACAATAAAAACTTAATCAAGCATCAAAAAAGCCACTATCACAATAAAGTTTTATACTCTCGTTGAAGAGGCACTTTAACAAAAATTTGAACCTCCCTCTGAGCATACCTTACATATGGATTTTAACTGAATGTTTGAAGCCTCACAAATTTCCCAATTCTCAGACCTGCTCTAAGGAAACACCAAGCATACTCATATTCATTTCAAAGTACTTCCTGGTTTTGAAGGCTCCATTTTTGCTTTTTAAGTTGACCATTTAATAAGCAATTTAAAAAAAACCCAAAACAGAAGTAAGTGGAAATTTTTCAGAATTTAGGTACAGAATACTTCCCTGGATACTTCTGCTCTTTCTACCTCTGTTACAACTACCAAAGAGAACCTGCTACTGAAGGAAAATCTGCATTTTCATTTTTTAGCACCAATGAGAAGTGAATTAAAGGAATGTGATAGGAATGTTCACAGACCTGGCAACCTGTGGTTCAAATCCCCTTTCTGGGTGTACCATTTCAGGAGCAAGAAGAAGTAGCTCTGACAGAACAAAATGTTATACTTACAAAAGAAGTTCAGGAATTGGTGTAAGGAGTAACAGTTTTGGGAATGGTGAGGAGAGGTAGACCGTAGCAAGACAGTGGAGCTGAAGAGAAGAATCTCCAATGGAAAGCAGTAGGCCAGACTGCAGTACCTCAGCTCTATCAATGCATTCTAGATCTTCTAGGGAAAACAAACGCTGCAACATAAAAGGATCTGTTACTGCTCATTTAATTCACCTGGGATCGTGGTTTCTATTCGTTTAATCTCCAGTATGTTGAGTAAATGCAAGAGCACAGATAAAGAAATAAAATACAAGTGTTTCCCTTGAACAGATATTACAAAAAATGTATTTCTGATTCCACATTGCTGGTAGATAATCATTATGTTCTTTATTAACATGACTGACAAAACATTTTCACTGTTATTTCCTCAATTCTTCTTCTTCTTCTGTTGGGTTATATGCTTTGTATGAAATAGTATGTATTCATTTTCAGCTCTTTGAGAATTATGTTCTGTCTAACACCAGAACAAATAAACTGGCCTGTGTTCTGCTATCTTCTAAGAATTAAGACTATTTAGAACATGCTTGTGCCTGTTGAGGAAATAAATTAATGTGAACAGGCAAGCCTGGCAGAGGAAAGAATTCTCTTCCAACCTTGTGTCTTGTCTGGTAGCTATTAAAACTTCCATTCTGAAAATAAATGGTTTGTTTATTTAAGAACAATTATATGACCATTTTGAATTAAAACACTTTCACATGCTTTTCATGTGGCCAGACAGATTTATTGCACAAAGAAAGGCCATGGAAAAGCGGTGGAAGTTAAGTACAATATTTGCATATTGCTGACAGTATGCTAGATGCTTCCTTGTTTTGAAGAGGATTCAGTCCAAATAAACATATAAATGCATTATAAGATGTACAAAGACAGATTTGATTCTTCTTTATTTTATGATTTCCAGTATAGAAAGGGAGTCAAATTTTACATCAGAATATCTCAAAAGCACCCTAACTCGGCCAAAAGATTTCATTAGTGTTCTTGTAAATGAAGAAGATGGATTTATGCTGCAGTACGTAAAAAAAAATTATCATAGATTTTATGACCACAATCTGTACATTTTGAAAGTCTTTTTTTTGTGTGCTAAAGATCCAACTTCCCTGTACATAAATCCTCTTTGTCTTTTATTTTCATGGAATATGATCTGCCTTGACACTCTCCAAATTCATGAGTTAATCTTTCCATTTTCCTGTGAAAAACTAAAGATGTTTTTACAATTTCTACATAGTGGCATTCTGGTTTTTTCCCAAATAATTAAAGCTTTCTCCTCTTAGGATAGCAAAATAATTTTAAAATCCTTACGGGAAATACCGTACTTACAATATTTTTTTAAACTACTCCAAAACTTCCATCACATTATTAATAACCCATACCTACAGACATATGAATAGTTGCATAGGAACCCATTTTAAGTTCTGTAATGAAATTGAATAAAAATACTTCATCAGATTTTCTGTTTTAATGTTGAGTTTCTCTCTCTCTCTCTCTCTCTCCCTCCCTCCTTGCCCCTCACCTCCCTTACACACACACACACATAGGGTGATAGGCCTTCCTCTCAGATACTGAATGTAATTTGGTGTAACTAATTGAACAAAGTTCAAAATAAGCAATTGTAGAGCTGTTCATTGGTTCTCTCATGCATGGGTGCAGAGATGTGCTAAAGGCTAGAAATCTCTAGCACAGTATCAATTGATACATCAAGAAAAGGACTGGATTATCTGTCATACCTGCTAGTACCACAAAAAGACCTTAAAACCTCTATACTGCAGATTTTCATCGGCAACATCCTCCCTCCCTTATTCCATACAATTCTTTCAAGCATTCTTTACAAACTTTTATTTTGGGAGTATGAAAATGGAAGGAAAAATTGCCATGCAGAGAGTTACCATTCAGCTGACCTGTGTTCATAGCTATGTAGTTATAAACTAACCTTTACCAAAACTTAGTTTCAATTATGTTATGCGTGACTGAAAGTGGCTGCCATGTTCAAAACTGTATTTGGACAGGGGGAGAGAGAGTGGCAGGTCAACCACAAAAACAAAATTATTTTAGAAAAGCAAGCTTAGGTCCGTTTTTTGGTTTTTTTTTTGGAGGCCTTCATTTGCATCTGCCCAGCAGAAATGGACTACATTTCATTAGATAGCTTTCTAGAGAGTGTTCCTATCTTCTCCATGGCAGCAAGCACTAATCAGCAACTCTTGTTATTACTGGCTATTAGAGTTTATTGGAGTGCCAGGCACAAAAGCCAGGGGTAGGCAAAGTCTCTCTTACCATTATTCTTGTACAAGAAAAATATGGATATGCAGCTTGAGATGGAAAAAAGCCCAGAGAGGCTACACAAGTACACAGGAAAAGGAGAGGAAGTCACTGAACAGGGCATTAAAATTCAAAGAGTTGTAAAGTCTAACATATACCAAAAAAAGGTAGAGATTTATAGTGTCAAGCACTAAGAACCTCTAAAATGACAGCTTTTTGCTGCACATGAAATATACTTCCCTCTACACATGCCTTCTGTTCAAAGCTTAGCTCACATTAAAATTAGTTGCAGCTTTTGTTAAACTCCAAATGTCAGTATATTAAAGTCCTTTGAAAAAAAAAGAAAAAAAAATGAAAGAAAGAAAGAGAAAGAAAGAAAAAAAGAGAAAGAAAGAAAAAAAGAGAAAGAAAGAGAGAAAGAGAAAGAGAAAGGGAAGGAAGGAAGGAAGGAAGGAAGGAAGGAAGGCAGGCATTACAGTTACCACAAAGGAGAAAAGCAAAATTACTGACCATCTAAAAATGTTAGATTGAAATGTTGTGACCAGCCCTAGAAATGCTTCAGCAAACAACAGACAATCCGCTTCTCTATGCTGGATTCAATTGATTGTATTGTGGTAGCACCCTTCTCTTTCTTCAATTCCGTTCCTCATTCTTTAAACGTTTTATGTATGCTATGTACACAACACATGCAACCATGACATCAGAGGAATTTACAGGAAACTCATTTCTAAAGTCTTGAGCCTTTTCAAATCTGGTATGTTCCATCCACTGAGTAAACGTTATGCTTTTATTTGAGTAGGCTTTTTTTATTGTAATAAGTACAATTAATTTTCATTTTTGAGACAGCATAGTAACAATACTGTTGTTTTTGACGGTGAAAGGATTTCTAGTTACTGTAAAACCAAAAATTCTCCATCTTGATGAAGATGTCCTTATTCCTAGGTGAACACTTGTCTTTTCTTAAAAAAACCCCGGACCTATATTAGCATTAATATTTGTATCTAAAGGTTCGTAGGCTAGCTTGTCCATTCACTTACATCTCACAAAACTACTGGTTGCAGAGGAATTTTTCAAAATTTATACATGAATAGATTGAGAAGTAAAAATCTGCATGCTTTAATTTGGAGTGAATTTCCTGAAATATTAATCGGATGAATCTTGCTAATAAAATATTTAAACAATATTACGTTCGAAGTCTGCAGGTCTGACTTTCATGACAACGGATTTTAGGGAATACCACCACCCATGCCAGGTGTACCAAACAATCCCGTTGTCTGTCTTGGCAGTGTAGGGACCTCCGTAGTAGAAACCATTCAGGTTGGCAGAGTGACACCTGGTGGGAATGTAAAGGGAAACAGCAATAAGGTCTCCTGCCGGGAAGTTTCAAGCATTTGTTATTTCTCTGCGAATCAAAAATTTTGCCATGTTGATGCCAGCCTAGTTTGACACATGCCTAAATTTGCATTTGTGAATTCTGTGTGCATAAACAACAGTGGTTTAATTAGGGCAGAACTGCAATTTTTTTTTTTGCTTCTTTTACACAAAAGTGCTGCTTGTTCTTTCCATGTTTTCTGACATTACTAGCTCTTGGAGTTTTTCCTGCTAATCTGTTTCAGTGGAAAATTCTTCCAGAGTTGTTCAGCATGGATGCCAGCAGGGCATACACCATACTCTGGGGAAGAAATACTGTTGCGGTTTTTTGCTATTCCAGAGTAGCCCCCCTTATGTTTTCCAGTTACACCACATGGTATTTTGTATGACAAAACCTGAATACCACCATCAGTTTGCCTATTCACCTGTGGACTTCTATTAACAAATAGATGAATTCCGACAGCTAATTACTCACACGTGTACCAATTCACTGGCTCATCAGAGCTGGCATTTTATTTGACTATACAAAGTTGAGGGGTTTTTGTTGTTTTTTAACAGACTAAGGCAGAAATGCTGTTATAGTTTATTAAATACAGTGGTTGAAACAAACAAAAAACCTTAGCAAAACCCCAAAGGCTTGAATAAGAAACAGAAGAACCTGGATACTTTCTTGGTTTCCACGAGAAAGAAGTTTAGATCTTTATGTGACCATATGGAGAGCAAACTGGCTGTTCCTTTTGCAGCACGTTGTGATGAATCAGCTTGATTTATCTGCCAATTCAGTATTTCATTCTAAATGCTGTTAATAGCTAGCTGTTGAACACCATAATGGATTCCAAAAGCAGACTTCAGAAAATATGCAAAGACAAAACATTCCAAATTAACCTTATGAATATTGTTACTGGCAAAGCTTAGTCTTTTTGACTTTGCTTGCGCTTCATTAACGAAGTTTTTGAGAACTGAGATAAAAACTGTGATAAAAACCCCATAGGAAAATTCTCATCTACATTTATGCTTATTTATTGCTTACAGTTTTTAAGGTCAGTTTTGATAATGTGTTAATTGAAAGCTTATGAATTGTGGACATCAAAAGTGAGTTTGTTTTTTGAGAATGACAAACTTATACCAGAGCTGACATAACCTTTCTAGTCATACAAATTCTGCAGTGAGCAGGCATTCTGCCTACTTTGAATCAAAACACGGATTTCATTAAAAGAATCATAAGAAGGCACACCATAATTTTGTCAACAGCAATATGAGCCAGTAAAAAGTCTTAATTAGTGCTGGGAAGCACGAATAGCGAAAATTACAGGATTCAGTATCCAACTAGGTGCTGTCTGAAGTAACTGTACATGCTAAATCAACAACTGACATGTGATTATTGATATGATATTGTGAAAAAACATTCATTATTCACGAGTCAATAAATACCTTAAAGTTAGCCTGTGTTCCTCCTGTCTTTTCATTAGGCTAATATAAAGTTAAAAACTACACTGCAATAGGTTCAAAAGTACAGTCAACTCTCAACTGTTCATGGACAGTTTATCTGAATTTTGCATTAACTGTGTGACAGATGTGGAGAGATGGGAGCTGGTTCCCTGAAGAACCCTTTGCATTCTGTCTGGATTTACTGACACCACTGAACTCACATGAATGTAGTTACACAGTCTCCAGGATGATTGATGAGGCAGAAAGCTTGAGTTAGTGATATCTGGCCCAACAGATCCCTGTTACCACCCACACATGGTATAACTGAAAATGGGAGTGCTGGGGGAGAATAAGCTCGTGTCCAACTAGAACTGTTCACTCTCACTACTTATCAACCTACTGAGCTTGCAATGCCCTGGGTACTGGGAAGCTCATGACCTGCAGGTAGTACCAGAGTGAACCCAGCTCTGTGGATTTCATTCAAGATAAAAATCTCGGTTAGAGCTTTGCTTTCAAAAGGGGCCGTTTTTCTGCAGAAGTCCAGGACAACAATTTCTGAGCTGAAGCAAGACTGGTGGCTTTATACTAGATCTCAACTACTTCATGTGGCCTCACTTGTGTCACATCCCTTGGTTTTCATATTATCTGGGCTTTTCTGTATTTCATTAGTCCCGATAGCATAGAGCTGGCTATAAACAATTCCTTCATAGCTGGGAGCTCTTATACAAGTCAGCCAAGAGCACTAATTCCTTCTATATTTGCTAATCTGTGCATGACAAATACGTGTTTCTGAGTGTTTTCCTTTCTCTGCCAGTACTGTTCAAGTACGACTTAGTGATAGTGACATTTTCTAGTATTTTGCAGTTTTCAGTTTTATGTGAGGCTTAACATTAAGAAGTCAGTAACAAAGCAGTGAAATAACACTATTAGTAACTCATTTTCATTGTCCAGCTAGACTGTCACTTTAAGAGCATGAGCTACACAACCATAATAAGAGCTAGCCTAGTAGGAGTCAGCTATCTTTAGAAGTTATGTAACACCAACTACAAGGTATAAATAACTGTCAAGTTCTGCTGTACAGCTACTTTTGCAAAGTGGTCATTCTTTTGTCCAGATCAATCTAATATAAAGAAAAGTTTTTAAAAGTCAAAAAATGCATGCATTTTTGACTAAAAGTGGCCTAAAAGTGAATAGTGATTCAGCCTTAATGAACTCCATGGTATGATATCAGTTTTATGCGATTTGAGGTCCAGATATTCTTTCAAATCTACAAAAGCTCTGATACCACAGGAAAAGAATCTCCAAACATAGTTTCCTTTCCCTTTTATATCTTAGCTTTCCCAAGAAATGCAAAAAAACTTTGTCTACATGTGACTTTTTCCATGTCTCAAGCATTCTGCTGACTGGCTATCAATGCAAATATATTAAATTTATTAAAATAAGTAGTTAATTGTGAAATGTTGAATCAATAGCTACATCATATCAGCTAAGGTGGTCACTGACTACTTACAAAACCAGCATTTGGCAAATGAGGAGTTAAAAAAGAGAAACAAAGGCAGACACAACAGAAACAATGGAGTTGATCCAGCCTGGCACCTCTTGCCAAGTGAACTGAGATCACAGTGAGAGAGTAGTATGCCTCCCTGAGCTGTATTTTAAACCTCTCTCTTACACAGCTAGATTGCAGAGTTTCTTTTCATGGCTATATTTATCTAATTAATTACAGGAAAGAATATAGCTGAGCTGTACAGGCTGTGCTATGCTAAGGCTACCAGTTCTATCCCTACTTTTTGATTTGGTATACTGCATGTAAGTAGAATTTTTAAATTCTTTTATTGAGCCCTACTTTAAAAAATCTTTCACTCAGTCCAGACATGCACACTGACAGAAACTGAGTGGACACATTACCATCTCCATTTAGAAAGAATAACAAGAGTGATATGCTGTGAAGTGAGGCGAGAAAAATGAGTCTTGATAACCTGGCACCAGTTTTGCCTGTCAGATATTTGCAGTGCTGCCACATCTGGTCTAGTGCAACACAGGAGAAATGCAAAAGTGAAGTACAGCAGGGATATATCGGCAAACTCTACATGACCTACTTGTGTACAAACTAGTTACCTCAGAGGGGCAAAATTATCTCCTCCTCACTGCCTGATATATGGCAAATATCATTATCACAGACCAGCTTCAGCTGCCCAGTAGGTGCTGTCCCTTCTAAGGTGAGCCTCAGTCTTACCAGCACTGAGATCTCTGCTAGGGGGACAAGGGCACATTGCAAATAAATAAACAATCCCAATCTATCTTCTACCCTATGTTATTATTTTATGAATACACATGGAGCAGAATAGTTGACAGTACCCATATAAAGTCAAAATACCTGTTAAACCACCAGCCAGCCTTTTCCTCTTCAGCACAGTTCCCTTCATAGTTGTCATTATCCCTGTCTCTAGTACTGAATTTCATTCCTCGATGATCAGCCCACCATTTTATTTCAGGATGAAACCCACCGGTAAGGGAATCACCAGCGGTACCAGAGTATTCACCACAACTCATCTCATAAGAATGCTAATAAAAAATGTGAAGAAAGAAAAAAAAAAAGAAATTCCAATATGTCTTTAGCCCTTAGCATGCCAGAGAGTGAAATCACAAAGAGGAACCTAATCTGTTCCATTTGCTGCTATTTTTACACTAAGAAATGTCATGCCACTTAAATACTGTGTACCAAATAATGAAAGGCTTTAAAGATGCTTAACAGGGATAAAATTTTTTATTAACCTTATGTATAAATGATTTAATAAAAACAGTATTAGGGCTAGTTTGCGGTGTACATTAACAAATCAGAATGTCTTGTACCATTATTGTTGGTAATATCAACAGAAATAGAAAAACTGCTTTCATCTATGTCTGCTAAATGAGTTGATTCATATATCTTACAGAAAGTTTGAAATTAATGTATCAGAGTAAACCACTTTTATTAGGTATTTGAAAATTATAAGCCTGTGTAAGAAAGAAAATATGTAATATGGTTCCACACAAATCTTTATGTAAATTAGGAAACCTGTATGTTTATTATTTGTCTACAGAATCCACATTTTCATTAAAACCTCTAGTCATTTAATATTTTATTACCTCTTCTCCTGCAACTCTGAATCTTGCATACTGTGCAAAACGCCGCTCTCCTTCAAAATCAGTTAGATCAATTCTTAAAGTATAATTCCCTTAAAAAAAATCACAAATTGTTTTAGTTAAACTAGCCTATCTCACTACTTTTCAGAACAGGGCATTATAGTAGAAGATTAAAAGAAAATATTTTTATCATGAATCACTATCACCTCAGCATATTTTTTGGGGTTTTGTCTTCTTTCTTCATGCATATTAAAGCATTTATTGCTGTTTTTTGCCTTTATTCACCTGAGTCAGCTTAGAAAATGCTGGAATATTCCAATACAGATTCTCAAACATAGGGAAAAAAATGTAAAAAAATATCTTACAAGTTTTACATTTTAGTAAGATATTTGAGGTGGTAAGGAAAGGTTAGTGAAAACTGATCAATAAATGTTCACCTATGAAAATTAGATTTTTATACTCTGAAAATAAAAGAGTTATACTAGGATCACATCCTGGTGGCATTGATTTCCATATGATTTAGCTGGCTAAGGCAGTGGATAAGTTTTGTATCTGCAGCATTCTACAACAAAGCAGAAGTTAGCTTGCATGGAGTGACTAGTAGAAAGATGGAAATACCTTTCTACTATGGGCTTAATCAACAGGACTGGCCTAGAATTACTTTCATGTAATAGCCCACACAGCTAAAAAGCCCTGACTAGATATCTTGGTACAGCATATGCCTCACTCTGGACTGTTAGTGATGCTGATGGAAAATGGATAGAGACAATTATTTTAAGGTAGATTCCTGTATCCTGTTCCCTGTTTCACAGGGGCTCTCAGTATGCTGGTGGCTTAAGGACAGTTTTGAAGCTTTTGTTAGAAAACATACATTCAAATGTGGTTTCTTCTAAAACTTAGAGAAGTCCATGCAGACTAACAACAGAAGTCAGGATTTATGGTAACAGAAAGGGAAAACAAAAAATGGCCTGGAAAGAGGAAAGAAAGAGAAGCGATAAAACTATTGTTACAATACAAATCTTACCTTGATTAGTCAAATAATGAAGATTTTTGTTTCCAAGCCAAAATTCACCATTTTTCAAAACAAAATTTCCAAAGCCATTTTCATAGTCAGCCCACACTCTGAAAAGGGTATAAATTACTTACTTTTCAAAAAAGCAAGTTTATAAGGATGTTTTATCGTACAATTTTAGATCACAGAATATCTCAAATTAGAAGGAACCTCAGGAGGCAAGCTAGTCCAGCATCATATCAAGCCAGAGTCAGCCATGAGATTGGACCAGGTTGTTCAGTGCTTGTCCATTCAGATCTCGAAAACTTCCAAGGGTGGAGACTGTACATTCTCTTTGGGCAACCAGCTGACTCATTTCATGGTGAAAAAGTTTCTCCTTACATCCAGTATGAACCTTTTTGTCTCAACTTACGTGCTTTGTTTCTCATCCTCCCACTAGACACATCTGTGAAGAACATTTTTACTCAAAGAGCTCTCAGATTACTTACATTTTTTTATTTTTTAGATTTTCACTAATTGCAGAAGACAAGCTAGTCCTTTACTTTTCATTAAGACTCTTTGCTCCAACAGTTGTTAATGCATTTGACATTGAAGTTTCCTCATATCAAATGCACAAGTTGTCAGAAAAAGATTAGAAAGGATGTCTCACAGAAGGCAGCCAGAACCAGAAGTGTATTTCATGGGGAGGCTGTCCCACAGAATAACCATTCCTCCCTTTTATCTGGGATAACAACTTACTCATATACTTCTAAAGTTCAGATTTAACTTAGCCCCATCTGGTTTAATGTTTCTTTGTCACTTTACCGTGACAAGTCCTTGCTTGGAATCCAGGAGACGAACGGGACTTTCCATGCTTCTTGCTTTCAGATAGTTATTTATTAGGTCTTATCAGAGAAACAGAGTAACAGACGTGACCCTGAACATTACAGAAAGAGTATGCGAGGGAGAAGCCAGCGGGAAAAGCCAAATTATCAAGATTATACCATCTTTTAAAGGTAAATAATCCAATGAACACCTAAAACGAAAGATATTTTTACTTTTCTATCAATGCTCATTAAATAACTTTTTCACATGAAAAGGAACTGCGGAATTTTTCATCCAATCCTCTGAATCCATCTTTGCCACAGAATATGGAGTCGTAGAAGAAGAGAAAAAGATCTAGATAACAACAACAATCCTCCATATTGGCATTTTTGTTACTTATCTATTTACTATTTTAACAAACACAACACCTCTAAATTTTTCACCCTGTGACAGTTTCACATAATATTCTAACAGCTACTTCATACTGGTGTACTTCCTAATTCTTCCCAGAGGGCAGGTAATTTTTTCCACGGATGAAGGTCAAATACAGTGCGTCCAGGGGGGTAGAACACTTCAAAACAGGCAGAGAAATATTCCCTGCACTCTGGACTCTGACATTTCTTCACTTTGTTTCCAGTTTAATTATCAAGTCTAGTACCTACCTATCAAAATTCTGGCTGCCATCAGAACGTCTCTGAAACACAGTCCAGCCACCCCCTTCAGACATGTCACAGAACGCAAGGAATTCTGTAGGACTCTGGATTGGTTTTATTTTATAAAATCCATTTTTCTTATGGCCTTCATTGTAGATTTCTGCACAATCTGTTCACAAAACATTAATTTGACACAACATTTTTAGTCCTGTACTTATTGGTAAAATCATAAATCAAGTCAATAACAGTAATCAAGTCATGATATGTAGAAGTCACATATGAACCACACTAATTAAATGAAATGTCTCTGCAAACACATTTCTTTGACTTTTGGGCATTTTTTTTGTACTTATGTTGCTTTAAAACTTTGCTGGGCTGTAATTATTCTGGTATATCTTTGAAATAATATCTTCCCACCATGAAATACTATAATTTTTGTTTCTACTTGACAGGCAAAAGAATTACTTTGTTTTAAGTGGTGTCACTTTTAATTTACAGTGGTATCATCCACATTAGAATCCTGTTACAACCATAAAATTACATGTAAGACACACAGTAACCTTTAAAAACAAACATGTATTTCTATGCCCAGAAAGTTCACCGAAGTGCCAAAACCAAAAGTGTGGAATCTCCAGTGTAATAAACAGAAACAATTGCAAAGCCTGATTCTCCTGTTCCTTCTATCAAATAGGTGCAAAAATATATAGAAGACTATGCCCAAAAAGTGCAGTGTATGTGTAAAATGATACCTCTTTGACTTGGTAACATTCACAGTCTGGTCTCCATTGCTTTTGATGAATGTAATTTACAACAATAACAAAATTCAGAGCTCATGGAAATATTACAGCAATGTAATTGTATAATCTTATATTTATTCCTCTAGGAATTAAGAAACTAAAGGAGTTCTTTGTTTATATATAATCTACCATCAAGCAGTCATACAGAAAAGACGTATAATTTTCAGCATTTCTGTTTTTCCTGGCTAAGGTAAAGCTGACTAACTTTGAGGAATTCTCTGAGTTGGCTGAACCTTCAGGCCTGGTTGGAACTTTATGAACTATTGTATTTCATTTCAGTGAAAGTGTCAGTGAAGACTAGATATAGAAAATAAACACTTTATACTGAAAACAAATAGCTATGCCAGAATTTGAATAAACTCTAATAGAAAATATGATTTAAATAGCAGCTAAGTTGTCCTTTTAGAGAATGTGTGAGTGGCTTAGAGAAAATAGCTTTTTATGTCCATTAATTTCTTAGTAGGTTAGCAAAACTCAAGCATATCTTAATTTTTAGCAGGTGTATATAGTGTGGAATTTCCCCCTCACTATCTAACTCAAATTATCCAGCTCTGTTGATATTAAAATGCTACAGCAGTTTGAGAAAATAATGCAGTGTGAATAGGGAAAGGCATTTTCCAAGCTGTAAAAAAAGTGGAAAAGTAATGGGGGAAAAAAATCATCAGAAACAGGAACAAGCTAGATCTGTTTTTTAGAATAACATTGTAAAAGAATAAATTGAGGCGTATGCTAAGAAAGGACAAATACCTTTCAGAGAAATGTGGGTTTAATAATCTTTTCCAGTAACAAATGAGTCAGCCCTAATAATAAAAATAAAGTGTTCCAGGATGCTGAGTACATAAACACACAGCTAAAAATTAGAGTCAGATTTACAACTGCTTTTAATTTCATTTTAATGGTGTTTTATTATATGTGATGCCTTGGGATCAAATGTTATATATATTGGTATTTCTTCCAGCAGCATAAGCACTACAAGTATATTCAAACAAGGCCATTAAAAATAATAGTAGGAAAGACTTTCTAGCACTGGACAGCTCAAAACAAACACCATCTAGAAGTCAGACTCCTAAATTGTATTTTCAATCTAATTATTGTTTTGGATGGTGTTTTACAATATTAAGAGTTCGGGCCTCACTGCAGCTTCTACAAGCCTGCCATTGTAGAGGGAGTGGATCACCACAAGAATGCTGGTGAAATTACAAAAACGACTTTAAACCAGTATTTTGAAAGCTGTGATGTCATGAGCTGCATCCAACTCAGTCAAAATGATGCAACATAAGAATATTATTAATGTTAGATGCAGATGTCATCATGCCAGCCTTATGTGTGTAAATATGGATGTCTCAGGGACTTTACAGATTGGAACAATGTCAGTGTGTGCTTGTAACCCAGGCAACCATTTGAATGTATGAATGTGAACTAACCCTGTTAGTTCTTTCAGAGATTGTTAGCACTTCTGACATTAGTCAAAGAATGGTATTTAGAAATCTGTAACTCCTGATTAACATTTTTTAAATGTCTATTATTGCCTTTTATCTATTGTATTGCTGATATTTATGCTTAATAAATTGTCCACTGATTGTTTTTGAATTATGCACTATTAATAAAACAGTAAACTTCTTAAATCCTGATTTGATCTCTACCATCTGACCTTAACAATTTTTCCCTGCACAGCAGGTCCAGGTAAAAGCTGAGTGCTGCATTTTAAACAAACATTCTATGATGAGGTTTTAAAACAATAACTCAATAGGCCCAATTGTGTTAAAGCTCCTGGGTATCATTCTAATGAATGGCAATGAAAAGAATAGCTTTATTTCTAACCTGAATACTGTCTTTTTCCTCCCAAGTCAATGACACTCTTTTCATCTTCTCTGTCACTGTACTGAATCTCTTTCTTCTCTAAGAGCTGTATAATTTTTAACTGCTGCTGTTTCACACGATGTTCCAGAAGCCTCACTTGGCCCTGAAGTTGTATCTGCTCTTGAAAACACTTCTGTAAATCCTAGAGAGGAGGAAAACATATCTTACTGTAAAATCAACAATTTTTTTGTGATATTTAATGTGTGACACAAAGAGCCAACCAACCAAACTATAAATAAAATTTAACTTGAATAAAACATTTTGGTCACAATTCCCTACAGACATTATGCTGACTTCCATCTCTGTTGCTACCTTGTTTAAAATTATTTCATATATTACTGCATATAATATAAAAAACATACATATTGTGAATGCTTTGCATAAAGACCTTCTCTTTAGTGCTACCAGTTCTAACTGCAAACATGCAGCTGGGACTCTGGGGAAAAACACTGTAATACAGGCCCTATCATAAGGATGGCTTACCCTCTATCATCTTCCATGCACAGAGATTTGCTATCCACTGAAGCCTCCTACTAACATTGTGAAGGTTCTAAAGAGTTTTAAAGAAATGCAATCCACATTGATGTTTTCAACTTCATTGCACGTTTTTCAAATGCTTTTAAATTACACACTTCTTATGATATCCTAACATTGCCGACATAAATATTGTTAAGTTTTAAGCTCATTTTTGGCATGCTAAAAGAGTCCCCAAGAAGCTGTGAATATGCATGAAAAATAAAAGTTGAAACAAAAGTTAAAGTCAGTGTTGCGCTGTGACTTGTGTACTTAATTTTACCATGCAGAGTGGGTGAGAAATGTGGCAATTCTGATACAGTGATACCTAGCACTCACTTGACCCTCGAGAGCTGGAATAGCTGTTCCAAATTCTGACATGCTGAATGCATGCTGAGGGATAAATAATTGGTTTTAGATCAAAAACTATGGTAAAACAGCCAAAGTGAACAGAACCTGACCTAGACAACTTAAATTAAAACAGCCTGTATGATTTAAAATAGATATTAAATAAATTTTATTTCAGTGTGAGGGAGAAAAGCCTTTGGAAACGCGACGTAGGTTTTGCATCAGTAACACTACAATTTTATATTAGCAGAGTTTAGTAGCTATGGTGCTTGTAAAACAGCACAACTAGCACTGTAAAGGCAAAATCAAAGGGCAATCTTCTGGAAATCTGACATGTAAGATCAAATTTGCAGTAGTTCTAAATTGGTGCTACCTTATTCATAGGGAACATTATTTACAGGTAGACCTGCAATATTTGCCATCCAGATGGAAGAATTGCTATCGCAGAACATCGCCCTGTCACACCAAGCTATAGAAATGTCTGCAATGGCGTACTGCTGTGCGCAGTGAGGTGCACCTCAGTGGTGTCTGCATACTTTAGTTTGCATCAAGCTCAGGCTTCACTCATTATCCATGAACATTCCCAACAAAATGTTCCATTTGTCTGCAATATTTAGTTACACTCAAAAATTTGATCATATGACTGTGTAGAACAATCCTGAATACAGACTGCCTTAATTATTACTGAAGAGTATCAGAGACTTGCTTAATTCATACTTAACTGCAATCTAATATACATGGTGAAATAAAAGAATGGGAAAAAATATATACATATGTGGCATAACTAGGCAGTTTGTCAGCGACCTGTTCGAGAGGGAAAGGTTCAGCAGCCTGTGTTTGGGCTGCCCACGTCGGGCTGCTCGGCCCGCTGCGCGTCCGCAGCGCTGAGCCATGTGCTGGCCGAGGAGCTGCTGGGGAACCGTGGTGGTTCTTGGCCACAAGGGGACGCTGTAAGGCCAGAGGCACATTTCCCAAACATCCTTTTCAGAGAGACACAGCATCCGATGACCCAGTAATATCCCGAAAGTCCTATCTTGTTTAAGAACCTTCCCTCGAAAATCTTTTTCGGTTGTTGAGAGATATATTGATAGCTATTCGAGATGCCTAGCATAGCATCCTTTTCTTCTAGCAGGAAACAAGATAAGAAAATAGCTAAAATATATGGACATGCAAGTTGCTACAGTGGCTTAGAGGGATGTTATTTGACTGTATGCACTGATTAATGTGGGACGTGTTGCATATTACAAAGAAAAGATGCATTATTTATTGTGCAGCCTTTCCAGGGTGGTTCTCTCAATTGTATCTGCAGCTTCATACAAACCCTTCACAAAAGCAGAATTTTCTATTCAGTGGGAATGAATTCAACGGGAGATTCAGAAGAGGCTTCCTTGACAGGTGTCTGCAAATTGTCATTCTAGTCCTGTGTGAACACAGAAAATTAGAGAGGACTGCAGAGCTTTAGAGAGAGAGAAAGAGATGCACAGGTGGATTGAGAAAGAGTGAATAAATTTTAAAAGCATTGAAAAAATATTTCCAGGCTCACCCTGATGAGCTAATGCTAACTATAAAAGAAAGGGTGTCCAAAAAATCCCATGTTACCAGTCAGACCATATATTTGTTCTAATCATACTAAGTTAAGAGTGATAAAGAAGCCACCATGCCACAGTTAAGTTTTACTGAGAAGGTTAGCCTGTGTCAGTCTTAACTCAGTACTCACAACCTTGTAGAACATAGTGAAATGGAATAGGAGAGACCTGGAAATGGTGGCCCCCATTGCCTGGCCCTTGCAATTGCATAGACAAGACTTCAGGGGGGTAACCTCTCTGATACATGGCCACATCTGAGCCACAAAGAGCTTCCATTCTGGAAAGAGCAAGAGACGTGCATTTGAGGAGAGGCAGCTACAGGCAGCTATGTGTGCTGCTTTCAGGTGTAGCAGAAACGCATCTATCAGTTCCCCTTTTCATACTGCTAAAACCCATTCTCCTACTGTGATTAAATGATATACTACAAGTATAGAACTTCTGAAAAAATATTATCCTACCTTAGAAAAACTTGGTATCTAAATTCAGTATGATACCACTTCATATAGCAAAATAAAAGGTCCTTTCCTTTGAACCAAATTAAACTCAAGTCAGCAACAGGCTGCATCTCTAAATATTATTCTTAAACTTGCATTTAAAATCCATTTTTGTTATTGTTTACTTAATAATTATGAATTAATTCATAAAAATAAAAAACTAACTATGAGCTAATTCTCATCTACTTTACAGACAATATACTCATGATAGGGTGAACAGTAATATATCTAAGTTACACATAGCAATTTCCTGACTAAAAAGGTTTTAAGCTCTCAATGTTTAGGAAGTGACAGTAAATTAGAAGTGACAATCAAAACATGACTAGCCATACTGAATAACTACAGCATAAGAAAAAAAAATTCTTGAGCAGAAATAAAGTTTTGAAAGTAACCTACCTTCTGAAAGTAACCTACCTATGAAAAGTACTTTCCTGATACTTTCCTTCTCTCCCTGACTTCAGCTTTCTCAGTGACTCTCTCTGTCAACTCCAGACAAATCTCATTAGACTTTGCTGCTGAACAGCAAAACCCCAGTTCTCATATTTGGCATTCCACATCTATTTTTTCCATGGGACGATCACAAGGTAACCGTAAGTTCAGTTGGATCAATGTGGCTTTTAGATCTTCACTTTACCAGAATGTTCTTTCAATGTGCTGCTACACTTTTTTTTTCACAGGATAATCCTTTTAAAATCATTGGAGTTAAATGAGTGCACAGATGGAGTAATAAAGAAGCAAAATGTAAATTAGGGTTATAAGTCAGCAGCTGTAACATATTGCTATTCCATTTGTTAGATATGGACCGAAGTTAAACCATTACAATGCTGAAATACTCAACAAAATGTGGATTTTACTGTGGCTGTCTCCAGTGGACAGTGGTGCCCACTGATTGAAACCAAACTGAACGCAACCTGTTCTGTCTGTTTCAGTGAAGCAACTGTTTGCACTACACATTGAGAAGCAATTATCTAACAACTGCTGACAGCTCTGCTCTTGGGCACACAGTCCCACAGTTAACCAGCTGCTGCAATTAATGTGCATTCACTTTCATTATTGTGTGAATTATTTAGCAGCTAGTGACCTTCCATTAAAATTATTGCCATAAATGAGACTCAGAATACTTTATGAAAACTATAAAAATACAAAGTGGTGCTATTTCCTATACTTTTTAGAATATAAACTAGCTCCAAATACCTCTGTATTGAGATTAGTGTTTTAATGAGATTAAAAGGTGAAAACTTTGAGATGAAGTTCAGAATATTCCCAGTTTTTACTCAGAAGGCCAGCTAAAGTCCACAGTATTTTAAATGAAAAATAATAATTTAAAAAATAAGTAAATGCATTTAACTGTAACGCCTCTTTTCTCAGTAGGCCTCTGCAGAAATTAGTAATATTTTTCTCCACTGAGCAGAAGTGATTACAAAGTCAGATGCTTCCTATTCTGCCTCTATAAAGCTACTTATCTGAACAAAAGTTTTTCATAAAGTAATATAAGCCACAAACAATAGTTGTAAATTCAGCAACCAATTCCACATAGGCAATTATGAATCAAGAATTCAGTCCCTTTAGGTCTCTGCTATTTAGGACCTGAATATCAAACTAGTAAGGACAGCCAGTGTAGGGTTGGTGAGGCTAGAGGTGTTTTAAACTGTGGAGTAAGTGTGATTTTGTTAGGGTTTTTGTCAGAGAAACAGAATATATAGGAGAGGGTTTTGGGAGCTTGAAATGAAGGAGCTTTGATCATTGTGTCTGAGTGTGAATTATAATGCAGTTACATGGAAAGAAGTAAGAATGTAAAGTTATGGATCTTGTTTGAGGAAAAAGTTGTATGGCAAGTGGATGAGGTGGAAAAGGACAGAAACATTCTGCATAGCAAGTGTCAGTGACCGGAAATACCACTGCTGCAGCCACTACTTTAGGAGTTCCTGGGCTTTGCCTTTCTGTAAGTATACTGCTCAAAACTACAGGTGTTACTCTGAGTTAGCATTACCCCTGAATGGTGGTATAAACATCTTGTGTGCCTTCTGTACAATGTGCCTCCATGCACCATATGATATCTTTTTTAGGAAGGAATAATTGTCTCCTCTTTCATATCAGATCCAGTGACAAACTGACTGGATTTCTTTCTTCGGTGCCATTGCCTAGTGATTTATCTTCCGTTGTAAATTTATGCATTTGTTTCCCCTTTCCTTATTGGAAACTTGTCCCCACTGAACATAATTTGAAGCTATTTCCTCATTCTTTCATTTTTTTAAGGAATTCTAATCTTTTCCAACAAAGGTTCTGCCATCCCATATAGAGATTGTGTGCGCTATGGAGGGCATGTGCATTGTGAGCACTATGGAGGATAAGGTATGCAGGATTTAGAAGAAACGCTATTAAAAATTTTAATTACTACAACTTACAGAGCTGCCAATGACATCCATCAAGCTAGCTGCAAGGACAAAATCAATCATTATCAAAATCTTCATTTTGAAAGCTGTGAAGTAGAGGAACAAAGGAAATACTAGTCAACTTCAACATAAAAACTAAAATTTACACTTGACGTCTTAAATCTTATTCAAAAGAGTCTGTTTAATCTATAATTCCTTTCTTACAAATTGTGTATATAATGTATATGCAGGATTCATTACAAATGTCTAAAATAGTCTGATAAAATACAACTCCAAAAGCCAGTAAAATGAGAATGTATCCTTTCAGACCACTTTGTATTGGAGGTCTCCATGTATTTTAGGACAGCTATTCAAGATTCAAACTCACATATTTTATTTTCAAGACAAAAGCAAAAATATTTTAAAACAAGCTGAAAAACAGAGAAATATTCCTTGTAGGTACTTTAAATTTTTGAGAAAGGTCTCTGTCACAGACAAGTAATTAAAATCTGAACTGGGCTAGTTGTCCTTGAACTACAGATTTATGCAACTTCTGTGCACCAGGACAGGATCAAGGTAATTTTACTGCTATAGAGCAACTTGGGGGAAAAATCCAAAATAGTTATCCGCTTTTATTCTAACAGTGACAAGGATGACATCTTTAAACTGATAGCTATGGATACTTTGTACTGTATGACCCATAGCATTTTAAATCCCATTGTTTCATATGAAAATTATTTTATAGGCCAAACCAACCACCACTGTACCTCACTGCCTTGCAAACATTACCTGATAGAACTTCAAAACTTTTTGTAAGACAGATGTATGCTTTTCACAGACAAATCAAGGCCTCCAATCAGTAAAATATTTACATAGATTATACATAAACCCATTCTGAATTAATTACTTAAACTGCTGCAAGCTATCAACTGAGGAATCTTTCTTTTTCTTTTGTAACTACAAATATTTTCATTTAGCATATGCTAATACCTATTTAAACCAAAATATGCTTCCACTCTGCTTTTCCTATCATAGAGTTATTAAGGAAAAGATCTCCAAGATCATCGAGTTGAACCATTAACTTAATACTGACAGGTCCACCACTAAACCACATCCCTAAGCACCACATCTACATTTTTTTAATGTTTTAACGGATGATGACACATTAAAGCATTTGTGGTTAGACAAAGTGTAATACCTATAATAGAGATTAATGATTCAATACCAGCATGTGTTTACTGATACACCGACTTTACAAAAATTTCCATTCATGTTTCTGCAGGAATTAATATAAAACATTAGTGGAACTTTGGCAGACTGTGTTTTTTAGTGTAAGAAGATAAGCAAAGTGCTTATGAGAAGTATATTTTTAAGTTTGTGTAAAATTGGGCAAGTCCAACTGTATTTTCACCAATCTCTTAAAACTTCACGCAAGACCAGAAATTACAGCCCAGACAAATCTCAGATTTCAACAGCTACCTATAAAATACTTAGGATGATTTTTAAAATTACGGTTATTTAAGTAAGTAGCTTTAATAAAAAAATTGGTTTGGTGTTTGTTTGGGTTTTTTAATTCTGAGGTTTGCTGGTTTGAAAGCATCATATCTGAAAGCATAGAGTTTTGAGGCCCAAGTATATCTGTACAAAGCTCATTATCCAACTGCTTGCACAGGACTGATGCAGACACAAAATGTTGAGGGTACACTGTACCTAATGACCCATATTACAGCAGCTCAGAAGTCTTAAAACATTTTGGACACATACTACATCTATCACTAGCTGCAAAGCACTATACCAAGTTGATTTCTATATCTGAGGATCCCAAAGTAAATCATTAAAAATTACCTATAAAATGCTTTTTGAGTAAAACTGTGAACTGAATATCTTAGGCTAAGTTATTTCTATGCCATAAACTTCCTTCAAATTTAAAAGCGTAAGTTGTCCTTCGTGCCAACCAAATAAATGGGATACTATTCGAATTAGAAACTTTACTAGAATTCAGTACAACAAGTTCTGATTTTGTTTGAAGTGGTAAATACTATGAACTACCGGTTTAAAAAATGAGTGGTAGTGGGGGGGGGGGGGTAATCTGCAAGAATTGCCTGGCAGTGAATCTGTTATTTAAAAGCCAGAGGTTTCTGCCATGATAAAACATGCACTTTCACCTTACAACACTAGTAATTATAGCTATTGCAGTCCCTTATGTTATGAAAGCAGCTGTTGCTATCTGTTGGGATGACACTGTCTGTGACAGGAGTGACCAAAGAGTACATCAGCTATCTGGACAGCCTGCAAAAGATCTGTCTCTGATAACTGCTGTCCTGACTCCTTGTATACTTTAAATACGTTTTCTAGGAGAGAAGGGACTGGTTTTTTTCACTGGAAGATTCATATTTCATATGTTCTACTTCATCCCTGTTATTTTAATTATGAAAGCACAGTATCCTCCCTCACATTAGTCTTAGTACTTGAACTGTTCTATCATGATTTCACTGACTATGAATGCCTGAATACCACAATCAATCTTAAAAAAAAAAAAATCAATCTTAAATGGATTGCACTGCTTTACAACTACAGTATTCTTATTCTTTTTAAAAAGACTATCAAGCAAATCCTGCATACTGTTCAGAGAAATTTATGCTAGTAAATAAATAATTAAAATAGAAGACTATGAGGCATAATCGAGACAGGTAAGTCCCTTACAGCATGTATGAGCTGCTATGAGCAAGCTGCACAAAAAGAATGAATAGCTGAGGAGTGTGGAGTGTGTGCAGTTGGTTTAGTTTGTCATCTTTAGATAATGTCACCTTTCTATTTAAGGATGCCTCTTTCCAAAGAATGTTTCCCTTGTGGGAAACTTCATAAGGGCTGGACTTGAGAGACAACTTCGCATATCAGCTTTAGTGCTGAACTAAAACATGCTCAAAAGACATATCAAAATATAATAATAGTCTCATAAATCTCTAAATTTTATGACTTAGTTACATTGGTGAAGATATTTAAATCCTGGAATTTAATTTTTAAGAAAGCAAGCTGGACAGTAAACTCAAGATGGAGTATTGATCCTGTAGCCACTCAATAGATAAGCTCACTATGAATGTAAGACAAGAGGCTTATAAAGAGGGAGAAACTGAGAGCTCCATTTGGCAGATCTACCAGTCAGAAACAAGAAGACTGAAACAGAGAGGATGCAGGGTAAAAAAAAACCCACAGAGGGACATCCAGTAGCTTAGGGGAACCAAAATCTTTGTGCCACTGTGCCGCCGTTGTACCGCGGTCCGAGAGAATGAGGACACAAAATTGGTTCAGAGAAACCATGAGTGAGCCATCGAACCAATTTATTAATTAATTTCTGACAGGCTTAAATACCTTAGTTCGCAAAGATGGCATAAGATCATTGGTCATTGACCATCCGCCTCTCATAATGATTGGCTGAGACTCACAACACCCATCTAAAAATATTTTTCTAGTTAACATCATAACAAGTCTACATAATGATTTGCAGGTGCAAGATAAGAAATTAGTTTACAGAAATCTTAACAGTGTTTTCCACAGTTTCTGTGAGAAAAGTAGAGTTCTCACAGAATAGCATTTCGCTGAAGGATTTCTCTGCTAAAGGCCTTTCAGCGTCCATACTGCTGTCCTCCAAAAGAAGGAAGAAGGTCAAAAAGACTAGGAAGAGACATGAAAACTCAAGCTCTGAAAGGAAATGGGCATCTTAAAAGCATTTCTCTGCTTCTGTCACATCCCAGCAGGTAGACCCAGACAAGGCAGAGGACAGTCAGCAGTGCTGGTCCTGGACCTTGCACCTTTAAGCCAGTTTCTCAGCAGGCATAAACTACTGTCATATGTCTATCTCACAGTTGCAGTGACATGAGATCCACTGTGTGGTCAACCTTACACTGACAAGAAAAGTGGTAAATAGGGTCAAGCTCCTTACACGTTCAAAGCACTTTGACACACTACCTAAGTCATCAGGTTCAGACATGTAATTAATATGGGTAACTTTTTACTTAGTTACCCACATTTTTAAAAAAAGTTTCAGTAAAGGTTGTACTAGTAACAGTTCTCTAAAGGTGCAAATCCATGGCCTTCAGTAACATGGAAACCTAAAGTTCTGTTCAAGGGAAGCTTAACATCTTGCTCTAGGAAGACTTCTTTGAAAGTCAGTTTCTCAAACTAATTTCTTCAGTCCTTTAAATATTTACCCTTGTTATATAGCTATTTGCTGACAACACACAATTGAATAAAATCCTTCACCCAAAAAACCCTGCAAAAAACTACAAATTTTTATCTGTCAGAGATGAACCCGAAGAGTTAATAAGTATTGAGAGACTTCCAAGACTTTTTTTTATAACACCTGTGTTGATTTAAAAAAAAGAAAAAACCCCACAAGTTTGTACAGGGGATATCCCTTTCCAGGAAAATCTTAATCTCAGACAGTAGACATGTGGATTAAATATCACACATCATGCTAGAGTGAGAAAAACTTGGTGCTATATTTTCAAGTTGAAACACAAGCCCTTAACAGTTAGCTGGGAAAAAAAAAAAAATCACTTTCTCTTTTAAAGAAATGAAGTTTAAGTGCAACTCTTGTTAAACCTTGAAATTTTCTCCCCGGGGTCACTTATTTACTATTCCAAGATTACACCTGCAATATGCCTCATGCAGTTGAGCAGAACTTTTCTCCAAAGCTATGGAATAAAAATTCTAGAAATACATATTTTTTCTTCTCTGCGCCTGGGCTTTCTTTAAAGGATACACAGACAATCAATCCTATATTCAAATTTCCTCTGAATTTGATGTTTTTCCCAAGTCTTTAAATAACAAATTACTAAATAGATTTGATGACATTAAAGAAGTTCTGTGCTATGAAAATTTTGAACCATTAGAATGTTCTTATATTTTTGAATTTAAGACACAGCAAACTAGATGGAATACAGATGCCTGTTTCTGTTGGCACAATGTCAATAAAACTTGCATTGCTAATAACCACAATAATAGTAAGAGAGAATATGCCAAAAGGATAGAAAATGACCGGAGAGTTTTTTGTTTGCTTTCTTAAAATTCAAGTGATTAAACTCAGGCACAGATTTTGCTTTGTTTAAATTTGGTGGTGTTACAAAAATTTCCCTGTTTTCCTCATCTGAAAAATAATTCATGATTTTATTTACTTTTAGGTTCTAAAAGCAGCCTTGTTCATACAGCCCTATAGTAATACAAATTTAGAAACTGCAAATTTGAATATTGAGTTTATTAACTACCTAGAAATGCAGGAAAATAGCTCGATCCTGGTAAAACATTCATACATAATTATCAACACTGCACCAGTTATACGGCCTTCAAAAACAAATTACTTCTATACCATAACTATAGAAATTAGTCAAACTTCTTCCTTCTTCCCTCATAGGTACCTTAAATGTTTACCTTTAACTTCTGGACAGAACTCAAAGCTGTTAAATCTTCTTAAGCTGATGCAAAAAATTCCAGAGCCCTTCCCAAGCTGCAGTTGTTTTTGCTATTAAATTCTGCAGAGTTGAGGCTTACATCTGCTATGAGTCACTGGGCTGGAATGTTCCTGAGAAGTTGCCCTTATCAAGACTAAATTGCAACGTAAGGAGGAGATGACGATAATTCTGTGCCTAACACAACACTTCTGAAACAAAAATAAACCAAAAATAACAAAGGATTATCCATTCCCTTTTACTGTTGTGATCCAGGAAATTGCTCTCTGTATCATACTCAGCTTTATACTCCACTCCTTTCCACAGTCACAGCCTAAATCTCTCAGGCCTCAGTGGTACATAGAGAGCGTAACTGACTCAATGGATTTAAGAAAAAACCCCATAATCACTCAGACTAGAAATTACACATGTCAGAGGTGTAACAAAAAAAGAAATATGCTAAATAAAACCTAACCCAAAGTAACAAATGTAGTACAGATAAAGCTGAAGGGAATAAGAAAGCAGTACCAAAAAAAGCTTGTGTGATTTGTTTTTTAGTCAAGGCACTGAGAAGCACAGCATCTCAGTGACTTCATCAGACAAAATCATTTTCTATACAAGGTTTTTAGAGCCAGATGAATACATCAAAGAATGTTTTAAAATACAATTTGAGTGTTTGCCCTTCTTCTATGCTGGCTCTTCCCAAGAAGTTCAATAAATGAGTATGCTTAAAGGAATGTGCTAGAAGAAAAGTCTTAAGGAAATATTGAACAATAGCAATAAAATGAGCTTTACATTCCACAATATTAATACAGAATCATAGAATGCCCTGGGTTGGAAGGGACCTTAAAGATTACATAGTTCCAAATCCCCTGCTCTAGGCAGGGACACCCTCCACTAGACCAGGTTGCTCGAAGCCACATCCAACCCGGCCTCAAACACTTCCAGGGATGGGGCATCCACAATTTCTCTGTTCCACCACATTCACAGAAAAGAACTTCTTTTTACTATCTAATCCTAACCTACTCTCTCACTTTAAAGTCCTTCCCCCTTGTCCTGTCACTACATGCCCTTGTAAGTAGTCTCTCTCCATCTTTTTTCAGAATCACAGAATGTTCTGAGTTGGAAGGGACTCACAAGGATCATCGAGTCCAGCTCTTAAGTGAATGGCCCATATGGGGATCAAACCTGCAACCATGGCATTATCAGCACCCACACTTTGACCAACTGAGCTGAACTTAGGGTCTTGTAGGTGCCCTTCATGTACTTCCTATTGAAGACTTGTTGCAAACTCCCTCAGAATAATTTCTGGTGCATTATTTGGAATCTGGTTACCTGGCAGTATTTCTCTTTACTCATTACATTACTTCAACTAATTAAACTCATATTCTGAATTTCAAAAATTTATTAATTACAGTAAATTATTCCTGAGAAACCTACACTAAGAATCATTCTAAAATTCAAGATCATGCAGCAAATAATTTTTTCTGAGAATCTTACTATGACTAATGACTTTTTTGAGGAGGGACATACCTGTTCATAGTGTTACTCCTAAGCAATAGTTACTCACTGGATGGGCTCTGAATTTAGAAAGTGGAAAAAAGGCATGGCATTTTAAAGTTGGATTTATTAACAATAAAGAAATAAAATGAAAAAAAAATTTTTTTTGAGGGTTATAAGTAGATTGCCCATCACTCGAGGGCTTTAAACAAAGACTAGATGGCTAAAATACATTACTAAGGTTCAGTTAAACAAGAATTATATACAGTGTCAAGTCAGAGATTTGTGTTATTCAAGAAGTCTATATGCAACCCATCATCAGAATGGTTTTGTAAAAATAAACATACTAAATAGAAGACTTTCAAAGAATATACAAATGGAAGTCATATAAGCACAAAAGGAAGTGAGAGATGTCTTTTTAGACCTGCTGGATATATTCAATACTGAAAACTGGCAAATGTTTGTGAGAGACTAGAGGAGATGGCTGGCTTGAAACATTTCAGGCTCATGTGTAGGGAAAGGGGCAGACCAAGTCTTGCTCTGGCAAGACAACACTCTGCTCCATACACCCCATCCCTGTATCCCAGCCCCTGCAGGGGCTGCGAATCCTTGGCACATCAGAGGCCATGCTCCACACCCTGCCCCTGGAGCCCCTAACCCAGCTCCTGAGTGGCTACCAGACCAAAAGTCCCACCTGGGGCAAGGGCCTGGGAAAGCCAAAATATACTTAAGCCAGAGCACAAGGCATGCATATGGTCTTGACCTCACCTCCCTTGGGTTTGGATCCGCTGAAACACTGCTGGAACCAGGAGTAGTAGCTATATTTGTTCTTTTCTGTATCTCTTCTCCCTTTTGCTTTCTTCTTCCCCTAACTCCCTCTTCTTGAAGTTTGAGTAACTTAAAATCGGGTGGGTTGGACTTTTCTGGGTTGAATGTGCTCAGAGTTTGCTAAGCTATTGCTTTGTGAAATGCCTTATGTTGATTGAATGTTGCTTTCAACTTTTGCCAAAGTTCCCTGATTTTCTGAAGTTTGACAGTAAAGTTTCTGTTACTTTGACCTCTTGAAGAATATCTTGCTGATATTTTCTGCCATGCGTCTGACTCAGGGTACGTAAAAGAATCTTCGTCCCTTTAAAGAAATTTGTTGAGTGAGATCTGAGGCTTTACAATGTCATAGACCTTACTGAGGCCAGTAAATACTAGACGTTCACACGGATATTCAGATTTGCTGTTCTTCGAAGAGTTTGCATAGAAGTGAAAGAAAACATTACAAGGATCATTAATAACCCTTCTATCATTTTTTCATAGAGTATATATAAAGGATAAAATGCTCTTTCTCACTTCTACACTAAATCAAGATGTCTAGACTTCCTCCAAGCAAGGTAAAAACATTCAGTTGTATTATATCCACTGTATAGCTTTTTTTTGATCTTTAAAAGAAAAAGCTAGCACAAGAAATCAGTAGTCTTTTTTTCCATTATATTAGCACTTGCAGCTGAGTACCTCTCCAGGTATTTTAATCTGACAGAAGTTTAACAACTTAGGGAAGTCTCAGACATGGATACCAGCTGGTGATGGGTGGATTGAGAGCAGATCTTAAGAGATGGGCTTAGGGGATGAAAAGCTAAATACGAGCCAGCAACATGTGCTTGCAGCCCAGAAAACAAATTGTATCTCAAGCTGCATCAAGAGACAAATGGCCAGAAGGTCAAGAGAGGTGATTCTGCCCCTTTACTCCACTCTTATAATACCTCATCTCGAGTACTGCATCCAGCTCATAGGCCCCCAGCAGAGGAACGACATGGCTTTGTCGGAGCAAGCCCAGAGGAGGCCACAGAGATGATCAGAGGCTGAAGCACCTCTCCTACAAAGACAGGATGAGAGAGATGGGGTCATTCAGCTTGAAGAAAAAGAGGATCCAGAGGGATTTCTTTGCAGTCTTCCACTAGCTAAAGGGAGCTTACAAGAAGACTGGAGAGAAACTTTTCTCAAGGGCGTGTACTACAGGACAAGGGGTAATAGCTTTAAACTGAATAAAGGGCAGGTTTAGATTAGATATTAGAAAGAAATTCTTTACTGTGGGGGTAGTCAGACACTGCAACAGGCTGCCCAGAGAACTTGTGGATGCCTCATCCCTAGAAGTGTTCAAGACCAGCTTGGATGTGGCTCTGAGCAACCTGGTCTAGTGGAAGGTGTCCCTATGACAGAGAGGTTGGAACTAGATGATCCTTAAGGTCCCTTCCAGTCCAATTCATTTTATGATTCCATGATTGTAAAATCAGCAAACACAAGATAATGTATTCATAATTTGATTCTTTATCAATCAGACTCCAAAGACGTTGCAAGCATACAATAAGCTTTAATAATACAAGGAACCATAGATTTTTCCCCTGTAAGTTGTAACACAGGCATTAAAAATGAGAAAAAGTATACCTTTATAGATCATGTGTATGATTTTTATTCAGGAAAGTTTTAAATCACCTTCAGCTGTCATGTAGAAATATGGAAGGGTCAAAGATTGTATAACCACAACATGGTTACTGTGTTTGTCAAAATCCACTTTTATTCCATCTGTTATAAATTAATTTGTTTATGCTCTTCTCTGCATTGTTTTCATTTGTGTGATGCTAAGGATAAAACAAGAAATATGTAATGTATTTCATTCTAGGATTGGCTGAGATCATATATTTGAAAACGTGCATTCAACATTGTACGATACGATCATTGTGGATACCATGATAATCAAATGGTCTTTCACATTTGCTAAATTGTAACAATAATAAATTGAAAATATTTTGAAATGTAATATGATGCTTGGTTTCGTAACTTAGATGGTAGGCCTTTTTTCTGAGGGGTAAAAGCAAGGAAACAAACAAACAAAACAACCCCAAAACCCATCCTGACCAACTCTTATTAAAATCATGATGTCTGAGTAAACTCAACTTTTTTATATGGGGTTTTTTTTATATGAAGTAGTAATGATGTGTCACTCCCATACTAATATTTTGTTACCAAAACAGAACAAAGCTGAAATAAAAGATAAGCCAAACTCAGCTTTATGACTAAAAAACTCTGCATGTTAATATTTTTAAAGGCAGCCTTCTTTCCAAAAGTGTATATTTCTTACAGACTGACTTAAGAATTGCATATTATTTTTGCAAAGAAATCCAGTTAAGTAGTTATCATAATTTATGATATGCCCATTTACCAGATACTATTATATCTTCCCTTTTTAAGCACATTCTACAAATAAAAGCATTGTGTTCGAGCTTCTCACACATAATGCTGTGGATGTTTGCATAGCTGACAGATGTTAAATGCCTTCCAGCATCAGGCTACTGATGAAAGTGAGTACAACTCTATCTGCTTAAGTGGAGTTACTTTAGATTGTTGAACAGTTCACTTCAACTGTATTTACATAAGAGATGGTCCACATATCCAAGATAATAAAATTATTAAAAGCTACACTGGATTTAATCAACAGTTTGGACTGCTGTAAAAAGTTTTATTCACTAAGCTTTTAAAAGTTAAATATAGTTATTAGCTGTTAATATTTTATGTTTCTTTGGAGACACCTAACAAAACCTAGAGTCTATCATACTTACTTCTGCATGAATAGATTCTGTGGATTTCTTCTTACTAAAGCAATTTGGAATTTCAGTATTCCTTTGGAATAATCTGTATCAGTTTAACTGAGTCCTACTCAGTCAAGTGACAGCAATTTTCGTGTACTGTCTCATTTATATACAAGAATCTTGCACCAAAGTATTAGAATAGCTACAAAACAAGATCAAATTTAAAAGGACGTGCTCTTGGCAACACAAATCCCTAAAGTTCATGAGATGTTGATGACTGACCTCCTCGAGGGAATTCCACTTACTCACAGCGAAGTATATGAAGTATATGAAGAAGTTCTGTTGTACTAAACAGAAGAGAAATCAACAGAAGAAAGCAGGATCATTGTCCATTATTCCAATTCTCCATTTAGTTACTACTATTTGCTGAGGGTTACAAATTTTTTTGTCTCGCTCTAGGACATTGTTGCCTTCTTCCTGTATTTCAGCTTCTGCTTCTTTCATTTTATTGATTATTAGTAGTATTTTACTTTTTCGATGTCGGATGAGTTAGAGTACTACAAGCCACTACTTTGCTTACTTTTGGACAAATAAGAAGCTTCAGAATATTTTAAATTTCTTCATTTTTTAGCATGCTGTCTTCAAAATGCTTGTCACCATCCTAATGAAAGCAGTGGTAGAAATAAATTGCACCAAAAATACAGCAATCCATCTATAAACTTATAAAGATTTTGCCATATTCAGTATTCACCAAATGTATTGTACATGGTGACCAGGGCCTATTAACTGCAACCTGAAGTACATGATCACTAAAAGTTGCATAATCACATGATCAATTTGAAATCTTACATCAATAAATGTAATTCCCTAATGAGACCAGGAGATAAGCAGAAAAGAGCTTCTTACCTATTCTGAAATAACAGAACGAAGGCAATATTTTTTTTGTGTATGGATAAAATATACCCCAAAAAAATCCCAGTTTTTAAATAATTTACATCATTTTTGTGCAGTGTTCTAAGAAATAGGTGCATAATTTAGTAATTTCATAATCTGTCATTTCAGAGATACAATACAGACATCAGCAACGTATCATTATCATGGATAATAAGACCAGAAAATTCAACATATTTAGACATTATTTTATCACACACCAAATACGGGAAAAAATCCCCACTTCTTATTAGAAATATAAAATAAATAGTCCCTCACATCTTTTTCAATAGGCAGTGGCAAGGACAGTGTAACTAGCATAGATGGAACGTGTTACAGATTTGAAGACCTAACAAACATCTAGGTCTGTACTACACGTCTTTGCAGAATATAGAAAAACAGTGGACTCAGAGAAGGCCCAGAGAAATTCTAATTAAAAAAAAAAAAAAATCATAATAAGTTCCATTGCTGGTGTTTGTCTTCTATGCATTACCCTCAAAATAATAAAACTATAGTGTGAGGAAATCTATCTGGCAAAGTGACCTGCTCAAGATCTTAGTGCGAGTGCCAAGAAAAGATCACGGCCCATAATCTTCAGCCTTATTTAGAAGAACAGCTTACATATCCTGCCTTCTCCTGCCTTCTTTACACAGGAAACTTCCTGCTGGCCTCAGTTTTCCTCTTCAAAGACATCCTTCTCCTATATTCTACTTTTGGAATGTCTTTGGAAAGGTGCACCAACTAATCGCTCTTCTCTGATATTTATCAATTTAGTGCTGTTATCCATCTGTACCAGCCCTAATCAACAGTATGACTGGAACCTAATAGCACGAAATCTCCACCACCAAAAAAAAAAAGGAACCAAGAAAGTAATTTAATTAGGAATGTGACAGGAAGATTTAGATTACAAAGTTACTTAAAACCATTCAAAATTACTCTAATTTAAATCCTTGCATATATAGAGGTATGAATGTATACAGTCATTGATTTGTATGTACATAGACATGCAAGGCCATCATATTTGGTTACTTCTGTATTTGCAAAACCAGTATCACGAAAGCAAGCATTATTGCCAGAGGATAAAATAAAGAATATCATAAAACTAATCAGCTCTGTGTAGCTACAGTGGAACTCCTTATAATAACTTTTTTTATTAGAAGTCAGCACATGATTGACTATGAACAAAACTCAACATAATTATTTGGAATTTTTTCTTTTTGTGGATTGGATGTTCGCTAGCAAACTGCTCCATAGCTGTAAAATGACCTACAACTTCAGCAGATTTCTTCCTTTTCAAAGAAATATAAACACACATGAAAAAAATATTAGGTGGCTTTGAAGAATTCACTGTAGCTTTTATGTGCTAACTATTTTAATGCTGGTATGTCTTCAATATAACTGAAGCCACACAGTGTAGAGAAAGCAGTTATGAATATACAGGAGTGACTGATATTGGATACATGGAGATAGCCAGCTACAAGCAAAAAAAAGTAGGAAGAATCTACAACCTTTTCCTCTTAGAATTTTAATTTGCAAATGAGAATTCTTGGTTCTGATCATTTCTCTGTGTGTGGTGGGATTGCTTATTTCTTTCATATTCTTGCTCTTTGATCCAATTCAGAGATAGAAAATTATGTGGCATTTCTAAGCTGTATAATAGTTTTCTCTTTTTCCTGCTCACTTTTTAATTTACTTATTTGTTCAATGTAACACATATTTATGTTGTGACTCCAGAAATCTAAATAATATGGAAGTGGCTAGACAATATCGTGATATAAAACAACCACCCAAGATATCATGAATTAAAGGTTGTTCCTACTCACTTTTCTGAAGAATCTGCAGATACACTTGCTTAAGTCAAATCTGTCATTTCAGAACAACTGAAGTATTTTGTTTCTTCTTGGATTATCTTCGTCAGCCAAGGAATAAACTGAAGATGCTAATGGACTACAAATAGAAAAAAAAAAAAAAAAGGATGAGACTATGTAACTTAGAGTACAATGTATAAAATATAATGTTGAATTAAACAACATAGAGGGACATCCAGATTAAAACCTGTATTTGTATGTTGCTTATGAAAATTTATTTAATTTCTAAAGAGTGAAATAATACTCATAACCTTTACAACTTCTGTGCTATATAGACCTCTTTTTAAATAGTTTTAAAAATAAGTTTTAACGAAGTCTGACTTCAAAGAGGACAATGAGAGGACAACTTTTATTTAATTAACAAGACATTCTTTAAGCCATATGAGTTTTGCCTCATAATCCTTCCCGAACCCTGAGATGTTGTATTTTACAACAGTAGTGGAGAACCACCTACTGGAAATAATGCTTCTTGTAGTGCAATCCACGATTCCTTCATGCCTGTTGAATCTTTTCGAATTCTCCATCCCAAATGAAAAATGGCTCTGAGGAGCCATTTCTAAAACAAAAAAACCAAAAAAACAAAAAAAAAAAAAAGAAAAAACCCACAAACAACTTTGCAGCCAATTCCAGAGCAGGGGCAGAAAATAAGAACAGAAAAATCAGCCTCCAAATATCAAGCAGGAATCAGAGTAATGATGCTGTAAGCTCATACTCTGCTAAGAAAAACACACAGTTATGACATATAAGGGACTACACTAAAACACTTCATTGTTACTGAAACATAGTACAATCAATTTGATTTTTTTTCCTTGACAAAGTATTACATTTCTTATATAAGTTTGTTTGGTTTTTTTGTTTCTTTTTTTTTTTCCTTGCAGGAAACAAGGAATGAGGGAGCTGTATTTTAAGAATAAGGCACAGCAAAAAAAAAAAAATTATAGTCATTGTACTAGGTCAGTATTTTCATTTAAGTTCTGCCTCCACCTGCCAGGCCGTGGGAGATTTGTCACTGTGACAATAGAAAGCATCTTGTCAACAGCAACACTGTCAATATTGTAATGAATATCCAGACATGATACCTGAGTTTAGAAAAATAGGACATTAGTTAAAAGTATAATTAAAAGACTGATTAACTTCTTTATTAGCTGCAAAATTGCAATATAGAGTCATAATATATATCCAGAACACAGAGAGCTTCCATCAAACTGTTGTAGATTGTTTTCAGAGTAATTTCATTTGTGGATATACAGGCAAGTAGCTCGTGGTAGAAATGGGGGAAAGATTCTGCTCTAATAGGCAGTCTTATGCTCACCTCTTTCACTCACTCAGTATTGTCCAGAAGTATTTCTTTGATATGACGGAATCTGCTGGAGACAACAAAAATACTTTTATTGAAACATCTTTATTTTGAAGCTTTTCCAGTTACTTAGTTCCTTTCCTAGATTACAGATAGATTAATGGATCATTGAAAAGGATTCATGTGTCCTTTTTTTTTTTTTCTTTAAAGCAAAATTCATTAGTACAAGTCCTAATATGGGAGATATGGTGGCTTACTACATTTCCATGTTGTACCAGTAGAGTGTTTCTCTAGCAGGATCAATTACGAGGCACATGTAAATGCTTAATGCTTTTGTTTTAGAAACTCAGTGTAATGGAAATGCTGAAAATGCTGGGTTTTTCCATTTTGACAAGGGACAATCCCCCCCAAATGAAAGTCATATAAACGATACCAGCTTCGCTGAAATAGAAATCCTGAGTGTGTTATGCAAGTCCATTCCCCTGAAGGACTAACAGCTTCCTCGTGAGGGGAAGAGGAAGGGCAGGCACTCATCTCTTCTCTGTGGCGACCAGTGACAGGACCAAAGGGAATGACCTGAAGTAGCATCAGGGAGGTTTAGGTTGGATATTAGGAAAAGTATTTTACCCAGCAGGTGGTTGGGCACTGAACAGGCTCCCCAGGGAAGTGGTCCCAGCACCAAACCTGACAGAGCTCAGAAGTGTTTTGACAACACTCTTGGGCACAGGGTGTGACTCTTGGGGTGTCCTGCGCAGCGCCAGAGTTGGATCTTGAAGGGTCGCATCCAACTCAGCATATTCTATGACTCTAACAACTTCTGTCAAATACCAAGCACAGTGCACAGGCTTTCATGGACAACTATTGTTTTTTAAATGCCAAACCCTCTATTTATATTTTTCCCCCAAACGAAAGTATAAAGAACCTAGATGCATAAACTCCATGCCACAAATCAAGGAGTAAAACACGTCAAAGGCTGACAGGAACAGACTAGTCGATACTGCTCCAAACGAGGGCAAGAGCTGATCCTTGTCCACGCTTAGGGTTTCGACGTGATTTTACTCGTCTTCCAATCAGGCAAAAGCATCTACAGAGTTTATTGCTGTTAGCATATTTTGTTTTGTAAGAAAAACACGCCCAGCGATTCCCCACTGGCCGCAGAACAGCGGAGGATACTCCCCAGCCTGTCATGGGGCGGGGCGGGGCCCTGAGGGGAAAACTACCACTCCCAGGAGGCACAGCCGCCGACCCCAGGGGTGCCGGCCCTCCCCCGCGCAATGCACGCTGGGAGTTGGAGTTTCTTCGCACTCCGCTCTTCCCCCAAGCGCCCCGGCGGTTGCGCGGGGAATCCTCGGGCGCCCCGCGGTCCGGGTCGGGCGGGGCGCGCGCAGTGCGGAAGGGCCTGGGCGGGCGGAGGTTACCAGGTAACGGTGAGTGTCTGTCTGTCTGTGTCTGTATCCCTCCGCCAGGGACCGCCCCCCGCGCCCCCGGCGGAGTGGCGGCCAAGATGGCGGCGGTGGCTGAGGCAGGAGCGCCTTGAGCGCCTCCACCAGCCCTGTCCCGCCGCGTCGGGCGAAGCGAGGCCGTGCCGCTCCTCCGCTGCCCGAAAGCGAAACGCTCGTCCGGGCAGTCCGGGCCCCGCAAGTGGCGGCCGGCGGTGGAGGAGGAGCCAGGCCCGGTGACCTCCCCTCCAGCGCGGGGTGAGCTGCCTTTTCCTGCCCCTCGCGCGGCGCGCTGCCCCTTTCCCGTCCCTTTCCCCTGGCGGCGGCGGGGCCGCGCTGGTGCGGTAGGGCAGGGCGGCGGCCCGCGCGAGTAGGCGGCGAGGAGCGGGCAGTGGGCTCGGAGGCAGGTCCGGGGCGGCGGGAAACCGTGCGGTGGCAGCGGGCTGTGCGGGCCGCGCCCCTCGCACAGGGCAGGGCGCGTTACCCGCTCTCCAAGGAGACGCCGCCGCTTTCGCGGCAGCGGAGGCGCCTTGAGCAGAGCCCGCCTACCCACGCAGCCTGCGGCGCCCGGGCTTTGGCGCCGGGAAGGAGCGGGATCTCCGCCTGCCGCCCCCGGGCCGGGAGCGCCTCGCCCGCCTCAGGCACCGAGCGGTTCGGCCGGCAGAGCCTCTGGACCATCGCTCTCTCCGGCGGCCCCGGTGGCGGCAACGAGACCCGCCGGGCCTGGGCTCGGCGCCCGCCGCGGGATTGGAGCAGGTCGGGACGGCAGAGCCTGCGGGCGTTGGGAAGGCCCCGGCGCTAGAAGCTGGAGGTGCCGGGCACACCGCCTCTAGCCAGGGTGTGTGAGTGTACGGCTCGTGAGAGCGCTATCCGGTGCGGCAGGAGAGGATTTGCTCTGTTGACTGCTCCTGTATGATGATACTGTATGGTTTGCCTTTAATGAGTTAATGCCCAGTGAGGAGCGTACGTCTTAAAAAGAAATGTTTCGGCCTATTTTCCGCCTCTATGGCGCTTTGATGGCTTTTTGCGACTTTCTGTTTTCGTTTTTTATTTTCAAAACTTTTCTCTTTTCAGTATTAGGTGCTCTGGAGAGCTCTTGCATTCATATGAATGCTATGGGAAAAATTCTCAAGAGCATCTTTAGGAAAAAAAGTCTTTTGAAGTACATACCTTTGTTTTGCTTGCATGTTAAGTAGTGTTTCTTCTGTGCTATCTGCATGTTGCTGTTACATGTACAGAATATGTTTTGACTATAATCTTACATGTTTTGCCTATAATCCGACATGTTATCTGAAGTTACTATTTCTGTAGAAAATATACTTGAAGGTCTTCTCTTTCTTTTCCCAGATCTCTGGTAAATGTTGTAAGGCAGTAAGCACATGCTCAGATAGCTTTTATACAGATCCTATGACTTGCAAGAACCTGAAATTGGCATTGGATTGTTGTAGATAGAGAGATAATAGGAAGATAGCAAAACTTTTAAAAGAGGATTTTATGTAGAAATAGCTGGTAAAATGAAAACAAAGAAAAAATGCATGTTGATGAAATGTGTGTGTGGAGGTGGAAAGCACAGCTTCATGTGAAAAAGAAAAAACCTGGCTGAACCTCTTTGTGCTTTTCAACTGAGTTAAAGAGGTAAAATAACAGCAGAGCTCTCTGATCTTAATCTTGCTTGAATACAGTTCATTTGGAGGTATCAAAGACTATAATATGAATGTTTAGGAACTGTCTCTTTGGGAAGGGCACAGTTCTGCTTGAACACTCTAAGATCCACTTGCTGGAAACAATGAAGATACTGTTATTTTTGAGCTGTATTTATCAGGACATGTTGGTGTACACTCAGTTTCCATGTTCGAGAGTATTATTATTCAGAGTATTCCATCTGGGGCAGTGAATTTACTTCAGAGGTAATGAGGGTCTCCTATAGCAAAGGTAGTTGAGAGCAGCTTTTGTGAAAGTTTTAAGAGAAATAAATATGAGTAGTTACTCATATTATGTAAAGATGAATACTGCCACTTCTTTTTACAGTGGGAGGTAGGGAAAAACTACTTTTGCTATGGTTTTAGTAGAATTATATAACATGATGATGAGGAAACGGCTTACAGAATTGAACTGTAAACCCAGATGGCCTCTAATCTTCCTCATTATGCTCAGTGACATAGGTCAGGATACAGTGTCTGTTGAAATGTTGGGTCTTCCACATCTACAAAGCTGAACAGTTTATCTGTAACTGAAGAAAGTTCTTTAAAATCACGGCTGTTTTTCAACTGATAAGTATGCATTTGTCTTGAACACTTGTAAATTTTAGAGTGGGCTTCCCTGTGAACTTTTTATAGGATGCTTATGTTTCTACATGAAACTGAACAAAATGTGAAAGGGCACATTGTGTTCTAATTTTCCAGCTGAATCAGATGGATTCCCTGAAAGTGGTACAGAAGGTCCTTGAGCCAGCATACACTTTTTGTATAGTCAGAAGGTTAGACACATCAGGAAGTTTTTCCAGTTCTAAACATCTGGGGGTTTTTTCCAAATTTTGGTATTATTTGTTAGCTATCTAGTTCACGGGTGGCACCCTCTGGTTGCATGGCCTAGTGGGCATTTGTCTTGGGATGAAGAGGGGAGTATGAATTCTTGTGCAGGGACAGTAGGGCAAAGTTGCCAAAGTAGCAGGCACTTACACCTGTTATGCTTGTACCCGTGTTATGGTTATGTGAAGCAGAAGCGGAATGAGTCCTGACTGCGTTACCGTGACCTAGGCTGGTGCACTGCTGAGTGGCGATGTGGTTATGGTGAAAGGAGCATACCTGGTAGATCCCATTTCCTTTATGATTTAGTAATAGGCTGTGTTTGCGCAGGAATACTGCTTTGTGCAAGTGTGCCTACCGAGATGGCTGTACTGTGTGATTTTGATTGAATCCTATACCTAAGCAAGATAGGTGTACTAGGACAGTTTTTAAACTTAGTTCACGATTAATCTGTTTTTCTTTCTGGAACTGATATTAAAAAAAACCCCAACAAACTTTTTAAATTCTTCCTAATCTTGAGTTTCAGGTGATTTCTTCATCTGCACTCTGTGAAAATTAATAGTACATAGTTGCAGTAAAATGTTGAGAAAGTGGTTCCTATCGATTTTTATATTTTTTTTTTTTTCAGCTAAGGTTAGGATTATGTTGTAACATAGCAGTGGAAATGAGCTGGAAAAAGTAAATCTCTGCAAGACCGCTTTTTTTCTGAACTTGTAATGGTTCTTCATAGGTAAAGTTTGTAGCTTTGTGCAGTGGAATTGTTCCAGCAGCACTTAGCAAATATAGTTATGTATTCTTCACCTTTTGGAACAGGGTAATCTAATTTTACTGTCATAAAAGAATATTTTTTCTGATCTTTCAACTTTAACGATTTTTTATTTCTAATGTCAAGACAGGAAGTGAAAATGAAAACTTTGAACATTTAAGGTGCTTTATATTGCACAGAGTGACGCTAATAGAGAGCAGCAAAGCTCTGCGAAACCCACATTATTTTGTTTGGTTTTGGTAGAAACTGTAATGTAAGTGACAGGTCATTCACTGCTTAAATAGCTTCATGTGTGGTAATGAAAGTAAAAATCCTTTTGCTGACTTCTGTTTTCCTTGTATTTTTTCAAGTGTGTCATTCAGTACTCTGTTGTCAGCATCTCAGTCTTAAAATGAATGTGAAAGTTGGACATACTGGGTCTCCAGAGTCACTTATTGTATTGAATAGATGTCACCCTGTGCCTGAAAGTATAGGCTTTATGAATTACAAAGCAGTCTTTCCGAGCACCGTGTGTAGTTTGTTTTAAAGTGAGGGCAATTGAGACCCTCAAAAAAAAAAAAAAGTTACTTTCGTAGGTCAGAGGTTAAAAAGCCCCAAACCCACAACTACTACTTCTTTTTTTTTTTTTAATTCCAATTTGTGTGTTCTTCTCATTGATACATTTCTAGTAACACAGTTTAGTAAATGAGGAGTTTAGTTTCCTAAACAGCTTTGTGTTTGCATTTTATAATGAATATGTAGTTGTCTTCTTAGATTGTGAATCTTGAACTATGTAAACTGATTTTAATGCAGCACATTTCTTTCAATTATTTCTTTTAGATTGTTTTTATTGATTGCTTGTCATGGCAACAGGAGGCAGTCCCTTTGAAGAAGGCATGAATGATCAGGACTTGCCCAGCTGGAGCAATGAGAGCCTTGATGACCGGCTGAACAACACGGTAAAATTAATTCTTTTCTTTCTGTTGCCATTTAATGCTGTACATTAGAATTACCAGATAGATTCTGTTAGTGGCAGTTAACAAGGCAAACCCGTAAGCCTTGTCAGTACAGCTTTACAGGTAAATGCCTGGAAGAACTGAGATAGATATAAGCAGGCCATGAGTAAAATTCAGAGATTATGAGGTCTGTAGAGGTATTAATGGCAAGTGTTTTGGGTAAATAAAGTAGCTAGGCACAAAAGCATTGTAGGTATCATGAAAGTGAAAGCTATAACTTGAAAAAAGTTTGCACTCCTAAAAGTGAGAGTCTGCAACAAAGAAGAAAAAAATACAACTGTAGCTTCATTTGAAATTAATTTAATGCTTTTAGGTTGAAATGGATTTAAAATTTCCTGACAATCTATTCTTAATTATGCAAAGGAGGAAATTATTTTTTGTAAAGTGACGTTTGCTCTAGAAAACTTAGTGCATATTTCAATATGGCATACTATTTTTACTTCTAGAACAGAAGTAAACTCTCTCACAGAATGAAAACATTTGCCTTTTGTCTGTGCGGATAAAAAATATGATTTTTTATTATCTCTCCTTCCCCTTAAGGATTGGGGAAGTCAACAGAAGAAAGCAAACAGATCTTCAGAAAAAAACAAGAAAAAGCTTAGTGGGGAAGGTGAAACGAGACTTACTAATGAAATATCTCCAGAATCTTCACCTGGAATGGAACGACGGAAGACCAGAACTTCTCATAGTTTTCCTCATGCTCGATACATGACTCAGATGTCTGTTCCAGAGCAGGCTGAACTAGAAAGGCTTAAACAAAGAATAAACTTCAGTGATCTGGATCAGGTTTGTGTGAATTCTAGCTCCCACTAGAAATATGACTACAAAATGTATTGAGTTATCTCCTAATATTGTGACAGATGAGTAAAGAATCCTTTCGTAAGTGGTTAAAGTAAAAAAAAAGCTTATAGGCACCATGACAACTAAATCAAAATTCTGGTTTTGAACTTCAGAAAATAAGGGAAAGTTCAGGACCATGGCCTTCCCCTGTTCAAGAGTGTGCCAGCTGTGTTCACTTTCTTGCTCTCAACCATTAACAAATCTCTTGTGTCCTTGGACCAGTATTTCTTACTCGTGGTACTTGTCTGCCATTTGAAAATACTTGTTACCTTTGTTTTGGAAGTCTGTTCTTGAACTGCCAGTTTGTGATCCTGGACATTGTTATCGTTGTGGATTAGGCAGAGGAGTATCATTAAAAACTGCTTCTCAGTAGAGTGTAGAGAATTTTATGGCACAAATTCTTCAGCCGTAACTACTTTTTTGGAAATACAGTGCATTCATCCTTCCCTTGTCCAAAACCAGTGAAAAGTATGAGGGTTTAATTCTTTCATAACAAGGTATAAATTTGTGTTAACAGTTTCAGAACAGAGGCTAGTTCATCTTTTCCAGAGGTTGTTGCTCACTTCTTTGGTTGTGAAGATTCTTTCCAGTGTGATTCGCTGTGTTGAGTTACAATTTAAAGGCTGGGCATAACTTCCTCCTCACATGTGTGTTAGGGCAAGATGTTGCTATTCAGAAGGTTCTAAAGAAAAGCTGAAGTTCTGAGGTATCATATTCTGCACAGGAATACAATGCTCTTTTATTATTGTTCTTTTCTCAAATGTACCTGGAAAAGTAGAATGCCTTTCGCTACAGTAAAGGTGAAGGTCGCAGCAAGAATGAGGAACTGAATTCTGAGAAACTATAGAACGTTTTTGTTTCTCGTTGTTCTGGGAGGATGGATTTGCTTTCTGAAAACGATACGGCAAAAATCATTGGCACTGTCTTTAGCTAACTTTTGGCCAGTTGGTGACTAATTAGGTAACTTTAAATCAGTCTAATAATACTGTAGAAATAGTACTACAAGCAGTGAAACTAAGCAATGTTGAGAACATATTGTATGAAAAAAATAAAGCAATTGTTCTCTCTTTTGTTTGTATATAGAGAAGCATTGGAAGTGATTCTCAAGGCAGGGCAACGGCTGCTAACAACAAACGTCAACTTAATGAAAACAAAAAACCATTCAACTTCCTGTCACTGCAGATTAACACTAACAAAAGCAAAGATCCTGCCTCAGGTTCCCAAAAAAAGGAAAGTGGGGCATCGGCGCAATGTAAAGAGTTGTTTGGAGCTGCTCTAAGCAAGGATTTCTTGCAAAATTGTCAAGTGTCTGCTCAAGAAGATGGAAGGGGAGAACAAGCAATGGATAGTAGCCAGGTACTTACACAGCCTATAAAGTCTACAAAATATCAACTCTTAATTTTTAGTGTTTCTTTCTAAATTTCTTAAAACTATAAATCTTCATTGGAAATATTTAATTTCCTATTCTTCTGAAACTTGAAGAAAGTGTGAAACCAAACTTAATCATCTGTTGTTCTTTAGAAATCCACTTGTTGGTAACAGAAGTAATTTTCATTTCGGAGGTTGTTTCCCTTTTATACAGTTCCAGAAAATGCTCTCAGAGTTCCCTATTCTCCTATGTTGATGAGCTCAGTTGTGTTTTAGCCTATGTTGACCAGAAGCCTTGTGCTTCAGCTGTGCAACTTCCCGCATGCATAAATCTATCCTTATAAAAGCTGTTGACTTTTAACCACTTGTGGAAGAGTGCTCATAGGAGTGAAAGTACTAATCTGTCCCTCTTTCGTTACTCCTTTGCTGTTGCTATTGCCGTGTCTTGTGCATTGAATACATTGCAGTTGTAGCTGAATGCATTCAGTAACTTCAGTGTCTTTGCAGATTGTGAGCAGACTAGTTCAAATTCGCGACTATATTGCTAAGGCCAGCTCCATGCGGGATGATCTTGTAGAGAAAAATGAAAGATCGGCCAATGTTGAGCGTTTATCACACCTTATAGATGACCTTAAAGAGCAGGAGAAATCCTATCTGAAATTTTTGCAAAAGATGCTTGTAAGTTTGAGAACATAATGTATTTGTTTCTACACTGTAAGCTTTTTTTAGGAGTTGACCGTTTATGTTTTGATGGTGCTACAGAGGGTGTTGATTTTGGTATGTAGTACCTTCCATAATTCATTTTTACTGCCCCCTTATATAGTTTTTGATTTGTGCCAATGAAATATTTCAGGCTAGAGAAAATGAGGAGGATGATGTTCGGACTATAGATTCAGCTGTGGGATCTGGTTCTGTAGGTGAGAGCACATCGCTAAACATTGATGTGCAGTCTGAGGCTTCAGATACCACGGTAAGCTGCCTTTTAGTAATTAAGGTGCTAGAAATAAAGGCTTTATTTTGGTTTTTTCATGGATCTTACGATAGTGTCATAATCTGCAGTTCAGTTAAAAAATAGTAAATCCTCATGCACTCTGTTCAGGAGGTGTCCATGCATGTGTGGATTTATTTTTTAATACAAGAAAAAAAGTAATGATTCTTTCACAACAAAAATCTAAAGAATCTTTTAAATCTTTATTCTTTCTTCAAAGTCCAATTAAGGATTTAATGTGTAATTTGGTAGAGAATCCACTGACTTGATGTGGGAAGAAATATCTTTCTATACAATTTTTCATCTCTAGGTTTCTGTTAGTGGGGAGAATTTTGGGGTGTTGGGTGAGGGGAGGGTTAGAAATGTGTCATTAGTGGGCTGTTATCCAAGCATATTGACCTAATACTGAAGTTTCTCTGATTTTTTGGAAAGATGGGCACCTCTTTAGAAAATGTGTTCTGAATTTAGTGCTGAGATAAACAGTCAATCTTCCTCTCTGTTTATAAAAGTGCTTTTTTTTTAAAGTGGTAAACACTTCTTGTAGTATATACAAAAGCATTTTAATTACTTTAAGTTTTGTGTCTTCCATTCTATTACACTGAGGAGAAGTACCAGAGAACGAGTGCTCTTTCTGGCCAGTTAGCACACTGAATGTCCTATGGATAAGGAGAATTTACCTGCTTGGAAATAAAACAGTTAAAACGTTAAGAAGCTTTTGTAATTATTTTTAGCTTTATAAGAATTCATTCTATCTCTGTAAAGAAGTAAAATGATAGATGTGGAAGATACACTTTTAACTTAAAAAACCCTGAAATTTGGAAAATTCAGAAAAAGACGGGTATGTTTTTAAAGACTTACCCATATAAACTTGCATTTGTCGTAATATTTGCAAAATTTGCACTTTAGTTTTTTCTTTGGCTCTTAATTTTTCGTCTAAGCTCTTTTTACATGCAGCTTGAATATTTTACATGCAGAGTATGTACTTCTGGTCGTATAACGTTGATTGCTGTATGGAGCTTTATTGTTATGCAAATTCTAAGAAGACTAAAAATGTCTTCACTCTTTAGTAGATGTTATTAGATATTAGTTTTCATTATTTGACAAGATGAACTGGGTAGGTTTGTAACTTAAAAATGCATGCTAAGTTGGAGCACATTTTCAAAATCTAACATACTGAACTATTCAATATAGGAGGTATCTTTTAGTTTGAGCTGTCGGCCCCGCATTGAGGACAAACTAGGGAATTCAGCTTCACAGGAACAGGTTACAGACATTGATGTTACACCAAGCCCTAAAGGGAAAAGTGAGAGAGCTGCTCTGAATGAGAGGGAAATCTGGCCTGGTGGGATTAATAGCCAGGATCATGGATTGCTTTCAAAGGTACACTTCAAAATGTTACTTTAGCCTCAAATAGGGTTTATACAGGCTAGTCTTCCCTGTCCCCTCATCTCCCTTATTAATTGCTTCAAACATATTTGTTACTTACAGTGAATGTTCCCACTGGATTGCTTATCTGTATCCAGCTGTCTTTTCACTGAAGTAATCTTTTTTGCCTAGAATATTTTTTCTTTGAATAGAGATGTTTCCCAAGTTTTTCTTCTGAATTGTTAGCATTGATGTAACTGTACAGCAGGTGTTGTGATTTTATGTAGATGATCCTTCTAGTTTTGTTGTTCCCTTCTTGGGAAAACATATTGTAAATGTGACTTTCAGACACTTGTCATGGTTACACTAATAGTCTGTCAATGCACGTTTAAACTAATACCAAATACAGTAAAAAAATTAGAAATCAGTAGCCTTAACTTGTTCCACGAATGTTTTTGTATAGCTGTTTATATAAATATTTGGTCGGAAGGGGGAACGCTTTCAAGGAGCGCAGTGTCTAAAACACCTTTTTTTTACCCATTATGAGCTTTTCTATAGCATTGTCCTTCCTGTGATTTAATTTTAAAAAATCTTAAATTCAATCTTTTTTTTCCCTAAAATAAAAGGCTTAAATGTTCTGTCAAGCTTACTAGTCTAAATGTAGAACTAAGTTTGAAAAATTTGTTAGCGCAGTTTTCGTGAACTCAAGCAAATCTGATACTTTAGATAAAACCTGGACTATTTAATAGATGAGTGAGACTGAGACACATAACCCTTTTCCCCTTCCTTCTCCTTGTTCCCTCCTGTGCTGATTTTGGTGTGTGATCTATTTTGACTCTACTCTGCTGTTTCTATGAAAGGTGAAAGTTTGACAGGAATCATCAGTGTCAGTTGCAGTGCATCTTTTAGTAACACTCTGAGGAGTTTAGAATTCTGGATCTTTTCGACTTTCTCTGCTGGAAAGTTGAGCATTCCTTTGTATCCAGAACTAGTTAATAAGATGCCTGCTTTTATTCTGACATTTGATGCAGAGTATTTGGACTGAATTTTCTACTTTAGGAACTTAGTACTATGTGGACAGAAGATTATGCTTTCAAGTTAGTAGTGTTCTTTGTAAATGCATATTATTTTCCATTATTTCATCTGCAAGGTGCAATAATTCATCTTCAGGCAGGATCAGGCTCTTAACTGGATGTCTCATTAAAATACTTAATTTGAGTGAAAGTTCTGATGCAAATCTCCAGCTCCTAATTAGCATAGGATGAGGAAAATAACTGGCTTTTAATCTATTTTAACTGCTCAGCATGCTTTCGTTCTTTCAGAACTATTTCAAACTATTGTTTGAAAACCATGTAGAGAGGATTCTGTGCATGTTTTTGTTACGAAATTGATTTACCTAAACCTGGTGTATTCTAGTATCGATGCCATAAATATAGCACACAGAACTAAACACATTGTAGGTTAGGAAAGCGTTACTGCCTAAAACTGCCTAAAACATTCTGCTGAAAATGTAGAGATTTTAGGCCAGTAAATCAATTGAGATCTTGTGTTTTATATAGCTCCATGCTACAATGCCTTATCTTGCTTACCTGTACCAGTCTTAAAGGTTAATGCCCTCTGTTACGATTTAAAAAACAGAGGGAGGCTTGGGTCAGTCTTTGGGTCACATTAGGGCAGCTGACTGGCTTTGTAAAGAAAAGTTAAACCCTCAGGAGCTATAACAATGTCTTGGTGGTACAGGCTTCTTCCTATTGGTTGTCTAAATTTTTTTTTAAATAAAAGACTATCAGAAAGGTGAAGCTGTTTCATTTTTACTTTTTTCCATTAACCAGGCTGTTCATTTATATGCAAGCTGTGCTTGCTTTGACACTTCTTTTACTAATACTCAACAGATAAATGGTTGTGGTTATGGTAATGTTGCTCCATCTGTTGCAGGCCAGAGATCCTCAACAGGAAGCTAAAGAGGAGTTGGAGAACTTGAAGAAGCAGCATGATTTATTGAAAAGGATGCTACAACAGCAGGAGCAATTGAAGGCTCTTCAAGGAAGACAGGCAGCTCTTCTTGCTTTGCAGCATAAAGCAGAGCAAGCTATTGCTGTCCTGGATGATTCTGGTATGTGGAATGATGGTGTCTCTTACATCATGTTAGCATGCTGATTGAATGATTAAAGCTGGAATTGTGAAATACACAAAAAAGGCTTTTTTTACTGCAAAGCCTCTATTTCTGACAATAGTTGACAGTGTAACATAAAATGATATGTCATTTAAAAACCCAGAGCTGATTACTGTGGTTTACCTGTAAAATCCTAAAAGCATGGGTTTTTCTCCTAAGAATTGGTCTGCCACCTCAGATTAAAAGCTTGCCTCTCATCTCCATCATTGTGTACTAGGCCTTTGGGAAAAGTATCAGAGTGGGGATACAATGTATTCTCCCGCTTTCTGCAGCCTTCTGGATATACGCAGTTGGTAGTTGAGTTTTTGTTTGCTTTTTCATGAAATTTTTATTATTTTGGTGACTGGTTGCTGGAGAGTTTATTCAGTAAAATAAAGGAGGGAGTTGCTAAAGCAGTTAGGTGAGAAAACAGAACTCATTCTATGGTATGTAAATTGGGGGCATGATTCTGATAAGAGAGCACCATCATTATGTTATAACCTTCAGTTTAAAAGCTTCTACTAATTCATTTTCATGTATTCCCAGTTATTCAAAATTATCTTTGGAACAGAGATGGCTTCTTGATACCTGACAAAGCAGAGTTTTCTCAAGAGCTCAGTCTTCAAAGGGAGGCAGTTGTTCTTGTTTTGTCAGCTGTTGACATGAGAATTTTCTTTTGTTTGTTGGAAATTCATCCTTCCCACCCATCCTTTTTGGGTTTTTTTTGGATGGGCTGCAATAATGTGTGCAGTTGTAGGGAATGACATTTTTGCACTGACCAAGTTTAGATTGAGTCTGTGTTACTGTTCCATGACTCTTTCCCATAAGATTTGCCATTACACTTGATTAAAGAGTATATGGGATAGTAGTTCTTTATTACAGTTCTTTTTTGTACTTAAAGTATCCTAATTTGTAAAATAAGGCACTGATTTCTACATTTTTACAAAACCATCTTTTTTTTAAGGTCCCTCGATTCTGATGAACTCCTGTTCCTGTTCAGCTGTGCTTGATTTCATAGACTATAGGAAATAAGGCGTAACTGCTTAAGAAAACTCTAGATTTTAGTGTAGGGAGAAAAGCAGAGAAGTTGGTAGGTGGAGAGATTTTATAAAGCTGTCATAGAAGCAAGAGAAGTAAGTGCCTTTGAGAGGTATTTCCTTGTTTCTTAAGTGGTTTTCAGTAGTTGCTATGTTTCAGTAGTAGTTTTGTTCTGTCTGCAGCGGTAGACCTGTGATGGAATCTGCTTTCTCTGCTTTCCTTAAAAATAAAAAGCTCCACCTTGAGAAGTGGGTAGATGAATTAGTGGGTAGAGGTTAGAAAATAGGATTGCTTATGATAAATGAAAACTTTTTTTTATTATTCTTTGGAGTAGGGTTTTTTCTTTGGCTTTTTTCACATTTCTACTTATGTCACTCTTAATAACAATTTCTTCCTGCTGTTTGTGTTGACTGACTTAAAGATGTGGTATTATGTGCCAGAACTGTAGGGTAGAAAATATTAGGATCCAATTCAACTTCTGGCAAAATAGATGTTTTCAAAATTTAAAGACAGTGAAACTTTACTATGCGTGTAATGAAGTCATGATCTCTGGGGAAAAGAAATAATATTGGTGCTTGATTTTTCTTATGAACTGTTGGTTTGTATTTGAAGGAAAAAGCAAGAATTATTTGGATCTTTCAGCTGCCACTTGCATATTTCGTACTGTTTGAATATGAACTTTCAGGCAGGGGAAAAAAGCTTTCTTTTAAATTTATTTCTCTCATAAAGCTTTTTGAAGGGCAGACCTCCAAGAATCCGTTTGCAGATGTAAGGATTGTAGCTTACACTGATATGAAAGCTTGGTGTCCTTTTAATTTTTTCTTTTGAGAAAGTGAAATTACCTGCACTGTTCTTAGTTTAGCTATACTAAATAATGGCAGTTTTATTTCTAATAAGTTTCTACCAGCCTTAGACAAATTGGTTGCTTTCATTTTGCTCTGACCTCTTAGCAAAACACAGAACAAGCGTAAAGTCCTTTTGTACGGTCCTTTACAAAGCAGCTCTTGAGTTGTCTTGTTAGTATTTTTGTAGCAGAAGTAGCTTTACTCATCTTTCAAGAGTAAAGCTGGTGGAAAGGACAAAAAATTAAAAATATGTGCTGTATTTTAGGGGGTCAGTATATTGATGTTCTTGTTAAACCACACATTTTTATTAAATTAGCCTTTATTTCATCGCTGTGGAAGAGTATTTATATTTTCCCCTTTTTCCGTATGCCCAGTTGTAACAGAAACTACAGGTAGTGTTTCAGGAGTAAGTCTTACATCAGAACTGAATGAAGAATTGAATGACTTAATTCAACGCTTTCACAACCAACTTCATGATTCTCAGGTCAGTCACAGACTGCACTGTTTAAATTTTGTCATTACCAGTTTTTATTCTATTTAACAATGCAGTTAAATGTTTGTCTTGCTTATTTGTGCGTATTTGCTAGTGAAGTTATCAGAGTTCCCCCCAAACTTGAAAACTCAGCAAACTTGAAAATTCTTAAGGGTTACTAGCTGACTGATCTATACTTTGTATCTCTTGGTTTTCCATGAAAGTCTAGAGAAGTAGTTTCTTTAGTGCAGTTTAATTATTAACTCAGTATATAATTGAGATATCATTAGAGTGTTTTTCAGAATATTTCCCTTTATAATGTTCTTTGTTTTGGTGTTGATTCTGGTGTTGAGTATAGAAGGCCTGTAAGAGAGCTTTACAATTTATTTACCTTTTTTTGTAGTACTCTGAATAAAATGGAATTACTCTTTTTAGACACAGTCTGTGCCTGACAATCGAAGGCAAGCAGAAAGTCTTTCACTTACCAGAGAGATTTCACAAAGCAGAAACTCTTCAATGTCTGAAAACCAGTCAGATGAGAAGGCACAGCTTTTTAACAAGATGCGAATGTTGCAGGGTAAAAAGCAAAAAATGGACAAACTATTAGGAGAACTTCATACGCTTCGTGACCAACATCTAAATAACTCTTCCTGTAAGTCCATGTAGGCAGAATTGTATTTTTTTCAAAAATACAATGTGCTTAATGTTCATGTTTGTAATGTGGTCTTTTAGCTTGCGATTGGTTATTGAAATGCTGGTGATAAAAGCTGTGCTGGGGCAATATTAATGTAAATGGTTTTTAATGCTGTGTAAGTTTCTGTCTCAATGAAGAACTCTACAAATAATGATGATGAGTGTCTGTTAGCACTTTGGTTTATAACATCAAAGTTGACTGATGTGAGGATGGGTTTTTTTTCTTCAAGGCTTTTCTGTGACACATCTGGCTTGTGAAAAGTACCGTATGAACTTGAGCTTTGTGTTTTTTTATCACAGTACATATGCATTTGTGTACTCAGCACTTTGTGTGTTAGTGGCTTTATGGCAATATGGCTTTGCTCCCCCTCTGTCAAAGAAAACATGAAAATGTGTTCTAGTGGCAGAGACTTCAATCACAGACCATTCTAGAGGGCCTTGCCCTCTGGGCTAGAGCTTTGGCCTGTTCTTTTAATGGCTTCGTGCTCTCCTTATCGATGCAGACCTACTTGCTGCTCTCAATCTCCGTTTCTAGCAGTGCATTTGTACTGGTGAAGTTTGTCCTGTGGCTGGAAACTTCTGAGGGGTGATCACAGTGTGTTCTGGTTAGCACTGAGAAATGAGGCCTTGAAGCATGCACTTGGAGAAGGACATGCTGATTTAATAGTTATGTTACTATACCCTGATTTTTCTGTATGTATTTAATGCATATAATATGAACACACTTGGATATGATTTCATGTAGCTGGAAGAAGCAATTATCTAATTTATTTATCAGCATATGGACAAAAGAACTCAGCAGAGGTGAAAAATTTGCTAGGGTTTTTCTTTTGATCAAAATTCTAGAATGTTAAATTTTTATAAAAAAGCAACGCAGCCTTAAGTAAACCTGTAAAAGAACTCTATGGGCGGATTCACAGCATGAAAGCTTCTACTTCTGACATTTGATAAAGGTAAAAAGGACTAATTGAAATCTTGTTTACAAAAGCTATCTTATTACTCACTGCCTATTGACATTGCATGCAACAAAACTTAAGAAAAAAGCTTTTGTTTTTCTAAGGAAAGAAGTTATTAACTGCTTTTTGTTGTTGGTAGTATTTTCTGTTGTCATTTTAATGCAATTCAGTTAAGCAGATTCCTTATTACAAATTGTTCACATAAGCTGTATTTCTTTTCTGTAGTTTTTCCTGCTTCAAGTTCTCCTCAAAGGAGTATTGATCAAAGAAGTACAACTTCAGCTGCTTCTGGTCCTATAGGCATAGTAACTGTTGTCAACGGTGAATCAAATAGTCTGGCATCTGCTCCCTATCCTCCTGATTCCCTGGTTTCTCAAAATGAGAGTGAAGAGGATGAAAATCTAAATCCAACAGAAAAGCTTCAGTAAAAGTTCTTTAATTTTTTTTCACAATTTGCTTTAGTAATTTATAGTGCTGCTTTTTTAATAAGTTCTGTGTTAAGTAACTATTTCCATTTTTTAATCTACCTAATTTAGTATTACAGACTACTTAGTAAACGCTCTAATACAGTTAACTGAATTCAGAGCTTCAAGTGGAAAGCTCTTGTAGTTAGGCAACTGGCAGTAAACTCTAAGAACTTTAAGGTATATACATTCTTTTTAACTCTACATAGATTGGATTAATACGGCAAAACAGATTAAACACTCCTTTTTCCTCCTCAGGAAGCTAAATGAGGTTCGTAAGAGGCTGAATGAGTTACGCGAGTTAGTTCACTACTATGAGCAAACATCTGATATGATGACAGATGCTGTGAATGAAAACACTAAGGAGGAGGAAGAAACAGAAGAATCAGAAAGTGATTCTGAACATGAGGATCCACAGCCTGTTACAAATATTAGGTTGTTGTATTTTTTGTCATCCATAGTCTTTGTAGCTGAGTTGTTGCTCCAAGAAACCTGCAATACATTATTTCAGTCAACCAGAAATAACTTAAAACTGTGCTTATTACATTAACAAAATTACAGGTTTTTTAATTTGAGGTAACTGTTACGCGTATGTTTAATAATTGTCTAGTCCCTGGTGTCTTATTTATTTAGATTAGCTTGAACATTTAGAAAATCGCTATAAGACTTCAAAAATCTGTAATTCTTTTGGGTTTAAGCACTGAATTGTGTATGGAATTCCACTGGAAGATTACCATCCTAGACTAGAGAATTGGACTAAAAAACCCCTTCAGTTTACAGAGGCATTTACAGCTGTAGTCTGTAATGGCAACTCTGTGCATTGAGGATCTTCACTCTGCAGAAATGAACAGTCACCTATGCATCACAAAAACCTTTTTGTAGTATAGACATATACCTGTAAGGCCTAATGTATTGTTGCAGATTTAGCAGGGGATAATTTAAAGCTGCTTTGATTGTTTAAAAAAAATAAGCTGTTGAAGAGATGAATATTGAAAAACTCCAATGTCTGGACTGATTTTATATGGGGTTGGAGTTCGTTTGTTTGGGGTTTTTGTTGTTTTTGGGGGTGGGGATCAGGACACCCATTCCTAAAAAAGCTAGGTAGACAAAGGCTAAAGTAAAATTGTATCCATACCAATTTTTAAAAAGTTAACCTGAGTAATTTATTTTACCCTAGAAACCCTCAAGGAATCAGTAGTTGGAGTGAAATAAATAGCAACTCAAATGCACAGTGTAGAACTAATAACAGAGATGGAAGACATCTTAATACAGACTGTGAAATAAACAACCGATCTGCTGCTAATATAAGGACTCTAAAAATGTCTTCTGCTTTAGGTATGTTCTAAAATCTTCTAATAATTTTACTTCTTAGTGCAGATAACTTTGATAGCTGCGCAGAGTTCGGGAGAACGTTGTTTGATGAGCAAAATATTCAAGAGCCTGGTCATTAAGCTAGTATTTTTCTAATGTCCAGTAGTTATAGTGGACTTCAGAAGTTCAATAATGTGTCTTTGGTACTGTTTTGTTTCCTCTTTTCCCTGTTTCCAGACTGTCATAATAGGGAGAATGACAAACACCTTGATCTACCCCAAGGTGAAGATGATGAAGTGGAAGAAGATAGAGTTAGCGAAGATTCCGTATCTAGTCACAGAAGCAGCCTGGGTGATATTGCTGGAGATGCTGAGTTTGAGCAGAAGATCAATAGGCTTATAGCTGCAAAACAGAAGCTTAGACAATTACAAAACCTTGCTGCTATGGTGCAGGTATTTTATAAATATAAACTTGTGCACAAAAATCTAGCATGCATTATTTTGTGTAATGTGTAACTCCTAATAAGAAAAAACACTGCAAAATGCAACATTTAAAATGCTTATTTTTAGGCTAGGGAAAAAGAGATACTGTTTGATTTTTTTTTTCTGAGCTCAAGGGTGCTACTTCTGAAGTTCAGGGATTTTCTTGGAGGATGCTAGCCTAAGAGAACAGTGTCCTTAGTATTTAACCTTAGCACTGGATTGCAAAATGTGAACCAAGAAGTAGATCAGTATTATTTTTTAAAATGTTAGACATTTTTAAGATTATAGTGAATATTCAACTCTATAGGTGTTCAGATCTTTGAGCCCTAGGTTTTGCGACATTGTTCAATCAATGAAGAATGTTTTTCATTAAAATCTTTCGATGTTGCAACATGTTTGACTTGCAGTGTTTTGGTTTAGGGGCAGTGGTTTTTATTTATTTCAAGAGTTTTGAGGGCCAGCTATAAATTGGAAGTGTTTTTAATTTAGAATATCTCATGCTAATTTAGTGGTGTTAAAAGCACAGTTTCATGGATCTGATGTCCCTTCAGAATGCTCACATTTGAGCACCATCTAATGTAATGTCTGCATACTGAATACACACAGGTGTATCGGAAATGAAAAGGCTTTATGTGAGAACTTTAAAATCAAGCTCAGTTGGAACCTATGTTTTGCAACAGCAACAGTAAAAAACACAATATTGTTCTTTCAAGACAATACTCCTATCAAAAATTTCTCAGCATCTAGATCAGTGTTGTTTTTTATCATCACTATAGAGATGCTGACTGTGCAGTGTTATAAGTTGGAATTAGAGATGATTCAGCAGCTTCCTTAATAAAGAATCTAATTAATGGCATGTCTTCAATCTTCCTATTTCGAAGGCTTGTTAGGTGTATGTACTCAGCAAGGTACAGTAGGTTTTTGAGCTATGTCATTCTTGGTCACCAGTGATCTCTGCTGTTCAGCAAAGTCTTTGCGAAGAATGATGACGTTAGAAACCAAAAGCAGCAGTGGCTACAGCTTTCATGTTTTCTAATTGAGAACTGAAAATACAGAAATAACGAAAAAATAAAAGCAGAATAGAGAACCAGTTGGACTTTCTCCAAAATATTTTCATTTTCAAGAGTAGTTTCGTTATTATTTTAAGTTGCTAATAATAATATTTAACTTCACTGACTGCAGTAAATAAGCAATCTTGTTCACCTCGGTCTCCTGTTCCTCCTTCCACCTCCCCTGTTGTTTCTTCATATGCTTGTATGTTTCTGGACACTGAGTCACAGGCAAGTGGTTTATGCTTCCAGAATGTGACAAATGATTTGCATTTATAGTGGAAGTTTCAGTAGTTGAGCTAAATAACTTTAAATTCTCTCATTAACTCAATTTAAAGTCATGATGCCATGGTGATAACAACTTCTCAGTTCTTGATCTGTACTAAAGATAAAGCTATTCAGATTGATTAGTTTTGAAAAAATCAAAGTAGACAAACTTGACAAACTAGATTTGTTACTTGTTTTTTTTGTCAACTTGAAAATAGTCTAACTGCCTTTCTGACATCCTTTTAGGATGACGATCCAGAACCTCAAGGGACAATTGCAAATGCATCTAATATTGGTGACTTGTTGGGTGAGATGGAAGAGACAAAGCAACAACCAAACAATGTCCGAGCAAGTTCCAACAAGTTAAAAAAAGATGTGAGACTAAACGAGAAAGCAAGGTAACCCTTTGTCAAAGGATGGTAGAACCATGCTTTAGGCAACTTCTTGCCAAGTAACATGTGGATACCTTATTTACATAGAGAGAAGTTCTATGAAGCTAAACTTCAGCAGCAGCAACGGGAGCTTAAGCAGTTACAAGAAGAAAGAAGAAAACTGATTGAGATCCAGGAAAAAATTCAAGTGTTGCAGAAAGCTTGTCCTGACCTTCAAGTAGGTAGAATGTATTTCTTTGCTGTCTTAAGATGTTGAGCAACAAAACATAAAATATCTTGCTCACCGGTTTTTCCCCTATGAAAATTGGAAAAGACTTAAAATTGGTAATACTTGTGTAAGCAGGTGGACTTTTAAACCTAGAGTTCTGCTTATGTCATTCACTTCTCAATGGTTCTTGCTCAGTGGTTGCTGTATCGTGCTCTTAATGGCATTGTAGTTTGTCTTCAAAAGCCTTGATAGAGTCTTCAAATATACAGAACCTCCTGTCTTATTTTTAGCCTGAAATTTGTCTGTCCATACCGGTCAGTCACTGCTTCTTTACTTCTCTTAGTAGTTCTTTTGCTGGTATTTTGGAACAATGCCGTGTCTTGATTGATCATGTAAGCATGATCAATGCTTTGTTGTATTTTAACTTAACTCTACAGGGCTTTACTGTTTCTCGTGCTCTTTGAAGATCAGCTTCTTTCTATGAAGTGAGCAGTAAATTATTAATACTGTGCATCGAGAACATTATATAATAATACATAAATTGTTTTGTTGATTCCTAGGTAAGTTTTGAAATAAATCTTTAGGCTTGATTCAAAAATCCTTTTCCCAGGATACTGATTTTCTAGCCTCATAAAGCCTTAACTATGTTGGGTTTTAACTGCAGATAAGTTTTAGAAAGCCAATATACTCTATTTTGCCGTTTTGCTTCCTCTTTCAGTTGTCAGCTGGTCTGGGTAACTGCCCAGCAAATAGACAGACTTCACAAGCAACATCAACTCCAGCCATGAATGAGTGTAACACAGCTGGCAAGCCTTTATTTGAGTGTGATGAATCTGTACCAGTAGGCAATGAGGTATTTCATACTTGATATACAGTGACTTAAAAAGGGTTTAAAAAGGAGAAGTTTCGGGTGGCTTGGACACATTTTTAAGTAGTTGGCCTGGGGAGTGGAATAGTAGCTGTTTTAACAAAGCATGTATAACTTCTTTGTTTCGTTTCTGGAAAGAAGGAAATACTGACTTGAACTGGCAAGACATTATCCCCCAAATATAGCACTTGTTGCCAAATATTAATGTGAAAGTTGAATTAATTTTGAATTTTTACCGTGAACGTTTGATCCTGTATACTGTACGCAGGTCATCCAATGACCTGATGGTCAGAAAATGATGAGAGTATTTGTTGAAATCTGATTTATCTTTGCATCATCCTTCACCTTTTCCCCTGAAATTATCTTTTAATAATGATCTAGATAATACTTATTCTTTCTGGAAGTTATGCTAGTTTTATATTCTAATTCTTCCATTTTACTGCAAACAGTTATGGTCTGAGATGAGAAGACACGAGATATTAAGAGAAGAATTGCGACAGAGAAGAAAGCAACTTGAAGCTTTAATGGCTGAAGATCAGAGAAGGAGAGAGCTTGCAGAAACAATATCTACTGTTGCTGCATCTGTTAAAAGTGAAGGGTCAGAAGCTCGGTGTACTCCACAGCAGAGCAGGACTGAAAAGTAAGAGCTCAAGTTATTCTGTATTAATCAGTGAGGGCTTCTGTTGTTTAGTGGGACGTCAGTGTTGGGGCAGCTTCCTGTGTTCATCTGAGCACTAAATGTGATGATCTAACAGAGCTGGAAATTAATTTCTTGACTTGTGAAATGACTGTTACTTGGCAACTTGCCAGTTTTATGGGTTTTCCCAGCATATTTAGTCTCTCCTGTTCTACCAATGGGAGAAAAAATCACCTAATGAAAAGAAAATACGTGGAAAGCGCCAAATGATCAGAGTATTTTTTTTTTTCATCTTTACCCCATTTATAACATAGTAAAGTAATAAATTTCCAAACCAGAAAGTAACTTCATTTATCTCTCCCAGTATTAGAAGTAGAATACAAGTTTGCATTGTGAAAATCACAGAATCAGCTGGGTTGGAAAAGACCTTGAAGATCGAGTCCAACCTATGACCTGACACCACCTTGCCAACTAGACCATGGCACTGAGTGCCACATCCGGTCTTTTCTTAAACCCCTCCAGGGGTGGTGACTCCACCACCCATCTGGGCAGCCCATTCTAATGCCCAATCACTCTGTGAATAACTTCCTTCTTAATGTCCAGCCTAAACCTCCCCTGGCTCAGCTTAAGACTGTCCTCATGTCCTGTTGGTGGTTGCCTGTGGGAAGAGGCCAACTCCCACCTGGCTACACACATCTTTCAGGTGGCTGTAGAGAGCGATAAGGTCTCCCCCTAAACCTCCTCTTCTTCAGGCTAAACAACCTCAGCTCCCTCAGCCGCTCCTCACAGGACTTGTGTTCCAGACCCTTCACCAACCTTGTTGCCCATCTCCGGACATGCTCCAGCATCTCATATCCTTCCTAAATTGAGGGGCCCCAGAACTGGACGCGGCACTCAAGGTGCGGCCTAACGTGTGCCAAGTACAGAGGAAGAATCACTTCCCTGGTCTTGCTGGCCACACTATTCCTGATACAGGCCAGGATGCTACTGGCCTCTTGGCCATGTGGGCTCACTGCAGGCTCATGTTCAGAATGGTTTCATTCTTTTGTTGCAAATTGATTAATTGCTGATAGACTTGCAATTGTCAACAAATTGTTTTAATAATTCATCATAAACTTGAAAAAAAATACTCTTTTTCCGAACACCCCTCTTCTCCCTGACCCTGCAATGTTCACTAGGACAATGGCTACCTGGGGAGGTTCTACCCAGTGTGCTCTAGAGGAAGAAAATGGAGATGAAGATGGTTATCTCTCTGATGGAGTTGGTCAGGCAGAAGAAGAGGAAGAAGATGCATCAAGTTTGAATGACAGTTTCTCTGTTTATCCCAGTAACAACGTACCAGAAAATGCCTATTTTGTTAAAGAAAACAAAGATAGGTTAGTACCAGTACTTGTTGATCTAATGCTTGTCTGAGTGTGTTTGGAAGAGGGTGGAAGAAGCATTGCATTAGCTACAAGGCATCCTCATAGGAAAGGAAAATTTCTTTCTGCTTGTTAGGGAGCTGTGTATAGTGGCAGTTTCTTGTCTGAGTCTTTGTAGCTGCGATGCATATGACTGATTTGGTGATTTCTTCTGTTTTCAGTCTTACTAAAAGTCTGCCATTGAGCTCTCCACTTGTGTGGCAAGTGGCTCCTGATATTCTCATTTATTTTTAAACAGCTTAAAAGATAATCAGTCTGAAATTTTTACTGTGCTATAGATCAATCTCTTCAAAAATAGTAGTTCAGAGAATTAAACTAACTCTGAAATTTTTCCTTCTAAATTGCTGGCTTCTGTAATTGTGAAAACTATTTCTTAATTATTTTGAATAATTTTATCTCTTGTTTGTCTGATTGACTTCCTTAATAACTTTTGTGTGATTAAATGAAAATACCATGTTAAAAATAATGTATATATCTGCAGTTACTTCTTCTGGTTTTGATACCAAAATAATTTTAGTAGACAGTGGGCTAATCAGGGGCTGGCCCTGTTAATGTATTGTGTTGATGGCTTCTGTTTTCATTGAGTACATATTATATAGCAGTAATGGAAAATTCTAAAAACAAGACCCAGAAGCATCCTTAGCCCTTCTTTTTTGACAGTAATAGTCAGCTGGGGGGCTGTTATTTTCCATTTGTTTAGGATAATGTTGGATTGACAAAATGGCATGTGTGGTTAGCTGGCCTATGCCATGTGAGTTGCTGATGTACAACTTGAACATAATTTGAATAATGGAAGTATCATTAGTTGTCGGAATTGTCTGATTTTGTCCTCATTCTTCAATTTTTCCCAACCCAGGTGGAAAAATTGCCGTCCTCTTTCAGCAGATGGGAATTATCGTCCAGTGTCTAAGGCCAGGCAACAGCAAAACATAAGTATGCGGCGTCAGGAAAATTTTCGGTGGATGTCTGAGCTTTCATATGTGGAAGAAAAGGAACAATGGCAGGAGCAGATCAATCAGTTGAAGAAACAGCATGAATTTAGTGTCAGCATTTGCCAAACTTTGATGCAGGATCAGCAGGTAGATATGAAGAATAGTTATTTTGCTGTTCTTATTTGCCTTTTATTCTCTTTCTAATTCTTTCTAGCAATAGCTTCTGGTTTTTGTAATTTGATCACTGTTATGTATTTTCTTTCCACAGACCCTCTCTTGCCTTCTACAGACTTTGCTTACAGGCCCTTACAGTATGATGCCCAATAACGTTGCATCTTCGCAAATACATCTCATTATGCATCAGTTAAACCAGTGTTACACTCAGCTGACCTGGCAGCAAAATAATGTCCAAAGGTTTGTTGATTATATTAGTGTTTAACTTCGGAATTTGAAATGCTTCAGTAACAGGAACATGGTTACGTGAATAAAAGATTACAGATAATGGTTAAATATGAGACTGTTGAACTTCTGAGTTGATTATGATCTTTTGAAATTGTATGCAGCATTTCTGGTTGTCTTTTTTTCCCCACCACCTCTTTAACACCTTTAAAAGTACTTTTCTAGTAATCGTCATTGAAGAGAACCAAAAGTTGGCAAAAATCTGTTGCAGTAGTTATTTTTGAATATGCTTCTGTGTCTGTACTCTTCACTAGACTACCTGTCAAGATTCTGGATTCTAATGGTAATAGACAGCAAAGAAGTTTTGTCCTTTCTTAGTGTTTTCAGTTAGAATTTATGCTTCTTACATTCCATTTGGATGTACTACATTTGCCTTCTGAACAATGATCTTTTTTGAAGAAAGATGTAATAGTAATTTTAATTGATTGCATGAAAGTTTAAGCTCTTCATCTCTGTTTTGTATTTAGTAAGTGGTATATAGGTGCTGTCCTCTTACACAATTTTTTAAGTTAATTTTAACCTCAGTTCTGTAAATACTTTGTATATTTGATTGTTTCTAATGAACTTCTCAGCTTGCTTATTTCTTTAGTATCAAGTCAATTTTTTTTGTTTTTGCAAGGATGTTTAACCTGTGTATACATGACCACTAAAACAGAGCAGTTGATTTTAAACCAACTCAGGATTAAGTATAGGTAATTTTTGTCTTGAGTTTTTTTTATTAGCTGAATAGAGCAGTTCTTTACCCACATTACATGGTGTAGGTGAAACAGTATGAAGCTCAAATTACTTGAATATAAATTTACAGTTTTCCCATAAAACTTTTTTTTTTTCCAAGTCGTTGTTTTTTCTTATTTTCAAGGTTGAAACAAATGTTAAGTGATCTTATGCGGCAACAAGAACAACAGTGTCAAGAGAAACCAGCAAGAAGGGAGAGAGGCAGTAATGCACCACCACCTCCATCTCCTGTTTTTTGTCCATTCAACTTCCCTCCACAACCTGTGAACCTCTTTAGTGTTCCAGGATTTACTAATTTTTCTTCCTTTGCTCCAGGTGAGTATTACTATAGGTGTGAGAAGTAATATGAATTTCAAAAATTTACATTTCCTCATTTAATTGAAGTTGTAATGTGAACTTGGTGAAACTCTGTCATTTTTCCTTTGTATTGAAATGATCTTAAGCAGAAATTTACTATTTATTGCTTAATAATTGTATATTTTTACTTCAGTATGAAAAGCAAGACTCTCTCAGTATGAAGTTAGTTATACTTGAAAATACTCCATGAAATTAAAGTTTTAAATGTTCTTCATCCAACATGTGAAAAGCAATGTTTGAAGCTTTTACATAGCTTCAGCAATCATTTCATAATTGAAATCATGTTCTAAGTGAGCCATGTGATTGGAAGGTGGCACTTGGTCATTATTTCTGTTTTTCTTAGAACCTCAGACACTCATGTTTGTTATAAATGCCTGTAAAATGGAGCATGTTAAACAGTTTTTGTTCCCATCAGAGTTATGCAGTAACTATTGACTTGGATACAGTATTCCTAATCTCTTTCTCAAATCTACTTTTGCTGTTGAATTTGGAAGGAAAAGAATGTAGGTGTTTTACTGTATAATTCAAAGTAAACAAAACTGTCTTAATATATTTCAGTCTTTTTAGGAAACCAGGAAATAGGCATAGACCTAGATTAGTGCTTTCAAATTGCAGAGTCTGTTTTCTGTTTGAGAACATTTTTTAAATTACATGGAACCTGTCAGAAAGAGCATTCCGTTTGCCACTTCCATAAAGACTCCGACATTAAAATTTAAGTATTATGAATCTGTGACTTCTTTGGCTCTATGGGTACGTGAACCATTGGAATTTTCTTGTCAATTTGGTGGTGGTTGAAGTATTGATAAGGTCTTCAGGCAGACAGAATTCTATCTCCTTCTTGAACTGTTACTTTTACTTTCACTTTTAGGAGCCCTTTACTAGGGCTTCTTGAAGGATCTTCATCTCCACTGATGGAATTGTAGTATCCAGTAGTGTTTGAAACCTGCACTTCAGATAAATTCTGATTGTTTACAGTGCTTTCAGGATGAAAACAGTTCTTGCTTACTTCCCCACTGTATTTTTGCTTCATAATTTCATGCTGCCACACAGTATTTCTCAAATCTGAATTTTATTACACAAATAAATGAGGTAGGATCTTCTGACTCTCTTGTTTACTTTGTAGGTATTAACTATAATCCAGTGTTCCCATCTGGTTTTGGAGATTTTGCACACAATATTTCACCACACAGCAGTGAGCAGCAGGAGCAACAACAACCTCTAGATCATAATACTTCTGGGAAAACTGAGTATATGGCATTCCCCAAACCCTTTGAAAGCAGTTCCTCTAATGGAGCAGAAAAACAAAGGTATTTACTGTCAAAGTGCAGCTCTCCTTTAATAATTTTTCCTCCCTCTCCTCGCTTTTCTGTGGCTTGTGGGAATTCATGATTCATTGAGGGAATTTATTGTCATAGAATTACAATATGAGCTGTATTTTGTAGCTTCCGGTTTAGTTTTTTTCATTTTTTCACTAGTGTTCCACTTTTCTATATATTAATTAATGAATCATTTCATGGATGAACTTTTTAAAATCAAATGTAGTCTTGGAGTGGTTTTGTAACACTTACTGTAAATGGATGAAGATTTTGTTTCTGTGGGGTTGTTTTCAAACTGAGTTGCTTGAATAACTAGAGGATATAATTTCAGTGAATGCTTATTTTTTTGTGCTACTGTAGATTGTACTAAATGTTGCTTTAAGGAATGTTTTGTCCTATGGTACTATTTGAGCTCAGCAGTAGCTGCATAAATATATTCATGTTGAAACCATCAACAGACGGGAAGTTCTTCTGTTTTCCATTTGGAAGGGTTCTGTAGAATTATTTATTTTTCAATATTCATTTAATGTCTAAGTAACAATGGCAGATAAATTGCATTACGGATAAACTGTTTACCTGGTAATACGTGATGTTTCTATTTGAGAGATTAGGTTATGACATACTGAGATTGATCTGTGGGTCTTTTTTTTCTGACAGAAGGAGTCATAGACAACCTGAAGAGGAATTGGAAAAAAGATCAGCTTGGCCTAATGATAGCCAAGAAATGAAAAAAGATGATCAGTCTCAGCTTAAAGCAGGTTTTGCAGTTTCAGTGCAAAACATTGCTTCTGGTCATAAAAATCAGTCTGATATGAACCGGAGAAGAGAGTTTGATGAAGAGTCTTTGGAGAGTTTCAGTAGCATGCCTGATCCAATAGACCCAACTACTGTGACAAAGACATTTAGATCCAGAAAAGCATCAGCGCAAGCAAGCCTGGCATCAAAAGATAAAACGCCCAAATCAAAGAATAAAAGGAAGACTTCTTCTCAGCTAAAAGGCAGAATTAAAAATACTGGTAGGTTGTAAAGTAATCTTGGATACCATGGCAAACTTGGATTGGATTATAATCATTACATTCCAGGGAATTTACTCTCCATAAATGGTACCGATAATAATGAAAATAAGTTATTGAATTGAGTTCATTTTGTATAGTACAACTGCATAATGTTTTTTAGTATTTCAGGAAATAGAAAGTAAATAACCGGTTGAGATACCTTGATTTAAAAGGACCATAGATGCAGATATGTGCAGATTTGAAATAACAAGGAGAATCTTCTTCATTGTCTTCATGTTCAGACTGTATTTATGCTGAAAAATACGCTTCATTAAAATTCTGAATTCTGAGAAGAGAGGGACAGTACTAGTTAGTATAGTAGGGCTGTTGGGATTGCTGAGGATCTAGTACTCCTGTATAGCTTCAGTGTACAGAGGAGAATTTTAGGCTAGGAAACATCATTAGTATTTTGCATCTTTAAGAGTGCTATTGAACAAATTTTTTAAAGTAATAAAACATTTTGTAAGCTGTTTCTTTATGTCTTCCTTTTCGTTTTCTCCCATTAGGTTATGAAAGTGCAAGTGCTTCTAGTGTGTGTGAACCCTGCAAGAACAATAAAAGCAGACACTCAGATGACGTGGTTCACGCAAAGGTGTTCAGCAAAAGGAATCAGGAACAATTGGAAAAAATAATTAAATACAGTAGATCTACAGAAATGTCTTCTGGTACTCTTTTCTAAATTTCTAATTATTTTGTGAACTTCTCTGAGTAAGGGACCTTAGTTGTTAGTGCGTTATTTAAATGTGGTGCCTTTTGAAGGAAGACAGGAAGACAGTACTGTATATTTAGCATGTGGATTTTGTATTTTAATTTCTAAGGATGCTGTAAAAGTTGGATATTAAATGCTTTTGGGTATCTTCTATATATTAAGTACTCGATTAAAGTAATTTAGAAACCTGTTACTGTACAACAAGAAAAAATGTAGCCAGTCTCACCCGTTTGTTGGTGATTTTTCTGGAAAGTAACTGCAGAACTGATGAAACTTTGCTTAATGTTTAAACTACATCCTGTACTGCATACATGTTTTCTTCCTATTTGTGCTTAAATGATCTCCATCAAATATCATTCAAATCCAGTCTTACAACATCACATAAACCCTTATATTTTTGCCATCTGCACTGCTTTTCTTGTATCTAGATCATAAAAATTCTCTCTCCTGTGTCTTTTTTGGTTCTGCCAGTATTTCTGTTTTGTTTGAGAGATGCAGAAATTTTAGTTGTTGTAGCACAATATAAAGCTTTGCCAGCATAGCTGCGTCCACACTAAGAGCTGTTTATTAGTGTACACAATAAACTTCACAGGTCAAGTTCTCATTCTCACAATAAGCAGCTCTGATGTGGTTTGGATAACTAAGCAGTCTTCCTCCTGCTGTTTTGTATAGACCCTGTCTTTATTTCTGGTGCGCATTTTTGTGTTTATCACTGTCTATCCCCACTTTCCTACAGCGCATGCTAGGAGAATTCTGCAGCAGTCTAACAGAAATGCATGCATTGAAGCGCCAGGTAATGCATTCACTGCTTAGCTTCAACAATATCCTATGACTTCTTTTTTTCCTTCTCTTACCTTTGGTCCTATAGCTCACTGTTTAGCAGATGTTCAAGATCAGTGCTATTGCAGCACCTTCTCTATAACCAAGACAAGAAAAGTAACTTAGCATGAAATGCAGTGTTACAAACTACTTTGAATTACAGTTGTGGAGAACGTGTTTACCATGTTCTTGATTAGTAACAATTACAAATAAAAAATATGGAGGTAGATACGGCATCAAAAAACTAATTTCAGTAGGCATTTTTAGTATGTTTAAAAGCTGCTATTACATATTAGTAATGAGAGAGGGAAGCAATTTGTCGTAACATTTTAGAGGTTGAAAAAGCTTGCCCGTGCTTAAAAACTTGGTAAACTGTATGCAGATAATCAAATTGCACAGTAATATTTGCTGTATTGCTAATAACTTCATTAACTTGAATACTAACAAATACACATCTGTTAAACTGGGTTTTCCAAATTTAACTGTTTCCATTCAGCACTTTGCAAATTATGTGTGTAATAATTTAATTGTTGTGGTGCAAGGATAATCCTTAATTTTCAAATGAATGAGAGATTTATTAGGGAACACATTGTCTTCTCATACATATGTAATAGGGTTTAAGGGTAGGAGGTTTTATGTGAACTTGGGAGTGATACTAGACACGTATGAGAATGTAGCATTTATGTTTGGGAAGGACTGGCTATCTTGATTTCAGTCTAAAGTTTCTTAATGCTGCTTATGTTGCAAAAGTGTGAACTACTTGCATTGTATAAACTTGAGACCTTTGGCTATCTTGCTTGAAATTTCTTAAAACTCCATTTTCAGTGTTGAATACCTATTTTGAAAGTGTCTTTGTGGTGTGTGCAATCCTCTCTTTTATAAAGAATACTTTCTAAAGGGTATTGTTCAGAAGTAAAGAAAATAATTTTTATGATTGCGCTATATTGTATTTCATATATTAAAGATTGTATAAGGTATAATTTAAGAATGTTTGCCCTTCAGGAAATTAGTATGAAAGAAGCTATATAAGGGAATCTGCAATGATTGAGACATAATTTGTATACCTGTAACTTGTATACCTGATAGGCAGTTGTCTTTCAAATGGATGCTTGTCAAGGACTTAGCGAGTTCCCTTTTTTTTCCTCTACAGAAACTGGTAGTGATCTTTCTATGTTTGAAGCTTTGCGAGACACAATTTATTCTGAAGTGGCAACTCTTATTTCTCAAAATGAGTCTCGTCCCCACTTTCTTATCGAACTGTTCCATGAGCTTCAGCTGCTAAATACAGATTATCTGAGGCAAAGGGCTCTCTATGCTTTACAGGTATGCACAGAATTTTTGATTTTGTATATAAATCAAGCAAACTTTAGATCCTTTTTTACAGCATAGATTATATTTTCCAGGATATAGTGACCAGACATTTATCTGAGAAAAATGAAAAAGGGAAGTCTGCAAAATCACTGAATTCTGCAACATGGGTGGCATCAAATTCTGAACTCACTCCCAGTGAAAGCCTTGCCTCTACAGATGATGTAAGTTTTCAAACTCAGAAGCTACTGATAGTTTTTCCTGTATTTGAGTTTGCACACATGCATGCTTGTCTACTGAAATATTCATACTAGGGATTGAATTTTGCTAAAGGTAGTATTGACTTGCATAGACTTTTCTAAACAACTAGTGGGAAGAGAATCAATGCAAAAGTGATAAAATATGGTAGGATTCTTGGCATTGCAAATGAATTATGTGTCGGGGATGAATGGAACATGGAGCGGGATGTAAATTGGAAGCTGATACATTCGAAAAGAGCCACAATCCTCTTCTGAGTAAGGTCGGGGCAAGTACTGATCACAAGATTCTCCAAAAACTTTTGCTTTTTTGTATTTAAGAAATTGCTTACACCTCTGTACAGTTTCTTACGTGTTTTGTACTTGAAGTATTTGAAGCAAACGTGGTAGATTCACCTAACGGATTTATATCCTGAAAGTGGGATTGTTCTCCAGTCAGGCAGCCTGGTGACAAGTCCTGATACCACATCATGTCACTGAAAAGAATTGCTGGCTTGTTGACACATCTGTGAGAGTATGGTGTATTCCTTGTTTGTATTCAGTTGTCTGGTATTTTTTAGGAAACTTTTGGCAAGAACTTTTCTACAGAAGCATGTCAAGATTGTGAACCACATGATGCAGACAATGGGAGTACTATGTCTACATCTTCAAATTTTGAACCCTTTGCCACTGATGACCTTGGTGAGAATGATGTGACTTAGTGTTTTGAGTGTTACTCCCTCTGTCCCAAAATGCCTGCAATTATCTGCACTTTAGTACACTGTTACTTGATTTTTAGTGTGTAATTACATGTTTTGTAAGACAAAACATAAATGAATTAGCTAATTGTGAAACACTTTGAGTTTATCAAAGTGTGTAATAAAATACTATAACTAGTTACGTGTAGATTTCAAGACTTGTGGCCTTGAATTAATTTTTATCATTGTTTATTTGTCTATCAGTTGAAAACTTTTTATATAGATTAAAAAGTGTTTTTATTCTAAATATAGGCAACACAGTGATTCACTTAGATAAAGCTTTGTCTTGGATGAGGGAATATGAGCGTATGAAAGTTGAAGCTGAAAGTACCCTTGACTCTGAGGGCTGCTCTAGTAATTTTCAGGGTGCTTCTACTGCTAAATTAGAAGGTATGCACATATACACATATTTTGCTTAGTTTTAGAAAATAATTATTGTAACTATCAAGCTAAATTGCTTTCCTCTTTATTTATATTGAAAACTCAGCAAAGTTTGAAAGGATATTTACATACTTAAGGAAATAAGATTTATTTTTTTAAAAAGAAAATATGTTTTTGAAAGTGGTATTTCTTTAATAGTAATGTTGAATGTATTAAATGTACTGCTTTTTTTTTTTTTTTTTAATTAAAATGAGGTCCAAGTACTGGTGAATGTCAGGCTGTGCCACAGTCAGGTGATGTTTCTGCAGTTCCATGTCCTCGTATAGATACTCAGCAGCTTGACCGGCAGATTAAAGCAATTATGAAAGAGGTCATTCCTTTTCTGAAGGTAAGGGCTCTTTATAATATGGTGTGAAGTAGAAGAATAAGAAAAGGACTTGTATAATTGCACAGAAGAACCTTATTTAAAATTTAAACTTGCCTCTTAGAAACAGCTGCCAATAAATACGTGTTCAGTTGCAGATTCTGCTGAAGATGAAGTAAGAATTAACAGAAAGATTCTGTGTAGTTTTAACAGGAGAAATAAATGGTGACGTTTCTAGATTTCAAAGAGCTGGTGGGCTTGACATCAAAAAGAATAGAGGTTGCTTGCTTTGGAGCTGACAGAATTTAATATAGAAATGTTTGAGAAAGGACTTCTGAAATATTTGCTGCCTTTTAGCAGACAGCACTGAGATCACTAATTAAAACTGGTACATATACAGTAATAGGGTATTTTTGAAGGACATCTCTGAGTAGTTGAATTTTAGCATTATTTTCTCCTGTTTACAAATACCTTTAAAGTTGTTAAGAGCTTTTTCATTTGTAGTCTGTGACTACAGAGAAGAAATGTACTACTTTAAGGAAGGAGAAATAGTCACAGTTCCTCCACTGCAAGGTTGGAGAGCAGAGTTGGGTTGTAAGATGCTTAAGCCGTCTCCCTGTTCCCCTTTATAATATGCACAGTGTATAAGCTTAGGTTTGTCTAATAAGGTGTTTGTCTAATAAGGTTGATACTGAGTTTAAAAACTGTATTGCTGACATGGCAGAGTCATAATGCCTGAAGACCTGTGTTTTGTTTGCAATTTTAAGTTTGCATATAACAGTAGATATCTTAATATACACTTTAATACACTCATGTACACAGCCACAATATATGAAGCTTCTTAGTTTGGCCAAACATTATAAGATGCCAAATATTCGTGTGTTGGAAGACTGAGATAAATCTTTGTGTGTCATGACCAGTCAGTCATTAATGAAATATGGTGTTTGTGAGATTGATTAGGACCTTTTTGTGATGTGCTGTTCCTTCAGTGGACTGGTGTTTTTTTAATAAATTAATTTCTATATTTGGGTTGATGGCTTATTTTTCTTTTGAAGTGGTAACAAAGTTCATTCTATGATACTTGTGTAGGAACACATGGATGAAGTATGCTCTTCTCAACTACTGACATCAGTAAGACGTATGGTCTTAACTCTTACACAACAAAATGATGAAAGTAAAGAATTTGTGAAGTTCTTTCATAAGCAGCTTGGCAGTATACTTCAGGTTAGTAGTTTTTCAGTGCTGTTTTGCAACACTCCAGTTGGCTAATGAGCAACACATAAACAAACCAACTTCTCTGAAGTTGTATTTTACACCTTGAATAGCACAGCTGCTATTCTCCCTCAGCTTTGATACAGTGATGAGGTATTATCTTTGTTCCTAAACTAATGATTTACTGCACACAGAGTATCTTTTTTGTCGCAGCCAGGTAGTGAGAGGTGTATATCTGGTTTGTGGCTGTCTTCAAGGAGAGCTCTGGTGATGCTTTTCATGGACATCTTTTGTAAATTCCTGAAAATCAGTAGTCTGCACTTTTTCTTTCTAATTTTTTTTTTTTTTTCTACAAGCATGGAGTTTAAATTATGAGCTTATTAAGTTCTGTGTTATGTGACTAGAGATTCCATGTAAAATCTGTTTAAGACACTGAAACTTTTTTAAAAAATATGAGCTATTATATACATAACTAATTTTGAGTTATTAGAAATATGAAAAATACTTAGTTTTTGAAGCTTGAAAGCCTGTTTCAGAAACTGAAGAATTATCTCTCTTCACAGGATTCACTGGCAAAATTTGCCGGTAGGAAACTAAAAGATTGTGGGGAGGATCTTCTTGTGGAGATCTCTGAAGTGTTATTTAATGAATTAGCCTTTTTTAAACTCATGCAAGACTTGGACAACAACAGTATTTCTGTAAAGCAGAGATGTAAACGAAAAATAGAAACTACTGAAGTAATGCAGTCTTATGCTAAAGAGGTTGGTTTTATTTTATTTTTGAAAAATGTAGCTTTTCTGAGATTGCTAAATATGTATTTTCTAAACTAGTTTGATTACCTTATTTCTTATATATGTTTATTTATTTATGTTACCAGTTATTGCTGTGTAATCACAGTATTGCTTGTGTAGGAGTGTGAACTGGTTTTCCTCAATAAGGGCAAGTCCTGTGTTACAGAGGAGTAACTGTTACAGATATCTAATTGTATAGGCTTAGTTCATAGTTCAGAGCAAATGTTTTAATGGTTATATGTGAACATAGGAAGGTAGAGACAAGTGTTCAAATAGTGGTAACATCTGGGGCAATTGAGTAGTTGTGGGTTCACCCCAGTAGGCCGCTGAGCCTCACACAGCCACTCAGTTCCTTCTGTGGGATGGCGGGACAATCAGAACGGTAAACCAGAGAAAGCTCCTGGGTCAAGATAAAGGCAGTTGAATTGGTAAAGCAAAAGCCACACATGCAAGGAGAGCAAAACAAGGAATTCATTCACCACTTTCCATGGGCAGGCAGGTGTTCAGCCACCTATAGGAGAGCAGGGCTCCATCACATGTAATGGTGACTTGGGACATCAAACACCATCACTTTGGATCTCCCCTCCCTTCCTCGCTCTTTGCCCATCTTTATACGCTGATGCGATGCCATGTGGTGTGGAACATCCCTCGGGTCAGTGAGGACCATCTTCCCTGGCTGTGTCCTCTCCCAAGTGCTGTGCACTCTCAGACCCCTTGCTTTTGTGGGGTGAGTTAAGGAGCAGAAAAGGTCTTGAGTCCGTGGAATGCTGTTCAGCAGTAATGAGAACATCACTGTGCTATCAACCCTGTGTTCAGCACAAATTGAAAACACAGCCTCATACTATCTATTGTGAAGGAATTTAACTCTATCTCAGTGTATTGGTTTCACATGGCCCCACTACAACCAATATTTTGACATATGGGAGGCCCCAGTTCATTATCTCTTTTAAGCTTGCCTGCTGGTTTCCTTGCAGTAGCTTAGTTAGGCATCATCTTTAACAAATTGGAGTAAGTCCTCTGAAGTTGTCATATAGTTGGTTTGTTGGAATATACAGAAAGAATCACTTTTTGGACTTGGTGTATAAAATACATGCAAAGTTTCCAGAAATATTTGAGACAGCAGGACATATTCTTGCTCTAAAAAGCAAGTTTTGGCTAGGTTTCACATCATTTGCATTATTAATTTTAGAATTGCTTTTATTGGGAACATAACGGCTTTTAAGTTATATGATCTGTCTACAAAACAAACAATAAACCAGATCATGTTCATATATTTATGATTTCAGTGTCCTTTCAGCTTTCTTCTAGAAACTCAAATACCAAAGCAAACCCTTAACTCATTTTTAAATGTCAACAGAAGATATTTTTTGAACTTGTCATCTCTTAAGTCCCACAAGTATTTTTAGGTGTACCATCAGCTTTATTTCAAGATAATTCAATTTACATATATCGATAGCATGGCTAGTATGAGGGAGACTGTAGAGTGCTTTGTAAAGAGGCCGGAGGAACACTGAATTCAGAAGGAGTTGAGCATGACTTCCTGTTTTGTCTGAAGTTGCCCATTGGGCCTTTGTTACATAAAGAACTGGTTTATACCTGCTATGGGAAAGCATGTAGCCAGTTTAGATTCAGCATTTCTTCTCTTCTGGATGACAGAGAATTAGGGTTGAGGTCAATGTTTGCCTCATTGCTGTGGCAGAGGTTCAGATTCAACAAAGCCAGAGATGAGCCATAGGTGGTAGGTCCTGGCTACTTTGTATAGACCTGCACAATTACCTCTATATGGTCTTCTCACAACTCTGGAGTACTCAACTCTGGAATCCTGATGCAGGCATATTTGATCTTTGTTGATTTTCTGGCTCTCTTGAGTCCAGTAAAGTAACTGCTGAAAAACACAGGTGTCTTGATCAGTTAGAATCATAGAATGGTTTGGGTTGGAAAAGACCTTAAAGATCACCTAGTTTCAACCCTCCTGCCATGATGTATCTAGTTCTATATGTTAAATATGATTCAACCACAGGATTATCCCAATGTAAACATAATTGTTTAAATTAAAAGGGTTAGCACGGGTTTTTTTTAAATCTTTGCAACTCTGAAATTTTGAAGACATCTGTGTGTACAAAAGTCCCTGTGGCTTACTGCTGTTTTAAGATAGCAATTCTTAGTAAGATTAGCATTTCAGCCTGGCTGTCATGAAGCCCTAGTTTGACTCAGTATTTCCAAGTTATTTCGGTTTAGAATTGAAGACAGTTTGTGTTTCTTCTAGGCAAAAAAAGGTCTCCAGGTGGATGTTTGTTCATCTGTTGAAGATGTCGATGAGGACAAAGTATGTGTATGCGTTTCAACTGTCTTTATTCCTCAGATAATTTCATAGCTCACTTAGTCTTACTGTTGTCTGTCGTAGGAATCAAGTATCTGTAAGCAGCCCATTTTGCAATCTTCAGAAATTTATTAATCTCCTTTCTGTTGTTTTCAGTGATTAACTTTATCAAAGTAACAAAGTAAATTATACTTTCCATTTCTAAAGACAGCTTTACTGTTTTTAGCAGTTAACATTTTCTTTTTTAATGGTATGGAATTAAGTTGGTTTACTTTCAATCTTAGGGAGAAGGTAGATGTTCTGAATTGGGACATGTGGTATTTGAGGTCTCAGAGTCCAAGCCTGCCTGTGCTCTGAGTATGAAATGTTAGTGCTCAGAATTTGTCCCTTTTCAAGTTTGTTTTGAAAACCATTGATATCATTGTTTGGGGTAAATGTGTTGTATATGAAGTTTTGTATGGTCTGCTGGAATGTTCAGCTTTCTCCAGCCAATGATACAGGTATATATACACCAAGTAGAATGTTGATTGCTTTCCTAAAAGGACATAGATGTAGGAGTAGGCATGTGTGGGAGTGGAGTCAGTGCTTTCTTCTAGGGCTTAGAGCATCTGTCACATGTCACACTGCTTTGGAAGTAAAAGTGGGAAGCTGTATACCACTTGCTGTGGTCACTACTGTAGAAGAGTCCTTTCAAGATTTGGAGCCAAACTCAGGGCTTTACTTGAGGTTTATATAGGTAGAGCAGAATTTTGTCACTCAGCATATTTAGCAAATCATTCAGCAGAGAGACTGAGGAGATAATGCTAAAGAAATGAGAAGCTGCAGTTAGGAATATTTTTACTCCTCATTTAGAAGGAGCAGGGAAGTTGCTGGAAGGTAATAATGCAGGTGTGTCTGTCTTCTTGATAATGACAAATCTAATTTGAAGAATGTTTTTAACCTAACATGCTGATCATTGTCAACGTTTTCATATAATGAAATACTCAGTAGTTATGAGATCCTTGAAAGCTGTGTCTGAACAGTGCATGATCTCTTACAGGAAGTTTTGATGCTCTGTTTTAGGAGTATTATTCTGCTGTATTCATTTCAAGGCCTACTTAAACAGATTTTTAGTAGATACTTTTTTATTTTTGAGAAACAAAAATGACTCCTTTATGCAGAAACCTTAGCTTAGTCTTCAGATAAGCATGAAATTGCAGAGTATTCCATGTTTTCCTAGGACAAGGATGAGACTGAAACTGCTAAACAAGTACCGGACTCAGAAATGTGCACAGGTAATGGAGTGCCTGAAAGTATTAGGTCTGATGCATCTGATCAAGAGGAAGATGAGGAAAGTGAGAGCGGTCCAGTGGCAATAAGTAAGGCACTTTTATATAATTCATTATTCAGTGCTTTCACTGTAGTTTTGACCAGCCAATTTTACAACAGGATTTGCATGATGTAGTGCTGTGTAACACCTTGTCTCGCAGATTTTATAGTCAGTCCTTTGTCAGTGAAAGTTTTGCAGTACTGTATTTCCTAGTTTTATGTCGAGGGTTAAATATTCCAATCAGAGGAGCTGATTTTTTTCATAATGAATAGGTCTTTAAAAACATATTAGAACCAAATTCATTAAGTTATATATACTGTCTCAGCCTAAGTTGAAGTTTCTCAGCCTTTAACCTGAATTATGTGAAAGCTGTGGAAATTTTGTGCAGTTTTTCATTTAAATAATGTGGCTTTTTAAAATGTGCTTTTACTTTAAAGTAAAGCTTGCATGTATTTATTAATTTTTTTTGTCATGTTTTTTGTGTTACACCAACTACTTCTGGCTTGGATTCCTTTACCATTTACATTCTTTTCACCAACTTATTTAATAACTTTGACATTGCACACCAATGCAGGGGTGTTCATAATATAGCTGATGTTAAGCATACGGATATTTGAAAGTTAAGTCATTACTGTATCTTAATCTTAAAGAATGTTTTGAAGTAAGGGGTGTAACTGATCATTGCAGTTAATTCCCCAACAGGATTTGGCAATTCAGAGGTGGTTTTACATTGATTGGCCTTTAGGTTTATCAAAAGCAGAAACCCAAGCTCTGACTAACTATGGCAGTGGAGAAGATGAGAATGAAGATGAAGAAATAGAATTTGAGGAAGGACCTGTTGATGTGCAAACATCACTACAAGCCAGCAGTGAAACAACAACTGAAAATGAACAGGTACCACCAAAACTGTAAAAGCAGAACAAACCTATGCCAGTGCACAGCTTTTCAGTACATATTTATATGTACTTCAGTTTCTCTTGTTGCATTGTTTTCCTACTATTGAAAGTAAAAGAATAATACAAGAAATTGCATGCTAATAATAATACAAGAAATAGCTGCTACATGCAAGATGTAGCATTCCTCACCTGAGTTTATTACACCTAATGCCAGAGCGGATGGATGGACAGAGACAAAACTAATGTTTACATCTTGCCATTAAACAGAAAAAATGTTAAGCTGCAAGTGAGAAGTTAAACTTGCAAAAAAGCATCATTTTAAACCTTTAACTAGTTCTTTCTCTGTGTTTGCTGAGATCAAGTTCTAATTGGGAGTCATTTACTCTTGTATTCTAGCATGTCTTTAGTTTATCTTTCCTCCCTTATCATCTGGTAATTATTTCTGAGACAATAGTGAATATTATTGGGTATGATTGTCATTTCACTGTAAGTTTTCTTAAAAACATTTAAATGTGTGTGACCTGGTTTTGGAGAATTGTCAGTTCTTTACATACTAAGTAAGATTGACAATGTCTTGAAACTTTGGTTTGCTCAACAGGTATGACTATTAGGCAAACATGTAATTGGAACATTTTAAAGGCTAAAACAGTACATCTTTTAAGTTCAAGCAAAGAGTTTACGTGGGAACTACTGTAGTGAAAAGAAAATGTTCAGATAAAACATGCATATCAGTGTTAATGGTTTTGTAAACTGTTGCTGACTAGCTGGCAAATAGGAACTTCCTGTCTTTATTTCAAACTAGTGAAAAGCCAAAATCATGGAGCAAGTGTACAGTGTGTTTCTAGTTAGTAAATTAGCCAATAAGCTATGAAGCTGATCAGTAAAATTTTGTTCTAATTCATTTCTACCTTCCCCAATAGACTTCAAACCAAGAATTGCGTAAGGCAAAAAGCAGTGAGATTTTGTCATCAGAACAAGAATCTCTTAATGTTAAAGGTAAGTCCTGTGTGCAGTAACTGAGAGACTAACACTTCCATATGAATTTGCATATTGTGAGAATTATCTTGGACAGTGCCTGCGATACATGTAATAAAGAGAAAGATGATCAAATTTACTGGACTTTTTAATGGAGCTGTATCAGTTGCCTGGATACATCTGTGTAGATATTGACACAGCAAACCTTTTAAAGAGGAAACATGGATTAATTTTACTTAGGTAGATGTGGTTTTGATGCTTGACCTGTCTGTGTTTTGATGTTTAGATTTGTCTAGTACTTGTTTTTTCTGCTACCATTTTACGAGTTATTGAATTCACTTTATATTTTAAATTTTTTTTCTGTGAGTAATGTAACTGATTGAGAACCAAGAAATTATTTTCCATCAAAAGAAGGGAACACTACTGGGTTGTATGGATGTTATTTCTAGTGTAACTGTTGTTACTACCAGCTTTTCTGTGTTTTTCTGTTGCAAACACTAGTTTTGTTCTTGGCCTTTTTTTGTAGACTAAAAATCAATATTAGAGTGGCAAAATATTAAGGAATTTATTGTTCTGTATTATATCTCCTCATACCTAGAATAATTATTTTCTAGGAGGTCACTCAGTTCTGTTTTTTGTGGGTTTTTTTAAAACTTTTTGAGTCAGAAATCAAGTCACCCACTCTCATTTGATAAATTGCTTATACTTAAGTGTGTAAGAGTATAAATATGATGTTTTACTTCAGTCAGTTTTGTGTTGGTCTGAGAGACTATAATTCACTTTCACTGTTCATTCATAGCTATGGATCATAATTTTTAAAAGAAGAAGAATAATCTGGCATTTTTGTATGTTCAGAATCTTTTACTATCTCTGCCTAGTTAAAATATAATTCTGTGGTTTTAGATGAACAAGATGTGGCTACAGTTGTGCCTCATTACCTCAGTGTCGTGGAGAATACACCAGCTTTAACAGTGAATACCCCAGAATCCTTTATAACAGCCACCATGAAAACAGAAGAATCAAGCTCATCTTTAGCAGTGAATGAAACTCAAACACCGGATACCACGTGTGCAGAAAACAAATCTGGTGCAAGTTCTGAAAGCTCCATGGCTGGGAGCCCTGATACGGAGTCACCTGTGCTAGTGAATGAATATGTGTGTATATTTCAGTTAAGATATATCCAAGAGAAATGGGAAGCTTTTTTCTTTTTCATTGTTATTTCTGGTTTGCAGTCTTGTTTCGTTTCCATCAGCAAATTTGATATGCACTTTTTTTTTAATGTACTTAAATAGTTTTGGAGTGAAAATAAAACAAAATAGAACTTCTTAAATACCACAATTTTTATTAACAGGAACCTGGTTCTGGAAATGTGAGTCAAAAATCTGATGAAGATGACTTTGTGAAAGTTGAAGACTTGCCCCTCAAACTTGCTGTGTATTCAGAGGTATTTTGCTATTATTTGTGGTGGTGTTGTTTAGAAGTGCATACCCTAAATGTCTGTGTTACCCAGCAGTAAGAATTACCCTTAATTTTGAGATTTGCTTTTTCTGTTACAAAGGCAGATTTAATGAAGAAAATGGAAACAGAGGCCCAAACCAACAGTTTGTCTGATGAATTACTGGTTGGAGGTGGAGCTCAAGATCAAGAATTAGTAGGAGATGCCCAAATATTGAAAGAACCTGGTAAAGATTTTTTTTTTTTATATTCTGCACACAAATTGGCAAAACACTCCGGAATGCTAGAATTTAAATAACTTCTCACTTCAATCAGTGATATCATGATGGTGTAAAAATATTGGGTTTTGTTATCAAGGATTTGAAAATGTTGTATTGACATGAAGGGATTTTATTTTGCTGTCCATGTCTCTTCTATATACTTTGTTAGGTTCTGAGGCTGATAAAGTCATAAAAATCAACATATTTAAAGGGCATGTCACAAAATAATGGTTTTGAAACTTATTCAAGTGGAGTAGTATTTTTGTTTCTTGTTAGACAAGCTTGGGTTTAATAATATTGAAAATTATAATTGATATTATCTGATTTAATAATGCTCAGTATAATTTCCTGAAAGACTGCTGTGTTTTTTGTGATAGAAACATTCAAGAGACTTTTCAGAATAGTAAATATCTCCTCAGGGAGAAAGAAATTATTTTTCATATAAAGTATACCATGAGGTAGAAAAAAGTTCCAGTGTGTTTGATAGCAATAAAATTTTTCACTTTCATTAAATATTTTTTATGCAGATACAAAAACTTAATGAAGGTCAGAGAAAATACTTCATTTTTTTTTACTATAATACTGTGACAAAATTAGAGTATTAGAGACTTCTGTTTTATTGTTAGACTTGTAATTCTCCAGTGGAGTGTACAGTAAGGGCATAAATACAGGGTATTCTGATAGTAGCGGTTTTCTGCTAGTGTACCTCATTCCAATTCCTCAAACAGTATAAGCTGCTGAACCTGCTTTCTTTTTTAATGCATTTGCAGTGGCAGCACAGATTTTTTCCAGAACACAATGTGAAGGAAGGTGCATCTTCCTTCCGTTTCATTCCCTGCCTGTCAGCATTCTGCTTGTCACAGCTATGCCAGCATAAGTCTGTTGTGCCCTTTTGGTGGATAATGAGGCACAGGCCTGCTGTGGGAACAGTCTGACCAAGAATGCCATGCCACACAAAAGTTGTAGCTAGCTCTAAGCTATTCTTAACCTGTGTATGGGGGGGATGGCTGTAGCTGTTCAAGTAAGCCATGCCTCAAAATGCTTGTGAGGATGTAATAGGAGTCGAAATGTGGTCAGGAGCTGTTTGATGCCTTGCAGATGTTAGACAATGATTTTATTCTTATTTTACAGAAACTTTCGGAACTCAAAATGCATAAGAATAACCTGAAGATATCTGCATTTATAAATTCTATGTATACAAATGCATATGGAAGATCAGCAGTAATTTCCCAGAATTCTGGAAGTGTATAAAAATGTAAAATTTTTAACACACTGCCTCTTAGGATAGGTATGTGATCTTCTGCCTGTGGCAGTTTAAACAGCTGGAACTGAATCCACTTCTGTTCAGTTTTGCTGCACTGTTCTTCTTCTGTCATAATTTTTTATTGTGACTTGTTTGGTAATTTTAAAATGGTTCAAAATGGTAGTTTTAAATAAAGTTTGGACTTGTCTGTAAATTTACTGTTTTGAAAAATTTTCTTTGGCTTACACACTGGTATGCTGAGTTTGTTGGTGGAAGTTAATTGACTTGTTGGCATGCTTGTAGCAGTTTGTTACTTCTCTTACAACAAACACTGCTAATTTTCCTGGGCCAAGAAATTTTCTTTCACCAAGTTTCTTGCATCTTCTACAAATACAAGGTATAAACACAGTACCTACCTACATGTTGCCTTTATAGCCTAGAGTATAGCTGGTCTGTAACAAAAAGGTTGCTGTTCATGGCCTTTGGAATTCCTTTATCTCAGCACATTTATCTGAGGTGAAATTGAATACCCGGGGTTTGTAGTTAACTGCAGAAACCAGCTGTATTTTTCTGCATTTGCTGAATCCTTTTGATGTTCAAAGCATTAAACCTGTCTGAAAATGTTAGTATCTTTTCACAGGTAACACTTAAAATTGAAAGTCTGTAGAATCTGTTCCTAAAGTGTTTGACTTTGTAATGAGATTTAGGAAACTACAATTAAAGTTAATGTTTTTAAAAAACAGTTGAAGTCAGCACTTCCTGAAGTCTCATGGTAAAGGTGGAATTAGAATTACAGAAAAGTAGATTATAAAACTTTGTTCAGTTTTTCAGATCAGAGTTGATAATAACACTAAGTCATAAAACTGAGCTAGAAGTAGCTTATTCAGCAGACCTGCTGCATTGTAAAGAGCCTGTTTACCTTAAACACAAGGCTTTTCTGAAAGTAGTTAAAAAGCACTGTTCATCTTTAATTCAGGATTGTGTTGCTTTTAAGGTTAGTATGATAATATGGCTATATACTGTGGGAGACAGTATAGTGATGGTGAAGCCTAAAAATGCTTGAAGTTTAAATAAAATGAGAATGTAATTCTTCTGTGATATTTTTCTAGTTTGTTTGGAGTGCCTCTAGGTTTTATGAATGAATTTTGAAAGGGCAGATTATGGTCACATGCTTCTCATGTCCAAGGATGAAAGTATATTACCAAAAGGTTTGAAGACTCTTTAGTTACTCTGCAGGCTTTAAACTGGTGCTACTACTGTATGCAGAAAAAACTTTATCATTTTGAGGACCAGGGAACTACATTGTGACAAAGGCAAACCTGTGAAACTGAAACAATTAAAGTTTTAATTACTAATTTAGCCCAATAATCACTCAGACCTAAAAGAGGACATTTTTAATAGAGTGAGATTATGTGTGCAAATTTGAAACAAGGCTAGTTTATATGTTGAGTCATTAAATTCTGAGCTCAAGAGAGAGCATGAGCACACACCCTTCCTGAATTCTTGCCCTGGAATGGTGGGCTTAACCCCAGCCAGCAACTGAGCACCAAAGCAGCTGGGATCAGAGAAAGAAGTGGAAGAGTGAAAGCAAAATAATTCATAGTTGAAAGAAAGATTACCAGGTAAAGCAAAGGCTACACACAAGCAGGTGTTTGGCCATCTCCAGGAAAACAGGGCTCCATGATGCATAACAAGGACTTGGGAAAACAAATGCCATCACTCCACCTGTCCCCCATTCCTTCTTCTTTGAGCTTTATATGCTGAGCATGATGCCATATGCTGTGGAATAGCCCTTTGGTCAGTGTGGGTCAGCTGTCCTGGCAGTGTCCCCTCCTAATTCTTTGTGCACCCCCAGCCTCCTCACTGAGGGGGGTAGGGTGATGAGCAGGAAAGTCCTGGACTCCATGCAAGTGCTGCTCAGCAATAATGAAAACATACCTATTTTATCAACACTATTTTCAGCACAGATTCAAAAAACAGCCCCATACCAGCTACTGAAAATTACCTCAGTCAAAACCAACAGTATGTGTACATGAAAAATGCATTGAAATGGTATTTCTTTGGCCATAATTTCTCTCTACCCTTTCATCATGGAATGGTCAGCAGGGATCACTGGAGGTCATCTTGCTCCAACAGGGCCTGTTTCCCCAGGTGGCTTTTGAGTATCTTCATGGTGGGAGACCACCCTCTCTCTGGGGAACCTGTGCCAGTGTTCAGTCACCCTTACAGTGAAGTGTTTCCTAACATTCAGAGGGAACCTCCTGTGTTTTGCTTTGTGCCCTTCTAGTCTACTTTCATTATCCCCTCTCAAGTAGTAGAACTGTTGAAAAAGTTAAATTCTCACTTATCCCTAGAGCCAGTCCTTCTACTCATGAAGTTCAGTTCAAGTAGAACTTGTTTATTGCTTTAAAGGAGCACCGGGGAGTGTGGGAATGAGATGGGAGAAGCAGTCTTGTGCTTGATACATTGCTTACTCCCTTACTGATCTGGACCAAAATGAAATGTTACATTTTACTGTCCAATGCTCATTGCACTGTTCATCACTCAAGATGGTTCTGTAGTGCCCTGAGTACAAAGAATTGGAAAAATTATTCTTAGGATGAAAGTTTGGAGGCCAGAATTGGTTCTCATCTATTGCTCATGCCATTTAGTAACAGCTCTTCCCTTAGGAGCTGTTGCTGTGTGACACCTGTCCTTTACTGTTGTATAGTGAGTGACCTAACAAGCCAATGGAAGACTCGTAGGGAATGAAACCAAATCATATTTGATTTGGACTCATTTTCACTACTGGAAGTAACTTACTTCTGGGAGGAAGGTGGAATAATTTATTTCTTACTATAGGTTGCGTCACTGCTTTTCAAATGTTATTTTAATCAGATCCAAACGTATCCTGAAATGATTATTGCTCCAAAATGAATTACATCATCCACTAAGTCTAAGCATTACAACAGAAAACACTTGCTGTGGCTGCAATGATAATATTTGAACTGCAGTTACCTCCTACAGGATTGCCATCTTGCTACATAGCAAGTTCAAACAAAACTTAACTCTTCAGTGGTAAACTTTGAAGAACATAAGTTAGAAGCTTTCATCCATTCTATACAAGGTTGCATATTCCTACAGTAGTAGTTACTCAAAGACAGACTGGAACATTTCTTGTCCTACTTTTATATAAGCGTCTCTCTCTTCATTTGTCATGAGAGACACAAGCTCTGGATTTTCACTAACTTCAGCATATGAACGGGGCTGACCAGCTACCATTAAAATAGGACCCAGAGTTTCCTGTTCCTCTTGCTCAAAGTTGCTGCCTGTTACTTTCGTTCCTGCTCCTCCTGAGTGCTTGGCATCCTCTTCAGTCTCACTGTTACCACTGTGTGATCCATGTAGCTTGCTTTTAACTACAGGAGCCTGGTCTGTGCTAGATGATGACTTGGATTCATGGATCAGAAGAGTCTTGATGATTTCATTATCAGTGACAGTTTCTTTAACACTTTCTTCAGTTTCTTCAGAAGCATTAACTTCTAATACACAATACTTAGTGTTAGAGGGATCAATAGTTTACACTTACCACAGGCATCCTATATAGGTAATTTTTTCTACTCTGGATCTTTTTTTCCCCACACTAGAATTCTCTTGAAAGTACAGACATTTCCAAGAGCTTTCCACTCTTAATGTTAGTGGTAAAGATTACCACTAACATCACTGCATGGCTAAAGCTAGAAGTTTCAGAACCTGCTACCTGACCTCTGGCTTTAGGAATATTACTCAATCGGTCCAAAAAGTAGATTTTGGAAACTAAGATCTGATAACCTCTAACACAGAATTAAAACATTATCTTCTAAACCAAGCTCACTACATTTTCAATGGGAAAGCTGTATTTAAATGCACTAAGGCTCCTGAATTTATTTGCTAATGTATTAAACTTACCAACGCTATTGGTGGTGGCTGTTGCTGCTCCTTCCACAGTGCTCTGTGACAACCAGATAGGTTGCTTTTCAATTGCTTTTTCTCTTACTTTCTTCTTGTGCTTTGAGTCTTGGACATCAATAGTTAAGTTTTGGGTGTATGTAAGGCCAAAAGAGGAACTTCTGTGTGCTCGTTTTTCAGGATGGCTGCAGGATTCCAGCACACTTGAGCCCAATTTCGGATCAAAGCTGAATGAGGTGTCACATTTTGAAGAGGTAGAATTCAGGCAAGAACCTCCCCAGTTCCCATTCAAATAAAACTGAACAACAACCCCAAACAAACCCCAAAAACATGTTTTGTGAGCAGACTAGCTTCAACAAGTGCTCTATATTAAAATAATTTACATTCCCTTTTACCTCATCTCAGAGGCAAGTGGTTCTGAACCATTGATTTTTGCAAGGTCTCTTCAGTAGTGCATGTCTGGATGAAGCACACTGATAGAGAAACATTACTTTTTCACAGAAAGGGCTATGAACATTAGCTGAAGGAGCAATCTGGGAAATAAATTACTTTAAAAAAAGGTATCAAAAAACTAAAAAGGCATAGCAATAATTTAGGATGCCTTAGATAGTAAAGACTTCATTAAGCAGGAGACCGTACCGAACAAAGCAGAATGGAATACACAATAGGCTGCAAGTTCAGTATTTCAAAGATTTTACAGCTGGAAAGTTGTTGGGGGGATTTGCATTGATCAGAAGTTCTAGGGTTATGTTTTTACCTTTCTGATAATTCCGGTATTTCTGTTGGCTGAGGCTCCAGCAAGTCATAGGGCAGCACAATGTCTTCAGTCTCACGCAGCAGCGCAAAGACAGGCTCGATCTGCTCGTTGAACTTCGCCAGCAAGGTTCGAGCATCGTGCTTCGGAAATGCTGAGCCATCTTCCTCTACTTCAGTGTTGCAGTAAGTGCAGCGGAAAGTCTCTGCAACGTTTTCCAAAGGGGGAATTCTCATTCATAGAATGCAGAAAGATCAGCAGTACCTTGTTAAGCAGTCTGCAGCCTGGACAGTTACCCAGACATTCTGGCTCCATCTATTTGTTCACATTAAAAAGGGGAACTCAGTTCTACAGGCAAACTTGAGACAGACTGGTATTACACACTTGGTATGCAAGTGAGAAATGTCTCAGGAGAGAAGTTTAAGCTGAATGGACATGTACTATCATGAGTTTATTTCTTTTCCTATCTCATCTTCTCAGTTGTTAATGTAAGAAAAAAAATATATTTTCAACTTAAGTAGCCTCTGGTTTTAGTTGTTCCAGAGTCAGTCAAAGCATATGCTAAAATCCTATATTTATGTCTTTAGGAAAACAAACAAACAAAACTTCAAGCTTATTCTGTGAAAATACATCACCACCATCAATGTTTGCATTTCAGTGACAGACTCCCTCCTTTTAGAAGACAGGGATGATTTTGCTACCTGGCAGAACAAATTTCACCATTAGCATTTCAGGTTAGTCGTATAAAGTTCATTCTGTCTGCCTCTGGCATCCTTTGCAGATCCCATGACCCAGATGTTAGCACAGTACCTGTGCTCTGAGTATTTTATTGCACTATGATGTCATTTTGACTCATTTTGAAAGAATATTTAGTTTTTTTGATTTTAGAGAAGAAAAATTCACAAGCTCTGATGCCACTTCTGCTGTGGATGTGTCATGTTGACCTGAGAGGAGCCTGAACTTCCCAGCCCAGGAGTGACAGAACAGCTCTGGTACTACTGAGCTGCAAGATGCTTATTGCAGTAGGTGGCTGCAAACAGTTTTACCCATCTTGTCCAACTCTTCTGTCAGAAGAATTGACCACACAAATGGATTCACTAAAAGATTCAAAACACAGTGAAGCGAGTACTGTGTTCATATTTCCATATGAGGAAGTGAGACTCACAAGACTTAGATGAGTAAAGATTACTCAACCAAGTTCAAAGCAAAGCTGAGGCCTGGAATCTGATTCCCAATGCCAGCTCATATATTCAAGATTATTCTTCCTTTTGCATGGCCTGTTTTACAGAGGCAGCATTTCTCTTACCCTCATCTCCCAGCATCCCGTCCCAGACCCTCATCCACCAGCAAACAAGAAGCATATCCTAACAAACATGCTTTCATTGCAAAGTTTGCTTAGGAAACAATTTTGTGCTATCAGGGTTATTATTTAAGATAACAGCAAATAAGCAATATAAGTTACACACCTGTAAATGCATCAAAGAGCTGGTTGACTTCAAGGTCTGTGTAAGTGCTAGAGCAAGATGGACACTTAAAAGAGGATCTGGTAGTTGAATCCCGCTCATCCGCTTCTATTTTCCGACGTATATGATCCAGTTTGTATTTTACCACATCCACCAGCACCTTGTAATTGATGTAATAGTAATTGTGCCTCGTGCTCTTCCCGTTAGGGCCCGTTTCGACTCGCACCCGCATCTTCACCAGTTTGTCTGCCTTGAGCGTGTTGAGGACAGCGCGCAGTTGCTTACGCTCGTACTTGAGCAGCTGTAACAAGTCATCCTCTTTCACACAGGGGTAGTGGATCAGTACATCCAGGGCCAGGGAATACTCTACACCATAGAAACCACACACTACGTATTTGGCCAGGCGCTTTAGGGCTGCTGGCACCTCTCTGGGAACGTTTTGCTCCTCCATCAGGAGCTGAACCACTGTCAGTGGAGAAGTGCTGTACAACAAACAGAAAGGAGGTGAGCTGCAGTGAACCCTTCTTAGCCCTCACAGGCAGCTATGAAACACTTCATTTGCTGTACTGCACTTCTGCAAGAGTCTTCACTGAAGAGAGGAATGTAAAATCCTTAATCTGCATTGGGGATGGGGAAGGTATTAATAGGTATCAGAAATTATCTAATCCTGAAGTACAATGGCTACACCTGAAATATCCATATCCTCTTGTGTAAAAATCCACAGAGGATATCTAGGAAAATGTGTTACAAAAGTTCATAATAATCCTCCCTACATAAGGCAGCACATTTAACTTGCCTGTCTAGGTCTGCCTGTTTGCATTCACAGTTAGTAGGTAAGAGCTGAAGTAAAAGTAAAGCCTTCAAAAATAAAGCTCAAGACAATAAATCTTAGTTGAAACAGTATCTGCCTTAGTGGCAAAGCCACAAGAGGCATTTGAGCACCTGTTCACATGCTCCTTGTGGTTTTTCTGCTGGCTGCTGTGATCAGACAAAGGTCTTGCATAGCTGGGGCACAGGATGCTCCATGTTATCTGGCCCTCACTTAGCACAGGGTGTTTGGGGTAGCACATTTTGCCCCTTAGTGCTCTTCTCCCCTGTAGAAGTAGGTCTTCTGGCCATATTCCTAATCACATTAACTAGAATGTAACTAATTTTAATCAGTCCAACTGTCCTAACCATTTCTTATTTGTAAGGAGGGAGAAGAAAAAATAAGGTGTGTTTCAACAGAGCTACATCCCAATTCCCTTCTTTGAGGCATGTTAAAATCATACAGTAGTATCTGACACTGCAGCCTCTAGCCAGATTGCTTTGCAGTGAGCCATGCAACACACAGCCGGAGTGCTTGTGTAGCCCCTGGGTCAGGAGCTGGGCTGGTGGAGGATGGCATGTTATGGCACAGTACTTTCCAGCCCTGGCACCCACTGCAGAGGGTGCTAAAGCTTGAGACCAGGTAATTGCATATTGCTGCCAGAACATCTCGGGAACCTTTATCAGAAATCCTAGTTAAACAAACAAAACCCACTTGCACTAGCCTAGTACTTGGGCCATAATTAAATTTGCACTTCACATGGTGAACCTTATGGAACACAAAGACAATGGAAACCTGCTAGTCTGAGTCTGGAAACCCTGAAGGCAATAGCACCACAATGACCTAAATTTCCTACAGGAAATGTGGGGGAACACTGGAATAGGCTGCCCAGGAAATAGGTTGAGTCTCTGTACTTCAACAGGACAAGAGCCGGAGGAGACTGACCTGGCTTTGAGAGTAGTTTTGCCACGAGCAAGGGTTGGACCAAATGGCCTCCAGATCCTCCACCTAACCTAAATTCCTCTGTTCCAAGAGAGTTAAATTTAACAACAATAAGGAGAGAAACTTTGGGAATGTCAGTCTGTTCCTTGACAATCTTCCTCAGACTAAGAGCAGCATTTCTGTGCTTTTTGACAAAAAGCCTCCATGAATAAGCACTTAAAAAAAATTATTATGTTACTCTTTCACTTCTCCTTTGCCCTCATCCTTACAAGGGACTTAACCAATTTAATCCACAGAAAAATATGCTAATTTATGTTTCTCTTTCTTCCTCTTTTTGGCCTAATTTTGAATTTTTTTCTGTGCGGTGCTTTATAGTTAGCAATAAGCAAGGATAGACAGTGTCCTCAGCCAGTTCCAGAGAAGAGGAGCATGGCTTTGAGCTTCCTCAGGGAAGCACTCTGGAGAGCACTGAGCCTTGTCCTTCCACACTGGGCAGAGCCCACAGAATGGAGGCACTGTAGCCTCCAGTACAGGCCCAAAGGAAAGAAGCCATCATAGAATTCTGAAACCTGACACAGCCCCACTAAGGAGCACCAGGTGCAGCCCCAGCATCTGTACTGGAAGCAGTACCACTCACATGCGTTGGTCTGGGATAACATCTCAGAAAGGGCCAGGGTGCCTTCAGTGTGGGTTAGTGTCATATGACCTCTAGTTGGACTGTGGCAGTATTAAACAAAAGAACAAAATTGTTTCTTCGTCTAGTTCTTGGCTAATATGTCACCAGAATGCTGACACTTAAAGGACTTGTATTAGGTACAGCTCTCATGACTGTTTTTTCTTACCCTAAGTCAAATACAGAATGAAATTATTTCAAAGGGAGTGTGATAAGTAGATAACATCATTAGGGAAGAAGTAGGACCTGACCTGTAAGTGGGAGGTTTGCTGACCTATCAATTCTCTGGATGACTTCTTATCTCAGACTGGCACTGTGTACTTGCATCCCTAAAGCAAGCACTACTCTGAAGTGTTTCTGAGCACCTTGATGTTAAAAGCTTGTCAGGTACAGTCTTACAACCATGTAAAATAGTCGTGGAGAGAAAAAAACCAAACACACAGAAACCCCACAAACTCCAGAAAAACACAAAAAACCCCACCACATTCATGCAACAGAGCTTAACCTTCCCCTCTGCCATATCTAAACACATGCTTAAATATTGTGAACATACTCTGGGATACAAGTGAGCAGCTTTTTTCAAAAACCTATCTATGGAACCCACTGTCCATTTGCAGGGGAATTCTAAATACGCAAGCCTTTGGTTCAATAGAAAAGAAAATGGCTTTCTTTTAGAAATATGACAGAATTTGACCTGAATAAGAGACATTCATGGAAAATACAAGCCCCTCAAGAAATCTTCCTTTAGGTTACAAAAGAATCAGAATAGTATGTATTTTATAATAAAAACTACTTGAAATAAAAACAGGGGGAACCTTTTCCTACTGTGCTCTGCAATATTTGAGGTTGTATTTCTCCAATTCACTCTGAAAAACCTCTCTGTCTTTTAATCACCCAATCTGAAGTCTTGCAGTTCATGAAAACTACTGATTTTTAAGTCATTGTGTAGTTTTCAGTTGACAGGCAGCAGTTCTCTTTTAAGAGGAGCTGGAGACCACCCTTACTAAGGAAAGGAGTAGGAAGTGCACAGCTCCCTGCAGCAAGAGGGGCTGTAAACAGAAATCTGCTCTGCAGCTGAGATACAGTCTGTGTTAGGGAGACAGGTATTTTACTACTCACATAGATTTTTTTTCCCCTTTTTTTCCCAGGCTGATAGCATGTATGGACAAGATATTCTAGAAGTCACAGTTTATCTTCCAACTTCCTCTGCTTTTAAAGTATTTATTTTTATGAGGGTAGGAGCTACCTTCTTATTACATTGATTATTTTAAAAATATTCAGTAACTTAGATGTTTGAGTGGCCCTTCTCCTTATAGTTAATATGGAGCCATCCCCATAAGCAGAAGCTATGTTTAGAATCCCCTTTTTGCTGTGGGAAACATACACAGAGTTGCTTGTTGTGCCAGCAGGCAACTATTAAAAGCAGAATTTCAAGTCAAGATGCATCATATAGAGCAAGTTCTGCAAGGTTTCTCTGAAGCCAGTTGCTTAATTAACATCTTTTTTGAGCTGACTGAGAAGACAAAGTACCCATCTTGCAATTTAAAAGGCACTAAACCAGAGCAATTTGGTAGGATTTTGTCAGACTTCATATAACCCTATCACTTGCAAATCAGTTATAAATCTTATCATTACCTCTCTTGTATGGGCAGAAAATTTCAGGCTGATATTGTAGAGAAACTGCTCCTTTCCTAAGAGCTTAAAGCAACTGCAAAACAAGCTTAAGTATTTCCCAGCCTTTTCCTAGACCTATCTGTGATAAGCCCCAATCATCACCCAGCTGGTGCAAGAGTCCCCAAATCACATTTCATTAGCAACTGAAGGAGTTCAGCCTTATATATGTTGTGTCATGATGAAGCTATAAATCTTATTGCTCAATGAAATCCACCTACAACAGGCAAGGACTGAAAATGTGACTGCAATCTTTGATTAGTGTTTTCATTAGCATAACTTTAGAAGACTAAAAGTAACATCATTAACTCCTCTTGTTGTTGCAAACCAAGTATTTAGTATAGCTAATTTACATAATTTCTTTGGAAGCTTTCAGAACCAAACCAAACTGGAAGCTTTAATATCTTAAAAGAAAAGCTGGAATGTTTACTAGTTCCTGTATTTTTACTTATTAATCATTTTAGATGGTTTATGTCTTCAAAAGGAAAAAAGAGATATATTTCACTGTATTTTTCTAGAAGACAAAGTTATGGATACTATTTTATGGGTTAGACATCTCTGTTTAAAGACAATGTTGAAATAAGGTTGCCAGATATAGTACAGTCTGGGGTTAAAATACTGAATTGTATTAGGTTTGCAATCATCACATTTCATCTCAAATCTGTGCCTCCTTCAGAATTTTTTCTTATATATGCAGAGTGGAGGCTGATGTTTTGTAGTGATGTGACTTACATCTCCATTGTACGTGTTGCAGCATGTATTGTGCTTTTGTTACTGCTGTTTGTTGCTGGATTTCTGACTCTCTGACTTACCAGGCACGTGGGTCCATTGAGGACTCAAGGTGTGCGTGTTTGTCTGCATAGCACAGGTTGTGGGACTGGCATCTGCAATGTCACTACAGAAGGTAGTGCCTCTAAGAACTGGTGGATACCAGAAGAAAACCCCTCATTTTTTAGCAGTTGTAAGCAGGAATTTAGATTCAAAAACTTCAAAGGTTTGAGACTGCTTTTTAGAAACTGCAAGAAGAGGTCACTGAAAAAAAATCTGATATTAGCTCTGCTCTTGCATGTAATTTATAGTAGCAGGGATTGGTTTCATCCCTTATGCTGAGAAAAATTCTGCTATTGCTTTTTTTCCCCATTAATAAGAATCCATTTGGCAGATACTCACAGCTGAGAAGTATAATTGGCATAAACCTTCAACTGGAAACATAGAATGTCCACAGGGGTAAAATTAAACAGATACTTCATTCCATATAGTGGTTCTTGAGCATGCTCCTTTATTGTTATGTTACGCTAGAAAATGCAGGGGAGCAAGACTGCTTGCTGGTACCTGTTGGGTTGAGTCTGTGGGAAGTGTTTACAATAAACAATTCCTGTGGGTTTCCTTGCTGAGTGGTTTGAACAGGGAAAGTGTCGTGTAACCTCAGTGCTATTATTCCTGTTACAGCCCTCAGCCTGCATGGGGAAGTGTAGAACCAGATGACAACAAAACAGCTTTCTAAATCAAGGGGAGGGATGGTGTGTCTGGTAACACTGCTTTCAGAAACAGGAAATGGCTGTCACCTGTCATGCTGCGGCTGACAACTCCTTCGGCAAGGACAGCTAACCCCCGTGGAGCAGACAGAGGTGCTGGCTCAGCTCTGTGCACTCAGAGCCAAGCCAAAAAAAAAAGAAAAAAAAGAAAGCGTGGTATGAGAAGGTATTTCAGACTGCAGGCAGCCCTGGCACCAAGGGCCGTGGGAAGCAGGATTTGTGCTGGTATGTTGTTGTGATGTTGTGTAACACAGACGTTATTGAAAGTGGGAGCTTGAGACGGGGATAGGCAAAGTCACTTGGCTTCCTTTCAAACCCATTTGGGTGGCTGGGATGGATGTTTATCTGGAATGGTATGGGCATGCACTGCACTTGCAGGCTACTTGATAGAAAGGAGGCAGATAATCAACTTAGCAGTCTCAGGTGGAAGAAATAAATACGGAGTCTGATCAGAGACTGGAAGAGAAAATTAGTGGGTTGCTGCTTTGGTGGGTAAAGGTGTACTGAAGATCTTCACAAAGCAAATGTGGTACACTTGACCCATTGGCAGAGCAGAGGCTGGTGCAGATGGTGGGAGGTTGTTGTGGTGCACACCTTAAGTAAATGGCATCTGTGTCAAGTTCCTTTATTGTCTTTCTTGCACAGACACTTGGAAGCTATGAGCTGCTGTATCTCGCATTCTTCTCAGAAACTGATACCAGCCCTCAGTTTAAAAAATAAAATCTCTACCTGTCTAACTCAGACATTCAAGCATGGCAAAATAAGAAAACACCAGAATTATAGTAAGTACCTGTATGTAACCTGCTGCCCTGTGCTCACAGGGCTCTTAATCACAGAGTCACATGTCTTATCTTTTTCCCTGTGCTGGTTTTTTCACAGACTCTCTACCTCAACCAGCATGGGAGTGTGTTCAGCATGCATTGTGTGGCTCTGAGCCCTGCTTATTTTGTGAACCATCCAAACCTTGCATTGAAGTGATTTTTCATCAGTCTCCCTATGATGCGCTCCCTTCCATGATCCTTGAAGGCTTGCTGGGATCAAACTAAATCAACTTTGAGAGCTTTAGACTTTTTGCATTAGTTTATCTTCCTGATAATGAGAAAACTAAGAGAATATTGTGCCTGTGTTACATCTGGAGCTCTGAGGTACAGAGTTTGAAATCAAGACCTCTGGATAGTTTTCAGAGCCTGAACTGAGATGTAAAAAAATTAGTATTCACTTTACAGTACTTTATATGGTTACAGCATAGCTCCCTCTGTCTTGACTGCCTTGTGATCAGTACCTCCAAATACAACCCCTGGTATCACAGACTGAGTACCAGCCAGACACCACAACCTACTGCCTGTGCAGCACCTGGCAGAACTGGGGTGAGAGTTTAGTGGACCCAGTAGGTACCGAGATGTGCCTGGTCTGTAACATCATCCATTCTCTTGCAAGGCATTGATTTACTGTCTTGAAAACTGGAACAGGTTTCTCCTTTGTTATGCCGTTCTCATTCATCACAGGAACACAGCCCATCCTGTGCAGTGAGTGAAACAAGGGATCTCTGTAAAGGAAATTTTGGGATCATACAAAGAGACTATATCTGATTCAAAAAGAAAGGTGAATGAGTGGCTTCTGTGCTTCTGGCTACTTCACAGCCTGAGTATACTTCTAATGCAACTTATGTTGATTTTAGTTCTGAAGAACAGTTGCTTGTGATAATATCTATTTTTAATTTCAATATTCTTTTCTTAGAGGGTCAGTTTAGATCTACTGTGTCTCAGCATAATTTGAAAATATATGGTAACAGCAGTTGCTGCAGATGAGGAGGCAGATTTTGGTTGGGGATTCAGCTGACAGCAAAGGAAGGGCCAGTAGAGGAGCATGCTGCAGTTGCTAGATCTTCATAGCCTGCCACTAGTCTGTCTTCTTGAGGTGTTTTACTTCTCTTTCCTTGAACATTTCCTGACAGTGGCTTCTGATCCTTTCACTCTTTTTTTTTTTTTTTTTCCCCCCCTTCCCTGTTTTCTCCTTTCCATCCAGTCACTTTTACTTCTTTTTCCCACCTGGTTCACACCGAAGGCATGAAGGTTCACGGAGCTGGATATGGCTGTCTTAAGAGAACTGTTTCCACCTCTCAGGGATGATGCATGTACACCTCTTGCAGGAATGCAAATGTAGCATTTTGGAAACTAAGCTGATGCAAATTATATGTAACTACTCAAAGCTTTAAATACTGGTGCAATTCAGATGGTGGGTGTAGCCTGAGAAAAGACTACGTCTAATCCAAACACCTCCAGGTACCTGAATTAAAGTTCCGCTTTAAAAACAAAATGGTAATGCAGCACTTTGCTACAACTCAATGCTTGTGATCTAATCTTTTTTACTGCAGACAAAAAAAAAAAGTCTTTCTTACTGAGATGACCCCTTTTCACTGAAATGTAAAGAGGAAAAAACCTAGGGATGGGGTTTTTGTCTACACTGTGAATTTGCCAAATAGAGAAAACAGAGCAAGATTAAAAGAAAGACAAGACTAATAGTACAAAACATTAAGCAAAGACTGGAGTTACCTTAAATGCAGAATCCCCAACAGAGGCAGTCTCATTACTGAGATCCTTCTATTGCTCATGTGTAACCCTTGAGCTAGGAGAACAAACTTTGCAAAACAAATTGGACTGAGATTGTCCCATATACAATTAATGTAATTCAGAGCTGATTCACTGCAGATCAGAAAATGTCCTGAGTACAGTGCTTCTTAGTATGTAAACAGGCTAGCTTCTTTATAATTACTGTCCTCTCTTCTAAGTAACTGTGTGGGAGCAGAGAGTTACAAAAGACCTTTAAAATCTTTGATTCTGCCGAGTTACAATGGTCTGAAAATCTGGTAGGCAGAGCTCGAGGGAACAACCACATGGTCTGCTTGGTTCTTGATCACAGCCTTTGGCCAACTGGTATGTTCTGGTGCCAGACTCTCTTAGCAGTCAAAGGCAGCTTCTTACAAAATGCATAAATATCTGGACTCTTCTTCCCAAGGCAAACTGTGGCTTGTGCCACTGCTTTGATTGAGCTTTACTCCTGGCTCATCTTGTTCTTCCGGTCCAAAGGATGAGAGGTTTTACTGCTCAGAGAGCGTGGGTGTGCCCTTCTCACCAACAATTCTGGTCCTCCAAAAGCAGAAGAGTCCATCTGATGATCCATGCCATAAGCAGGTCATTTGTCTGCTATTGCCAGCTACTGAGGTGAAATCCAAGCTTTTTCTTTGCATTTCTTTCTCCTTGCACCTGTAGTCCAAAAGAGCTGGCTGTGTGAAAGTGGGACACGTTTGTGCTGGGAGGAAGGAGTATTTTGTTGTTAGTTGTGGAGCCTGCCTGAAGCTCTCACCTGCTCCTTGTCCATCCCCTCCCCATCATGCCTGCTCACTCCAGTGAAAATCTTTTATTTACTCTTGCCACTATCCTTGCAGGTACTTGCCAGGACATCTACAGGCCCTGCTCTGGAGTTTTGCTTCTAAGCAAAGCCTTGACTTGTAATTGACTCTAATGCAAAATTACTTGCATGTGTGTCCTGAACTACTGCTTGATTTTGTTAAGATTCAAATTCCTCGACTCTCCTGTTCTCATTAGATGCCTAAATTTTGCTTTTTAGCATGGGAGATGACATTCTTTCTTCCTCTGAAAAGGTATGGGGCTTCACTGCATGGGTTCCTGAAACCATAAAGGTGAAAAATGTTCTTGGCAAACTGACTTTTTTTGGTTTTTGGCATTTAAATGCCAGCACCCAAACAGCTCAGTCTCTTCTGTAACACCTTATTTAATCTAGTTTACAGTAAACTGGATTAACTCTTTGTATTTACATAAACAGTAAATCTGCTAGAAGCTAAGACTGAGGCTGTTTTTTCTATAACTAGGCTATGCAGTAATAATCAAAAAGTATGGGGTTTTTGTTGCTTACCTATTGACTTTTTTTTGCAAAAATTTGATTGTTTTTCACAACAGAATTAGGAAAGTTGCATAAATCTCTTACGTAACCTTGAAGAGAAAAATATATATGTCTGGTTACTTGACCTGGGGAAAAAAACCTAAGAAAAAGTAATTAGACCACCCCCTCAGTGTTTGTGAGGTATCTGAACTATGTGTACAAAAAATTAATATGAAAAAACACACCCATTGTCATTAATTTTGTCTTTCTATGTAAAAAAAAGGGCAGCTAAATGAAATTCCAACATTGCAAGTAGCTGCAAACATTTCTTTAGTGAAATGGTCTTAGGTTCCATCACTGTGCACAGAGCAGCAGCAGCAGCAGGGGGAAGGCAGTAATCTGACATTAAAAATAGATATGTCTAACTGTAACAAAAGCAAACTAAACTTTTTGTCTGGCCTGAGAAAACTTTCAGACTTGACAGATGAAGGTTAAATCAATAAGCAACTAATCACATTCATCACTTTTTGTATGTTAAGGCAGACACCGTAAGACACTATTGTTGGAGGTCTTGTTTTTAAATAGCTTTGTTTATTTTAGTCAACAGCAGCATAGGAATTCAGGCTCTGGATAGACATCCAGAGAATTGAGCTGTCCTTTTGCAATTGTAAAGCAATTTCAAGTGTGGAAATGTGGATTGTCTTGCACAAGGGACATACCAAAAGCTCATTACTTAATAACTGTAAATAGTCTACACTGCCTTGTTCTACATATGCTAAAGTGGGACGAGACTAATTAAGCAAGTAAACTTATTTTTAAATTACAAGGTAATTTGATTATGGCTGTTACACAACTTCATTCCACATAAATCCGAACAACCCCCTACCAGGTGGAGGTATGCACTCAGAAATATATGATGGGCTCTTCACAGTGCAGACTGCAATATCTGACTTTAATTTTATCAATCAAATGGCCCAGGAGCTGCATTTCACATATGCATTTTTCACCAGTTTAAATTGTGTTGCTATATTTGGTTTACATAGGTTCAATATTCATAGTTGAGATTAAAAATGGACCCTGGTAGTACAATCAGGCTAACACGCTTCTGCTTGCATACTTCAGGTAAAAAAGAAATTAGGTGTACTAGACTGGCCCTTGTTTAACATCAGTTTACATAGTGGGATGTTGAGTTCTGTGTGCTCTCAGTTTGTCAGTCTTGTATCCCCCTGAACTGGTTCTTGCTGTGCTACTACAGGCATTGTTCTAAGGTCTAGAATATCAGTGCTTCATTTTTTTTCAATCAGAAGCTGTGTTTCTTTATCAGCTGCTAAAATTATCTGGTAAATAGCATTCCTGCTGTTCTCGCTTCTTCCAAAGCTGTTGGGAGGAGAGCCCCTGATAAAAACCAAATGTGCAGTAAAATGGTAACCTGGATACTGAAACAAGGGATGATTAAAGGTTATCTTTTAACCATAAAACACTGAGCTGAAAGGAATCTCAAGGATCATCTGGTCCAATCTTTTTGGCAAAAGCCCCATCTAGACAAGAAGGCCCAGCACGCTATGCAGTTGACTCATGAGTGTACAATGTTAGGGAATCCACCACTTCCTCAAAGAAATTATTTTGGGCAATCACTTGGTTCCCCTTCTGTAGGCTTCTTAGTGTGGGAAAAAATCTTTTAATATCCTTAAGTGTTTGGAACAGGAAGCTGTAGTATACTGTGTTCTCAACTTCTGCATTACACTAATACTGTTCTGCATGTCCTGGCTACCAAGAGTCCCACTGTGACTGGATGTCATGAATGTGCAGGTTTTAATAGGAATGCCTTATGCAATACTGTCTCTGCAGACACCAAAGAGAGTCAAACACTTCCCTTACACTACTGGCAGCTTTGAATTGCTGGCGCAATGGGAATATGAACAGCACTTCTTTCCTAGCGGGGTTAAGATTACAAGGGAACCACCATAAATACCAGCCCCTAAGCTCACTCTCTAGTGTCTTCTCTTTGTGTGTTAGAAAACACAAGAGTTGGAACTGTAAGCTAGTCCCAGCAATGCAGCCAGTGGCACAGATGAAACTACTGCCTCCTACATTATCTGCTTCCTAGGATATTAGGGTGCTACTACTTCTCTCTAAAGGACCTTTCTTTCTTAACTTGAATTCCAGACAATGGTGTAATCTGACTTGGCTTCCTTTCCCCACTTTGAAAAAAACCAACCAACCAAAATCCTCCCAAAATGACCCAATTACCCTATTAGGATAATAGCTCTAACTACCAGTTTAAAAAATCAGAAGAAATCAGTTTTTCAGACACTGTTAAAATCAATCTATCTAGAAATGAAAGTATTTTATGCTGTCTGGTATCTACCATGCATGATGTCATAGACTGAAGTATGAAATCAGCACATGTGTACTTTGGTCACAGAAAGTAGTTTTTCTTTATTATATTAGTATTTTTTTTTACTTTGAGACAACAGAAAAACCTGTATTAAAAAAACCACATTTGCTAACAGGCCAAGAAAGAGCTTCAGCAAAAGAGCTATAAATCAGTGGCAAGACATTCTTGGCTCAGATCTTGTTTCAGATATTTCCCCAAGACCTTGTTTCTGTGACTAAATAAGACACTTGGTAGGTTATTTTATAAAAGGGCATATCAGACATATCCTCATATTATACCAGAACAATAGCAATTAATCTTAAGTGCTTATGAAAGAATAACAGAATTGTATTGTCCCAGATGGTCTTCTTAGATTTGATTCTTTTTAATGCTTGGTAGGTGCCATTATAATTTGTGTTCTTTAGAAGGATTTTAATCTAAATAAACCAAACCAAAAAACAAAAATTAACAAACCCACAACCAACAACAAACCAAGAATACTGCCAAGACTGAAGAGATCTAGAACTAACTGCTGAACTCATTTGGCAGAAATGGCTGAAATCAGACCAGACACTCATGAGGATACATTTCTTGTCAGCAGAACTGCAGGTTACAAAGCAAGAAAGTCTGCTGTGAGATAGGGTCCTTCATTGTTAGAAGCACTTTGCCATTTCTATATAGCCATTAGATTTCTGAAGAAAGGAGTTAGACTGAGTAATCTCTTTCCAGAAGGATTTTTTCGTGGAAGACCACCAATTTGGACAAGCAGCTTCCAACACAGGAGAGGTACAGGGCTACCAAGGACTGCAGGGATCTGGGCATTCCCGCAGGTAAGTCTCTGTATGGCCATTATACACCTCCATCAGCGTTGTGCACACAGTCAGCTAACGGGCAGGAGGGAGGAAGAAGGAAAAAAGAAAATAAGCCACGTTACAGGAATTAGTGAAAAACTCTCTCTGATACAGCTGAACAGTTCTACTAAATCAAGCATTTACCTTCTTTAGTCAACAACATGCAAGTATGAATTGTCTGTGTCCTCAGTCATGAATGCTGCCTCCACTTAACACAGGAACTAAACTTTATCATTCAAAAACTCTTTGCATTCCTTCCTTCACTTTTTTTTCCCTAAATACCAAAACTTAAAGTTGAGACTAGAACCTCTTGTGTTGCAAGAACAATGTGCCTGTAGTATGCCTAAACCATGAGGTATATTGTTTTATGTGAATTATAAAGGCATAGATCATGCATTAATTCTGGTTAGAAGGGTCCTCAAGATGTCTGCAGAGTGGCTGCTGCCTCAAACAAGGGCCAGCTATGAGGAAAGGGCTCAGGCTACGCAGACTTCTAAAGCTGTAGGGCCTTTGGAAAATAGCTATTCCAGCAATTACATTTTGCTGTTCCAAAGTAACGTGAAATTTGTTTTTACATTCATGTTTTCACCTAAAAAACCCCTGAATATACCACTGAAGCCTCCTCCTTAGATGTAGTAGTTAAGTGCTCTGCTCCCCACTCTAAACCTCCTGCAAAAATAGAAGGATTACCTTATTGAGGACAGGCTTTGTGGAGAGAACATCATAAATTGCTGGTAGAGAGAGATTCTGAAAGAAAATAATACACTGATATTAAGGGACATTAACCTGTTAATGTAAATGCTGAGAACTAACTTATTTACACCTCAATTAAATAAAAAGATACAGCTTTAAGAGCCCAAGATACCCATAACACCTTGATATCAGAAGAATGTGGGCTGCAAAAATTTGAGCAGACCAGATCTCAATAGAGCACGGCACACTTAAGTGTGTTTGCTGCTTGAGACTGTGTGTTTGAATTTCTCTGGTGTAAAACTGCCCTGGAAACACCACAAGTCTTTCTCAGAATATCTCTAGGTGTACCCTCCTGCATATGCAACTGCTGAAAATACTTTCAGGAAACCCGCCTAGATGAAAAGAAAGCCCAAACCAAACCAACCAACCAAAAACCCCAACAAACCAAACCAAAAAGAATCCCCAAAACCCAATCCCCCCTAAAACCACCATCACCACCAAACCCAAACCAAAAACCAAAACAATACCCAAAAAACCCCAAACAAATCAGCAAAAGAACAAACAAAAACCCCACAAACCTCCCCCATGTAATGAGCCAGCTTCTTATAACCCAGAAGCAGAGACAAGGTATCACAAAATCATCAGCCACTTCTGTCATTATAACTGTGCTTGAAAATAACCTGAATGTTCCTGGCTGTGTCAGGGCAGTACTGTAACTTGGGAGTTTCAAACCAGCAGGATATGAGGTATTTGGAAGATGTTTACCTCTTGTGTTGTCTGGTTCAGGCATTTCATTGCAGGTCCTCTACGATTATCCAGTACCAGTGGAGGCTTCCAGCGATCATAGTTTGTTTCTAACACGTACCACGTGCCCTTCTTGATATCAAGGCTGGAAAAGAGGTGTAAGTTTGTGTTTTGCTTCTCCAAGTATATAGTAAGTACACACATACAGTATATACTATATACAGATGGATTTTTTTTTAGGCTTGCTGTGGTATTTTTCAATGATGGTAAAGAAGTGTGTTCTTGTACAACAGAAGTCACAAGAAACAGAGCACACAATTATTGGTGGGACCTGTCCTCTTCTGGAAGACGGAATCATGTGTCATGTCAAGCATACTCACTCCCAGATATCCAGAGCAGATGTCCTGGACCGAGTTATCACACACCCTTCTCCAGAATTTTTTCCACCCAGAATAAAGTAAGCTGGAGCCAGCAGTCTCGTTTTTGCCAGTCTGTCTTTTGCATCTTGGTAACTGTGGGTAAGATAGTGTTGGACTATTAAATACTATAAATGGTACAAGTACTGAAGAGCAAGTTTCATAGACCCAGGGAAAGTCTGGATAGTTAAGCTTTTCTTCCCCTTTCATACACATATGAGGAGACAGGATCACCATAAAGGAAAACATTTAAGAAAAGCTTCTCTTCTCATTTTGTACTTAAAGTATGATTGTTTAGAGATGTTCTTTGTACTTTTTCTACACTTAAAACATGAACAAAATGATGATAGACTGTGTCATAAAACACTGAATTAATTTATTGCATAACAGCTTTGTTTCTGCTTACTTCCTACAATGTACTAGTACCTGTTGGATGTGCTTTGATGCAGAATGCATTTAGATACCAACACGCTCATCAGGAAAAAGGAAATCTGAGAAAAAAATGTGAGGGATCACGTGTGATGCCTTGCCTCCTGCCCCAGACCAGACCTATTTAATGTTAAGGCCACTAGGAAGGTGTCTGTATCGCTGGATATTAAGCATACATCTACAGTATTCATGCTAGTTGAAAGCAAAGCAGATTAAAGGAGCATAATATTTAGAGGGAGAAGGAATACCTTGTAGCATTCTCTAACACTGTTCTTGTAAGAAAGCCCATCCACATACCATCTCTTCTACCAAGAAACCATTCGAAGATTCCTGCAAAATATCACTGGTTACAATAATTTGTTTTCAGATGGTTCACTCATGCTATTCTAACTTTCACAGCTGGTTTTAAAATGAGCTGTGTTTCATCTTACTGATCTGCAATCTTTTCACCATTTGTGTGCCTGTTTATTAAGTAAACTGATATGCCCAAGGTCTGGAAAACTTGTGCAGAAATAATGAAAGAAATGAGCATTACTCACCCACATAACCACCATCAAGACTGAAACGCTCATTCATTGTCAGAGTGAACAAGTTCTGAAAAGCATTAAACAAGCCAACCTTCAGCCATTGCCAGCCCACGACTACCAGTAATAAACAAAAGGCAGCATTGCAATTTAGGTATCAATTGAGCTTCTTGTTTGTTAGACTCTTCCCCTTTGAGTAACAGACTGCAAGATCAAGCTCATGTAGAGAAGAACCTAATTTATCACAGCTTGAGTAAGTAGAAACGAGTTTTCTGACGTGGCAGAGCAACCAGCAAGGCATGCTTTTATGCTAAGCAAATCAAGCCTGTGGCCATTTTTTTCTCTTGGTCTGTGTTGTACTGAATTAGGAGTTTTCCTTTCCCTGCTGTATGTCACCTTCTTCTCAGACCTCTGAGTACTATTCTAGTTTGAAGGCAGATTTTAAGTCCCAGTGCTAAGTACACCCTGATATGTTACTGCTATTTGCATGGGCATGCAGCTGCACACAGTCCAGGCTACTTGGAACACAGAATTCAAACTCAAATCTCAGCCTTCTCCAACTAATGTTTCAGACAAAAACTGAACTCAGCTACATTGAATAATTTTTAGAGTGGAATCTTCCAAATTTATTTGAGCAGAAGACAAAAATAAATGGATACAATGCAGGGATTTATGCCAGAAATACTCTACAAGAAAGACTACCTAAAATAGAAGACAGAGCATGTAGAAAAAGAAGTTGTAGCAAGCTGGACAGCCTGATATAGTTCTGTAGTGCTGGTTTTTAAAATGTATATAAACCCCAGATTTCAGGTGCCTATTAAACAAAAACCCAACAAAAAAAATCTTAAAACGTAGGATTGCCTTTTCCAAGAAGGATTGGAGAAAGAATTAAATAGCACAAGTGTGCTGTTTCACCTCTGGGATCACAACAATAGCTATGAACCAGCAAGAAACTCTAACCACGTCAGCACTTTGTATCCACTCTTGTTCATATTTGAAATTCAATGCTGTTTTTAAGAATTGTCAAAACAGAAACATTTCATTTAGGCAATCTCCTTTCACAAGGAAGGGTGCAGCATTGTTTTCTTTTATCTGTCTTCAAGTAGCTATGCTGTGCACCAGAACAATTAAGAGATTATTTATTAAAAAACATCCCAAGGCAGAGCATGAAAGCAGAAAAATGTAATTCTTAAAGGAAAGCCTGAAGCATTTGTAACAAATTGACAAGGCCCCATCCCCATACTTACTGGTTTGACTCCAGACACCATGCCTATGTATCCTGCAAAATTTGTGGACTTGAACACTGTTTTGTTGTTTCTCTGAAAGTCCAACAGTACCACTAAAGGCTTCAGTTCCCGAGTTAACGTCCAGGAATTATTTTTAACATCCCACCTGCAGGAGACAGTACAGCATTTGAAACTTCCCTCTCTCAGCAGTTTTTAAAGCTTCCCTTCACAGCATGCAGACATCCTGTGTGTGATGCCCGTCCTCTGATCTTACTCATGTCAGCCAACATCACCGCTCTGTGGTTACCTGAGCAGCACCAGCAAGGAACAACTAAGAAGTCTAAATGCACAGGCAGGCAGGGAAAAGAACTAAGTGTTGTTTGAACCAAGAGCATATATATTGCTCAGGATTAAACAGCACCACCATCACAGCTGGTTTGTTTTGAACATATAACTTCGTTCTCTACCTGCTGGAAAAGGGAGCTACAGTTACTGCCTGTGACACCAAACCTCAAATTCTTATTTTTCAAAGGCAGAAGAAAACCCTGTACTACTGGATTTGCTCTACATGAAGGGAAGTACCAGTTCTAGTTTGTAAGATAAGCCAGAGCAGTTTGTAGACAAGAGGCTGGTAAAGAGCACTTAGCAGAGCATTAAATTCTCTGGAAATAATTTGGATTCTGGGAGCAGCTTTGTAGTTTCCTTAGTTTTCAGGAAGCATGTTCACACTATTTCTGACAAGTGAGAGAAGTCCAACAAAACCAAACCAAGGGACAGGTGGAGTCACAGTTGACAACATGTAAGTTTTTGATAGGCATGTAAGAATTTTAATAAAGATGAACATTTAAATTCCAGTTGTGCATTGAGCATCATCTGGATGAGTGATGTTACAAGATAAACTGGGGTAATAAAAGCAAACACTGAACTATCATGGGGTGATCATGGGCATGAAAGGAGAACTAATGAGTGCTGGGCAACAAACTACAGAGTTTGTATGGAAATGATGAATGATGGCAAGTGCCAGTGGAGCACGGTACAATAAATGGGGGTGGAAAGGGGGGAGAAAAAAAAACCCTTAAAAACGCCAAGCCCCAATCCAATCCCCATTTCACTGCATACATGGAAATTGATACTTCATCCCATCGTGTAAAGAACAACGTATACTGTGCCTCAGAGATAAGGTTAACATGGGCTGTTCTTTGGTTTGAGACCGTTTGAACTGGAGCTGAGAAAAAAAGTAAGTAACACAAAACACAAACTGTTCTTGATGCACTTAGGACAGTTTGACATAAGATCAGCAGAACATCCTGATCTTTTCATTTTAGCCTTTTTTCACAACATACAATGGAGAAACACTTGTCACAGTTGTAGCAACATCCAGTTACACTCAAAGAATGCATGTAGCTATTTCAAGTTCAGCTCGCTTTTTCTTTGAGTTTAAAAAAAAAAGTCACAAGTTTAAGTACTTACCCTAGGAAGAGTCCAAAATCCAAGTTCCTGGCGTGGTATAGTTTCCCTATACAACAATAAATAAATAGACAAATACATACAATTTTCTAAAGAAATAGACAAATTTCAGCTTAGAAACCCAAGAAATGAATAAGCAGGCAAATACCTGGGAAAATGAGCAAGGAAAATAGCATTCTCTACTTGCCCTTTTCATAACCACAATACAATGATGGGGTTTTTTTGGTCAGAGATGTGTTTTGCCATAACTGAAATTAAGTAATCTTGCAAACTGCTGTCCAACTCAGCCTCAAATCTTTCCACATTATCTTAAAGCAATGGCAACACCTTGAGCTTCCTCTAAAAGTGAGACATTTGTAAGCCCTCTGAGAATCTTTTAGAAACTTCCTAAGCTGGAACAGGTGCAGACAAGGGCTGCAGAACTAAGTAGGAGAATGAAAGAGTCTCTTTTCCTAGAAGAGACTGTCCATTTTCTCTACCACCATACACAAGCAACATCTAGAAACTAGATGCAAAATCTTGCATGGCACTGAGAAAATTCCAGGTGTGTAGCTGGTGTTTCTTTCCCCTAGAAAAACAAATACCAGGTATTAAAAAATCCCCAACCAACCAATCACAAAAACCCCATCATCCAACAAAACCAAACCCAAACTATCTTTGGAAGTATTTTTGTCCTTTTTTTTTTAACCTAAGAGACTTGTGAACTCTTATTCCCTTTCTCAAGGAGTACCTCTTATTATCAGTCCCTAGGTATTATTATTACCTTTTAGTCTCTTCACTATTCCTTCTTGCCTGCAGTTGAGGAGGATGCTATTTGCATAATTTAGGTGGACCTTCTTCTACATAAAAGGAAACTGTTAACACTATTTTGGATTGCATTACCTGTTTTATCTTCTGCCACTATTGATGTGCATACAGTAAAAATTTCATAAAAAATGTTAAAAATAACGATTTCCCCTAGAAAAAAAAATAAACAAACTTCAATAGTTTGAAACTTGCCATGAACAGAAAAAAAATGGTTAGAGAAAAGCATACTGCAAAGTTCAGTATTCTGTAATATTTCTGTTAAAAATTTCAATTTAAATCTCCTTTGATCTTTAAAATGACTGGTTCAGCAAAATCAAGAGCTTCCTGAAAGGCAAAGAGAAGGATCAGAATCCCTTGACCTTCCGCCTTACCATGCACAAAGCTGACAGTTATTGCCACTTCCTCCTCAGGAAACTTCAAAACGAGTTATAAAATTCACTTTAAAGAAGAAAGCTACAATATGTACCACTACTGCCACATAAGAGCTGCTGGCTACTGCAGCAGGTGTACTGCTCCTGCATGAGGGAAGCAGTGCTAACAGGCAATGGTCCTTCTCTGTCTCAGTTCTGGAAGAACTCGGTGCCTACTCCTCACCTGGAACCGCATTCTTCTTCAGGAGGTACAGAGGGCAGGCAGAAGGACATGGCAATGACCACAAGGGAAAGACAGCACAGCAGAAAACTGAGCCTTGACTTCTTTATATGTCAACAGCAGACATACAGCTGAGTGCAAAATCAACATGAGTAAAGGATTCCCTCAAATTCTGGGGCACAGGAGCTGAGACTTGCTCCAGTTCCCAAAACCTAGGAGTGAGAACTTACAGACAAGTCCCAGTCTGATAAAAGGCTTATGTGATTTATTCCATTCCTCTCTAAAACACTGTTTTTGTTTAGTGTGAGATATAATTTATGGCTTTAACTACTTAATTAGTGATTTGTTAAAGTCATAGATGACTAAAATTAACTGCAGATTGGTAAATACACTAACTTTAAATGAATCTGTCTAGCTTTCCACTATGTTAATAAAGTGTTGGAAACTGTTACCCAAAGGAATCCCAGATGAATTTGCAATCCCTCGGAGTTCTTCATTGAAAGGATAAGGAAGCGTGGCAGTCAGATGAGCCTAAAAGGAAAAGTTTTGTAGGATATATGTTTAAATTAACACTATTTTGTTACTTAAAACAAATGTCTCCTCAACAGGCACACTTAACTCACAACTACTGAGTGTTTAATTTCTCTGCAGCCCATAGAACTTGAGGATGTTTGCAGAGTCCTTGGAAGACAAGTACATACTTAAGGAAAGTAAAACTCTTACTTATCAAACCACTGACGTGAGCAGTGGACATGAGCACAGTCTCTCTTAGCAGCAACAGATGGAACAGAGGGAAGTAGGACTCATATATATTAAAAGCTCAACTGCAGTGGAGCTCAATGTCAGTGTTTATGGGCATCCCTGACCTTCACACATTGGTATGGCAACCTGTAAAAGCTGCTGACCCCACTCAGGCACACAGGGATATACTGTAACCAAAAATTGGGGAGAGATCTGACCTTTTGCAGTCTCTAACCCTACACTGCTTTCCCCTGTTCCATGCCACTTGAACCAGAATCAAATTCATTTTTAAGGGGAGGCCTGGTCAAAGTTGTCCCTGTAATCAGACATTCATTACAGTTTTCAAAACCTGATTTTACTCTACTGTTTAAAATAAGTGGAACACGGTAAAAAATTTCAGTCAAGTGTTTTTCTACAGTTACTAAGTCTGTAGCATATTTGTCTAGTCTTACTAATCCAAACTTGAAAAGATCTTAGGAAAAATTAGAGGAGGAAGAGATGTGCATTTTTTGTTTGATGGTTTCAGAGTCATTCAGAGTAGACAAGAAGGCGAAGTTTCAGAGTCACTCTTTAAAATAGCATTTTATTCTGTAGTGGAAGTGGTATTAAGAACTTGTAATTTAAGAACTTTGAAAGTTCTTCACTGCCAGATTTAGAGGCATTCTAATTCCATAGTCAGAGCATACAGTAATAAAAAAATTAAGCTGAAAATACTTACTATTTTGTTATCCACTATGTCAACAACTTTGCCACTGGGGAAGAAGGTATTTGCTATATCTTTAATATTCTGGACCACAGTCTTCAGCTAAAAAGAGCAAGGGCTTCTATTGAATAGAAGATCTTAAGCATAAGAATTGCTAGAATACTAGCAGAACTCCTCGACAGACTATCTAAAAAACCACTCCGTTGAGAAAAATACTTATTTAAATAAAGTGCTAAATGTCACGTTCTTGGTGAGAAAAACACCCCCAACTCCCCACTACAATAATTCTTCAAGCTTTGTTCAAGTAGCTTTCTAGATTAGTTCCAATGTGTCCTTCTACCAGAAATAACACATTACAGGAAAGTCATCCTCGTCTTCTGCTCCTTTGATCACATTTTAATACTCTGCATGCTTCTATCTTTCAAAATGTTAATTTCAAGCTCTTTGCTTAAGCACTGATGTTACTGAAGACAAAAATACTCAGTAAATTTCTTATTAAAGCATATGCTTTCCATTTGCAACATGTGAATGTTGCAAATAAGAGTTCCACTCCATGTGATCTAACTCCAAAGTACACAAGAGATAAAACTCTTCAGAACTTAAGGTGAAACCTGAAGCTTCCAATGCCCACTGGCTTAAATGAGACTTTTAAAATAAATATTAGCATGTAAGAAGAATTTGTCTGGCTTTCAGAGTAGAAAGGCCAAAGTCATCAGAGATATAGCAAAAAGCCCTAGCCTTGTCTGAGAAATTAAAAATTGCTGAACTGAGTTTTCAGCAATCTTCAGAACAGCTGTTTTAAGTAGTTTGAAATAGGCTCAAATATTAAAAAAGTTATTTGTACTATGTAAACACCAGTGCTACAACCAGCATTCCTGAAAAAGGCAGGAAGTTCTTAATTTCCCCCTTGCCATTTCATCATCTCACGCAGTATTTTTACAGAAGTCGGGAGGTGCAGAGAAGGGATGCTGCCTCAGTTTCACTTCAGTTTACCAAGGCTGTTTCTTTGGTGTATTCCTCCCTCTTTATTCTGCACCACTTCATGACTAAGGAGATTTGATAAATGAAATGGCACACACTTGTTTATGGCACACTTGTTTTTACAGTTCTACATCCTAAACGCCAGTGTCTCTACACTTGATGCTGCTAGCTTAAGTGTTAACAGAAAAAAAATTACTCAAGCAATTATTTTAGACTGGAATCATCTTAGAAAAGTGAACTTGAAATATTATCCCTTTCATATAGTTTTAGCACATGTATTCCTTTTAAAACTTTTCTCAAAATAAAAGACTATGTGCTAGTTTTGTATCTGCTAAGCCCTGCCTTTCTTACCTCTGTCTTTTTGTCGCGCATCAAGTCATCCCACCTTTTGCTGGGAGGTAAATCAAGATTTATGATATACGTGGGTATATTCCCTTTGAACCTGAGAGATAAACACCAGAGATCAACTTTAAAGAAGGCTCTGAAAAAACATTTGACAAAATAAGGGCTTCCCACCTGTAACCAGCATTTTGTAGACCTGCAACAGGAAAAAGTTTCAAGAAAAAACCCTGTTCAGACTTGCAAATCACAACTTCTCTATAATTTGCTACACAAGTTCAATCAGATTACTTACGTTGGTCCTGAAGGAGGGTACATTTTACTCCTGCACTCTTCTCCATACTGTAAAGACAGTGAAACATCACTATTTAGCGTCTTTGTTAAAACATTCTTATTCTAGTAGACTTAGTTTTGAATTAAACCTTTAGGTCTAGTCAGTTAATTCAAAGTCTTGGGACTTTGGAAAGAGGAAAATAGAAAAGGAGGGACCAGCAGCAACTTCCCCATGCTGTCTGACAGACCTTCAGATAACTTGTCTAATGTAGGCCACGGCAAGCATAAGGGTATGATAAATATATAAACTGTATATATTTTTACTCTGTGTGATTTAATGAAGACCACTTCAAAAGCATATTCTTTATACAAGTTCAGGAACCTTAGATCACAGTATGGACCAGTCTGTTCTGTTCATCCAATTCATAATCCCATTTTACAGCGTCATTCCTAATTAGGTTTAGTGTTAGGCTGCACTGTGCAGCTGGGGCAGGGAAAGCATAATGAGCTTTGGGCAATCCCTCAGCTGGTGGAATGAGCTCTACGGCACAGCTTTGGATTCAGTGCAGAAAAGTGCTGCTGAAGTGGTGCTAAACGCTATGTGGGGTGCAATTCAGGAACGTAACTCAAAAATACACCTTCGTTCCTGTGAGCACGGCTAGCTACAAATCAAAGTTTGAAAACCATTTTAGGCGTACTCAAAGTGAATGCAAGGTTGTTTTTCCATCCATTACATAAAGCATGCGTATAAATATATAAACATATGCATACACACGCCACAATTATAATTTTATGTTTCACCCAGTGACATAAAAGCAAAGGCCTATTGGCCACCCGCACTTGTGCTTCAAGCCGGTTGAGAGCAGGCCAGATTTGGTCCCAAAACTATGTGAGAAGTTCAGTAAGTGCCTTAGAGCATAATATATCTCACTAGGAAAAAGGAAAGGTACACGTGCTGTTCTGGGAGATTGCAGAAAAGCTCCTAAAGCACAAGTGTTTGGGAGACACAACAGAAACAAAAATATGGAGTGATTCTTCTACCACTTCCCTTCCTCCCCACCCTCGATTTTCAATATTTATTAGGCTGTATTAATTAGATTACTAGTGTGTCCTTATAATGCATCCTGGTTCCAGTGAAAACTGCGACATCTCCAGCACCTACGTAACTGGGACAGAGAAGTTAACTAATGTCAATGTTCTCTTTGGGCTAATCTCATTATCTGTTTTTAATGCATTAATATAAAAACCACAATGTCTTACACAATGCCACGGACTTTAAACACTGGCCTAATTTGTTACAATTGGAAACAGCAATTCTAAACTGGGATGGATTTGTGTGGGTTAAAATGCTATCTCTTTCTACTGTTTCCAGCTGCTGGGAGAAAGCACGAGATAAATTTTGGTTTTCCAACACATGAGATGAAGGTACAGGACCAGCAGCTGTTTCCTAGATTTCACTGCAATGCAGTTATAGCCTTTGCACAGCTAGAACAAAACATCAAACACAAAAGGCCATTTAATTTTCAAAGTGAGGAAGTGTCAAAACAAGGAGGGTAGGAGGGATATCAGATGACTAATTAGGCAACAAAAGTCAGAGGTTTTGTGCAAAGCCAGACAAATGCTTAGTATTGACGCAACTGTCTTGTGCAATTTTCCATCCTGCAATACTAAAATCCATCAGAAGGAAGTGACATAACTTATACATCCTACTGCAATGGATGCACAGATTTGGACCTTCAGGAAATACCTCTCTCAAAATACACTTCCTGACAGATAAAGCCTCTAACAAAAAAGTTATCCAAAGTGGATGAGAATTCAGTTGCTCTGTCACTAGAACCCATGCTTACAGAGGAAACAGTGGCACCTGTGCAAAACTGATTTCAGAGGATTTTAAGCTAAAGGTGCAAAACGTTATGTCACTCTTGGCACTTTCCCCTGACATTTTAATCCTGTATTTGCAGCTATTTTTATCTTCCCAGTGCTTTGCAGCCTAAGCCACAAAAAAGGTGAGAAAAGCAACAGTTAAAGGGAGAGAGAACAGATAAAATGTTCCCACCTTACATGTGGTATTTTTAGATTTCTCACCAACGTATAAAGCAAGGTGAAGAAGCCAGTAATTCCTAAAACAATCTGCACATCTTTCAAAATTGCTAGCATTGATTGAGGTATCTGAAGAAATTAGAGACTACTAACTCTTTCTTTAGGTTAACTATCATATCATAGAATCACAGAATATCCTGAGTGAGAAGGGGCCTGCAAGGATCATCAAGTCCAACTCCTGGCCCTGCACAGGACAAGTCCAAGAGTCACACCATGTGCCTGAGAACATTGTCTAAATGCATCTTGATCTCTGACAGGCAGTGCCTGACCACCCTCAGTGAAAAACCTTTCCCTAATATCTAATTTAAACCTCCGCTGGCACAGCTTCAGGCCATTCCCTCAGGTCCTATTGTGGATCAGCACAGGAAGGGATCAGTGCCTGTACTTCCCCTTGTGAGGAGCTGTAGACTGCATTGAGGTCTCCCCTCAGTCTCTTCTCCAATGAGAACAAACCAAGTGACTGCAGCAGCTCCTTGTATGGCTTACCCTGGCACACAGGCAGCAACTTAAAAAGATATCAAGACAATCAGAAAACTAAAAGTGGGGTGTTTTGTTAGGTTTTTTTTTCACAAAGTTCTAACTAGGAACAAAAAAAATGTTATCTTTTGCAACCAGCTAAAGATTAACTGCAAAGCTTTCTGAAAAGATTAAAAAAAAAAGACACCTAAAGAATTTTCTTGCAGCAGCAGAAAAACCGTCAAGCACTTTTTATAATCGAAGTGAAATAAGCAGCTATGAAGTTACAACTGTGGTCAACGAGGTTCTCCTCTCTGCAGAGGCTTGACACAGACAGAACAATAAATGCGCTCCAGGAAAAGCAGGAGCATCCTTTCAGCATGACAGAATCACCTTCAGTTTCCAATGTGACAAGCCAGAGGTGGTCCCCTAGAAAAAGCCATTGGAAGCTGGATCCAAACAGCAGGTTACCACTATAAATGTGCTTTTCAAACATGCATTGAAACCCCCAAGAGAAATATAGCTATTCTTGAATGGAGATTTAATGCTCCCTTTGTTTTGCTTTTTTAAATCTACTGCTACCAGTAGGTTGCATATTTTGATTATCTTATATAGTGCCGACTTTCAAATTGAGACACATGTAATTCAATTTCAAATTGAGACACATGTAACAAAACCAGACATGTGGCAGCACACTAACAGGAAGATAATACAGTGAAGGAGAAATAGAACATGGTATGGGGAAAGATGGAAATAAAAAGTGGAAGTAGCACAGAAGATTTATATTTTGACTGATTGTATTAAAAAAAAAGTGGAACAGAAACCAAATAACTAGCAAACAGTTGAGATGAATTGGGTGAACTGAAAAAAAAAATCAAGTAGTAACAGTTACTACTGACTGCAGTACAGAAGATTAATGCATGGTTTAATAACTGCTGAGTAAATATTCTGACACCTAGACTGATTTCATTAATATGAAATAGGCTGAATGTAGCTTATCCAGTCTATGGAATACTAGCACGCACTTTATTACCCTCAAAAATATTTTTGAGGTAGACCATCTCTGGCATCCCTCCTTAATACTTATGTATTTTATATTTCTCAACTTCCGTTGTAAAAATAAATATAAAATTACCTCTTTGAGTTATTAAATATAATTCCATCATTTAAGGACATTGCACTCAGTCTCTTTCAGTCAATCTGTTATACTCAGCATCTTTTGGTCTATGAACTCTGTGATCTAACACATTTTTCTCTCTGCTCCTCTTCCCTGATGGGATGATGCCAACGCAACACTCTTGGGCTGCAGGAGCCCAATGCTGTTCACCCTTCTGAATACAGAGGTTAAGAGTACTCTTGCAGTACTGAAGAAACGGTGACCAAGACAATTTAAATTGCGGTTTGGACACAAAGGTCAGTAAGGTTGAGGGGGCCTCAATGAAAGCTGAAGGGACTGAGAGTCTGCATCACTGAGATGTTGTTCAAGTTACTTATCTTCTGTGTTCTTTGTTAATGAGATGAACCCAAACAGCGGCACTTAGGAAGAATTCTTCAGCAAATGATGCGTCCTTGCATCTCAAACAAAAATAAAATATCCAAGCCTAATAGCTGGCTGCACTGCAGCACAATCGGCAGCCTAGACACACAGTGGATATTGTGCAAGTGCAAAGATGTACCAAGTGAAATCAAATGCAAATCAAGCTCTAATGCTACTACTTTGCTGACAGCTGGCACTTTCTCCTATGACTCCACACTCCAGAATACTTTTGGCTAAAATTCTGAAGGTGTTTTAAGCTGGTAACAGCTTATAGTATTGGGAAGCTGCTCTTGGTGGGTAGGATGGGTCTGGAAGAAGAGAGGGGAGAGGGAAGAGCCCAGTTCTGTGTAGAAAAGACACTAAGGGAACATGGGTCATCCAGATGTCCACAGTCCCTTCCTGCAGGTCTCCCCTCTCACAAAACCCATACTAATTTTCCTGAAATCAATGTAATCTGCTAGAAGAAGACTTAAAGCAAACACTAAAGAATAAAGGAAGTAGTATGTTCCTAAAACATTTAAAAATAGACTCCAAAAAATATTTTGAAATTCAGAGGTATTAAAAACCTCTCCTCTTCACAGAGGATGAGGAAATTCAGGAACTTCAAAAGAGATGAGAGAATGCTTCGCTGCTTCAGGAATAAAAAATACACCAGGAAGCAAGAGCAGCTGTTTACATGTCCAGGACATGGAAGCCAGCCTGCTCCAAACGACCATCTCCACCCTCCCAGCTTTCCAATTCCACCAAAAGTTAAATATTTTACTTATTCAGTTAAAAACCCCCAAACAGCCGAAAGAGCAAGAAACGATACCCCAAGCCCACCTGCTCTACGCTCCTCCTCTCGGGTGAACTACAGCAAATACACTCGGCAGATTCAGAACCGTGCGTACTATCAGCAAGCCGGTCTGAACTTTCCTTCTGGAAATCGCTGCTGCGGTGTGACAGGGCAACACTGACATTTACAGACGCACACGAAAGCGAGCGCAGGAGCGAGCAAGGACTTGTAAAACACCCCGCGGCACAGCCCCTCCCGCCGCCGCGCCGCTCGCCATGGGAGCCATGTCCGCGTCNGCGCCAGGGCGAGCAGCGGCAGGACGAGCAGCGGCAGCAGCGTCCGGCCCCGGCCCGCCATGGTCGTGCCCGGCTCCGCTCGGCGCGGCGCTTCCCGGAGCACCGGGCACATGACAGCGCCCCGCCCGCCGGGGGCGGGAGCGGAGCACGGCCCTGCGCCACCGCCCCGCCCCGCCCGCGCAGTTATGGTAAAGCACAGCTCATGAGCAGTCGCGCTTCCACGAAAGGCAACTTCCGCACAGGGGAGTCTGGAATAAAATCGCCTCTCCTTGGCAACACTAAGAGAAAACCCGTGGCACCAGTTTTCGGTTTGGCAGTACTGGGATTTTTAATTACTCTGCGTCCTGCGGAGATTTTAGGCAGGCTGCGTGGTAATGAAAGATGTCAGGCAGGCAACGTTCTTGAGGAAGGATTTTCCTCCATCTTAAGGCTTAGGAGTGCAGGAAATGGGCAACTGGGGAGACAGACTAATGAGAAACACAGGGCATGAGATGCATCCACCTATAAGCACCCTGCCTTCTAATTACTATTTAAATGGTATCTCTTTCATAGAGTTGTAGAATGGTTTGAGTAGGAAGGGACCTTAAAGATCATCCAGTTCCAAGCCTCCTGCTCATGGGCAGGGCCACCTTCCACTAGACCAGGATGTTATAATAACAAACCAGCAGCCAAATTAGGTGCATATAGTCATTTTAGTATGACCATTATAATTTTCATGTGAGCAAATGAATGTTTCAAGAGTGTGTACATCAGCAACAGTTGATGGAAGCACCAAGAAAACGTACTCAAGACCTTCCAGGATGCCTGTGTTTTAGCTTGTCTCATATGCTCTGTGCAGTGCCTAAGACATGTCACATGTTTTTAGGCACACAGAAAAGAAGTGATGCAGTCTTTAACATCATGACTTAATTGCCTGCACAATTAACTCTCTTACAAAACAAAGTGGGGGTGGCAAGAAAAAGAAGGGAAGTCCTTGGCAGAAGGTTGATTGGAAAGCTGCATGGAACTGCAAAAATTAGGAAAAGATAAAAAGTGTACCGTAGTGTGGGAAAGCCTTGGGAGGAGGGCATGCAACAGTGTAGGAAGGAATCAGCTCAGAGCAGAAGCTGGGAATTGTACGGAGCTTTAGAGACCAAGGCAGAAAAACATTAAGCACTGGTGAAAGAAGATACAGAACCAATCTGTGCATTTAGAAACCAAGGAAAATCACAGTGTAACAGGATGAACCTTGAGATTTTCATGGAGTGTTCTTTAAAAACAGGAGATCAGGCAGTTTCTATAGGGTCTGGAAAATATTTTCAGTTGAAAACAAATACATGTAAGACAATAATCCTGTGTTTACTTCCAGACATCTGAATATACTATTATGGGCTATGGTAAGAAAGAGTCTGATTAAGTTGGTCCTGTTATTTTCTGAACATTTGCAACTCCTTTTGCTCATCGTTTATATCTGGGGCAGACAGCTTTTAGGGACTTCACTATCTTTGTCTAGATGCTTTATCATCTTTAGTACATACTTTGTAAAATTAAAAACTCTTTCCAAATGCTCTGAAGACATAATGATGCCATTGTGACATTATGCAGTGTACTTTTTTTGAAGCCTCTTTGTGCTTCTGGTTTAGTTCTTTCACTGGTAAAGAAATTCTCAGTTTAAGAAAGTTATCTTCCAGCACCAGTCACCTTCTCTGACTATGGCTATTCTACTGTGTTCCTATCACAATGCCTTGCCTCCAGGGCCAACACCAGTACCTTAGGCCCTCCATTTAGTTATCTAGGTTTCTTCTGTCAGTTTTCAAAAACCTAAGAGGGAAAAAGCTTCTTAAGATGTTCAATTAACTTGCTAACTGTACTGACAGCTGGTGTCATTGATATTACCACTTATGTCCACCCTTCTGCTCTCTCATACTCATCTATCCAGCACTGTATTACCACCCTTCAGATTTGTTCCTTCCCTCATAAGGAGAGGCTGCCCAAATTACTTCCCCCTTTTCCTCTCTGTTTCAGTTAAATTAAAGTTCCTTGTGCTAACACTACTGTAAGGACATAGTATCTTCAAGATGACTCCAGGAATACCTCCATTGGGAAAATATCCAAATAGACTCCTTACAGCAACAGTTAAATACACACACTGATCTTCACTGTTTTGTTATACCTTTGATTTTGTTTCCTCGGGACCAGATTTCCAATGAATTCCCCAGATCTCCATTTCTGCGCTATCTCAGAACACACGCTTTCTCAAGACTCTAGTGTATCATTAGTCCCAACATACAGGGCAACCCCTTTGCTACTAAAATATTTTCTGCGAGACTGCCAGTCCCTTGCCAGTTCTAGTACTTCCTCTCCTACTTGAGACAGTTTCATTTCATTTGCTCTGCCATTGCTTTTTACTTCACTTACTCATAGCTCTGTGACAAACATGCCTCTCAGTTCCACTTTTCCCTTACTATCACTTACAGCTACTTGCAACACACTGTATTCTCCTATTTACACTAATAGGAAATGGAAAATTCCCTTTCAGGACTAATTCTTGGGCTCTTACTCTGCTGAGCAGCCTTTTCAGCCCCCTTCCCCACCAGAGCATAGACTTCTGCTTCCAGGTATATCTGCATTTGAGTAATCATTTTTGTGTGTTCTACCAGACAAGTTTTTATTTAAGTAATATATTCTTGAATGAAAAACAGATGCTGTAATATCAATCTACTTCCACCACCAGCCTTCACTTCAAATGTATTTAAGATTCACAGTGATTGTGGATCAATGACACCTGCAATGAACTTCCAATAAACAGTCACTCTGGCCCACAGCCTGCTCCTTGCAGTGCTGTCTTTTTCTCAGTGTTTCTGGGAGTAGTTTTGGCAGCAGGCCACTTCCAGGACTGTGATATTCCAATGGTTTTTGTACATCAGTCATTTACATCTCTGGGGAGGGACATCTAGCGTGGTGCCTGCAACAACAACTAGTTAATGAGCCCTAATCCTCAATTCTAGACCAAACTAAGGAGCTTTGGAGAAGAATTAGTAAAGTTTTTTTCTCCCTCTCTTCCATAGCAAACCTCACAGCTATGCTGCATTTTTATCCAAGAATTCCTGACTCTGGCCAGGAACATTTCCAAACAATCGTCCATTTATTTCTAGACTTTGTCCTAAGGACAACTAAAAGCCAGGGAGCTTTCTCTCTGGACTAAACCAGTGTACAGTCTGTCTCCCAGGGCTTAAGTTATATGGCAAATAGCTTACCATTGTTAATGGCTATACCTTTAATTTTTCTTGGAGCCATTCTCTTTATACAAGCCAAATATTCACAAATGATACAATTAATAAGATTTTATAATTGGGTTATTAATATTTGAGAAAATTTTAATATAATTCTGAAGATACTTAAAAAATGCCTTAAATAAAAAACAATTATAAAATATTTTACTCATTTTCAATTTGATGCTGCCATCAAAGTTGCAGAAGAAAATGGACCAGCTGGACGTCACTTGCAGTATCTATCTGCTTTCACTTTAGCTCTCCTGTATGGGAAGAGTAAATGAAACAAGATTTAGGTTAAGACCAAAAGTAATTACACCTGGGTGTTTTATCTGTCTCGAAGTGTTAAGAACACACTGAAAGCCATTTTTCTTAAACTTTACTTCAAAGCACATAAAAAGGCTTAATACCACTTCAGATTTGTTAATTAACTTTGTTTTCCTAAGGAGACAGAACTGCAGTGTCTAAAGTTAACCTCGACTTTCCCTTCAAATCATAATGATTGCACTTTGTCTCCTGGGAGAAATGGAATTCAGATTCAGTGTGATCTGAAGCTGACCACCTGTGAGAGCCCAGGAGTGTCGGGAGTGTTCTCACATCGCTTGCAATTATCAGAAATAGTTTTCTGCATTCCACCCACTGAATTAATGCAAATATTTATACTATATTGACATAAAAGGCTTTAAAATTCAAGGCAGTTTCTTTTCTCCTGAGCTCAGGAGAAAAAAAAAATATTCCCACTAGCTAACATGAAGACTGTCCTTAATAAATGCTATTTCTCTTTAAAATGCAACTTCTGCCTCTCCAAAATGTTCTGGTACCATAGGTACTGAAAAATGTTCAAAATTAGCTCAATTTTTGTGATTAAAAAGATCAATCCCTCAACAACTCTGTACAAAACAAACTGAACAACCTAGCTAAAGATTTCCAAAAGAATTAATTTACAGGCAAATTCAAACCTGCAAACCTCAGCTAAAGAAGTAAAAACCCAGATTTAAAAAAAAAAAAAAAAAAAAAAAAAAGTGGCAACCCCTAGGACTCAGGCACAGCACTCACCAACGGAAAAATCCTTAGAAACCTATCCCCCTGAAATCTAGACCTCTTTTGTACCTCAGATTTACTGTAATTCCATCTCCCAGTAGTTTTTTCATCAATACATTATTTCTAAGTACCTGTCAAGTAGCATTTCATGAAAAGTGCCTTCTTTCCTGGCTTTTCTAAGGGCTTTTGTATCTTCTTTGCTTATTTTAAGCTTTTTGTCTTGAAAACTTTGGAATTTCTTCCTGTAAGGGGGAAAAATAGTAAAGAACTGAAATTTCTTTAAAATTTTGCTTTTCAACACAACAACAGCTGTGATAAGAATCCTAGCCCCTATTAAAGCAGCAGATAACTGACCTAATAAAAGCCATCAAACCCCCCCAGTACTAAGATTGCACTAAGGCTTCTGTAGGTGAAAACTATTCATATTTTATTTTTCTGGCAGTCTAAGTAGGAATGAGCATGTGACTAGCATGAAGTGGTCACACATTCTAAAGAGCCCCTTCTCCAACTACTAGCGTAAGAAATCAGGGAGCAAAAGTGTACTGGATGTAGTTGCAAGGTGCTGACAGTAGGGAAGCTGCAGGGGTTTTGTCTGTGAGAAAAGGGCAGGGGCTGCCCCGTGCTGGACAGAGCTGGCTCTCAAGACATCCACTATGGGACACAGGCAAATCCATCAGCAAAGCTGGTGGCACCTCTATGAAAATGTCTTTAAGAAAAGGCAAAATGCCACACAGGCAGAGAAGGTAAAAAAACCTTAAGAGTGCAAAATGGCAGTGTGAACATCAAGCACAGAGAAGGAGAGGAAGGAGATGCTTTAGGCACCGGATCAGATATGACCTTGCAGCCCATGAATAAGACCATACCAGAGCAGGGGGAAGGTGGGAAAGGAATGGCTGAAAGAAGCCACTGTGTACTGACCCAAAGCCAATCTGGTTTGGAGGAGTGGGTGGAGTCTGGAGTGAAGCTGAACTTGGGAGATGGGAGAAGTAAAGGCGGTGCTTTTAATTTTTGTCTCTCAGCTTTAAAACCACTTAAAAGGAAATAAATTTAATTAATTTTTCACAGCTAACCCTGGGACAGTATCTGGTGCAGAATCTCTCCTTTATCTCAACTGATGAGCTTTCTCATCCTGTTTTCTTCTGTTGGCCTGCTGAGGAAAAGTGAGTGAAAGGCCAGATGGGAATTCGGCCCTTCCACCAAAAATGGCCCTAATTAGAAGTGAAAAAAGGGGTATTTCAGTCTGTTACCAGCTCTAAAGTACGTACACATAATTGATTTCACACTGTTTAACGTTTCCTTTGTCTTCTTGTGGAACTTCATCTTTCTTCTTAGCTTCTCTTTCAGCACAAGTACGAATCTAATAATTGAAAAAAGGAAAAACAACCAAAGCACAAAAGAAAATACCTGTATTTTAAAAAACACCAGTTATAGGTTAAAGATGATCCTTCATAATAGAATGAAAGTCACAGTGACTTTTCAAGTTCACAGTTTTCAAAATGGTTAACCAGAGACAACTGCAATAAAAGTAAGAGCCGCTCAAATTATGGGAAATGTTAATCCTTGATATTATGCTAAGACATAACTACCTTCATCTCAAAGAAGCACTATTACAGTTCTTAATTTTGGCAGGTACAATTCAGAGATTGACCTAAAAATATTATTGTTTTGACTAGTTAGACACCTATCTCTATTTGGAGAGACACATATATTTTTCATGTTCAGATAAAGTCAAGATAGTCTTTTTAGATTGTCTTAAAAGATCTCCCCTTATGCATCATTCTGGTAAACCCTTCTCTGTCCCTGATTCAGTCATAATTTCTCTCTTCTGTCCCAAGCTGTTTAGAACTACCTGGAAGATCACACAGATTCTTTTGTCCTCCTGAGTGGTAAAGTATCTTCTTATGTCTACAGGAAGTACTGACAATTTAGGCAGCCCTGGAACTCATTTACCTTTCTTGTAGCCATATCGCTTGACAGCTTATAGGAAGCAATTATAACTGCATTAACAGAAAATCATAGCACAAAGACACCTGCTTGTTTGAGTATTCCTGCCAATCCTGCATTAATTGTAGAAGTTATAGATTACCTTTATCATTTCTTCTTCCCCTGCAGTTTTGCTTTTGGCTTCTATGTCCCCCTCTTCATTACATCTAATAAAACGGCTGTTTGCTGCTAGTAATGCCATTTTCCTCTGCAGAAATAATATCACAATATATTTTAAGTATAATGAGGTTGTATATAATCCTTGATTTATAACATTTATCCTCTACAATACACCAGAAGACTCTGTAAATGTGTTTAATTCTTTTATGTATGGATACTTCAACAGCTAGCCACCAGACTTGCTGGCTCCTTCAGTTTTAAGATGCTTATAGCTGCCAAAATGCAGCTATTGAAGTATTTAAAAAACTTTCAATTACAGCAAATGCACTGCAGTTGGAAAATCCTAAGTTACAATATGAAGGAGATTGCAAAAGGCTTTTACTTCATAGACAAAAACCACCTACGTAGATTAACTCAAAATACAGTCAAACACTGGCAACATCAAATAAACTGTTCCAAACAACTTACATCTTGGAAGACAGGTTCCCATTGCTCTCTCGATCCTATTGCATCGGAACGTCCAACAACAAGTCCGTCGGAATTTATACCAAGATATTTGCCGTAACCAGACTTGAGAGCAATCCTCAGAGAGAAAATGTAGGAAAACAATAAAGTGTTTTTAATTAACGCAATTCACAATAGTCAACACATCACAAACACATTTAGGAGTAGACAACACATTTCAAAACAGTATTAAAATGCGCTCTCATAAAAATAACAAGTATCTCAAAGATAACAAGTATCAAAACTTGAAATATTACAGTAATTACCTTGTATCAGACAACTTTACTGCTGTAAACTGTTCAGGAGGACTAGGGCCTTCATCATCTGAGGAATGAATTTTCCATTAGTTAAGTATGAAGTATAAATGTAAAATATTTTAGCCTATTAATAGTGCAGTATCAAAAAGAATTAAACACTGACCATTGCTAAATTCTATGGAAAGTATTTATTTCTTTAAAAATTCCTTTTTGAGCATTCCCTTTTAAAAAAAGCAATGCAGGTGCTCATTTATGTTCATATATTTAGAGTGCTTAAAACAAGACACAAAATAAAGATGATAATTGTGTAAAGAAATTTATAGTTGAGAATGCTTTTTAATTCTCCTGGTGGCTTTGAAAATGTTAATCTCCTTGTAATGTTACTTCTTTCATAACAAAATGCATTATGGTTCAGCTATGGTAACTCAGCTCAGTATTCTAAAAGCTACTAGCTTCTCCATCCCACAAAACCAAACCAAGAGCATATGGCCAGTGTTGCTTTGATCTCATCCTGGAGATGAAACACACACACTGCCAGGGTTTCTGGAACAGTCCATGACAGTCACGGCTCTCAAACTCAAAGAACAAGCTAATTATCCCAGCACATCAGTAGTCCTCTTGTGCAGTGTCAAAACAAGTATATTAAGACAAGGATGCAGCAATAAGCGTTAAAACTCATCTACCTTGAATTTCACTCTTCAAGTGACACCATAAACATTTTATAGGTTTTAATAAAAATTATACTGCCTATTACCCAGCAAGTGGTATGGCCTTTAACAGGTGATCATCTCCAATTGCACACATAAGCCAGTGTGAAACTAGATGAGTGAAACTGATTGGTAGCCATTAGGTTTAAGGCACCTGCATGCTTTGGCTAGAATTATTGCATTTTTTGTACTAAACTAGTTTTAGCTGTAACACTGCTTGAAGTGATGCTAGTTCTATGCTTTCAGGCATTTCTTTATTAAAACTTTATTACTTTCAAATTTCCTGGAACAAACCTTTATGTGGTGCTCCAAGTGTAAACAAGCCATTGTCGAGGGCATGGATGTAAGCCCCTTTATCCATTTCTATAGCTATAGTTCCAGTAATTTCACCAAAATTACTGACAGCCCACCAGTTTCCTGTAATACAAAACCATGATGGTAATCACAACTCCTGATTACAAAAGCTCAAGAGATTATATTTCCGTGTCTTCTCCGAAATTTTAAATTCTAAAGATAAAACTGATATCTCGCAATCTTTGTGCATTATTTTATAGTCCAGAGTCAATTTAATGATTCTGCTGCTGCTGCATCAGTAAGTCCTGCTCTTCTACCTGCAGTCATCCCCAGTTACAAGCTTCTGTGCTGTATCCCTTCTTTGTGTTAGTCCACAGACCAAGCTGATTCATTCAGCTGATGCAGCAAAGACACACCTTGCAAAGAAAGTATTTTTTTCCTCTGGATCAGTCTCCTGCAATTTTGGGGTCATATCCATTTATTAGATTCTCCAGCACAACAGAAACAGAGATACTATTTCATCTTGCTGTTAAATATGTGAGCTGTGATCCTTAGACCCGTTGCTCAAACCAATCCGGGTTTGAACATTTGACTCTTGCAGAATTCTACCAAAGCTAAAGGTAGTCCTTCCCGTGTGCACAACTTAGAATTAGGACTTTTACAGTTTTTGAACAGTAAAATTTTCTCCTTGTATACTATCTTACAAGTATTTCCTACTTATTTTATTACTTATAAAGATCTGAATCCATCCCACTGGTGTCCCAAGTTCCATTTGGAATCTAGGAAGATCCCAATACACAAACAGCATGTTGAGAGAAATAGTTATACACTCTACAGTGGTTACACTTGCTTTATAAAGTCCTATAACGACCTCTTTAGCTTCTGGCGGATCCCCTACAGTTTCCACACTGTCCCATAACTTCTGGAAAGCAGCTCACCAACAATGTCGAGCTGCTCTGCCGCATCCTCTTCCCTTTTCCGTTTCTTTTCTTTGTGCTTTTTCTTGCTGCAAGGGGAGATGCAAAGAAGTGAGAACGAGCCGCCGACCTGACCCTTGCCCAGCGCTCTCTGCCTCTGGCACGGCCTCATACCCAGGCCTTGCGGGAGAGGGTCACTGACCCGGCCGGGAGCCGGCGGCTGCCAGCCCGACCCCTGCCCTGCCGGCGAGCCCGGGGGTGTCCCCGGCCAGAGGGAAGGGCCGGGCCGGGGCGGCCTCATCCCCGCCCAGCCTCCTACACCAGCCCCGACGGCGTCCCGGCCCCTGCGGCTGCCGCAGCGCGGGGTAGGGGCGGCGCGGCGGATAGCCCGCTCCTCACCTCTTCTCTTTCGAGCCTTTCAGGACGAGCTTGGTGGATTTGACGCAGGAATACTCCGCCATGTCGGAGCCCGGGAAGGGCGGGCACACGGAACCGACCCCGCCTCTCGGCCGGGCGGAAGCCCTGAAGCCGCGGCCCTTCCTCCGCCCGGCTGTGGGCGGGGACCGGCGGCACTGTGCTTAAGTCGTCTCACGTGGAGGGCGCTGGACACGGAGTTTGAGGGGGAAAATTAAACAAGAAGAGTTTAAAATTACGTTTAAAATGACATTTAAAGAGTCTGTCCCTGGGCACCTTCCCCTTCTAAGTCTGACTTGGCTCCGTGAGCGTAGTGCCTGCGCTTTGCAGGACTGCAGGCAAAGAGCGCTACGGAATGAAGAACTCGCAGCATCTTCTGCAGCCCATACCTGCGTGTGTATTGTAAAACACGTGTCGTGGACATCAGCAGAGCCCTCGGACGTGAGGGCAGCGAGGCCAAGGGCAGCAGACCTTGCCTCTGGCAGGGTTACACGGGAGCTGGGCACCTGGATGAGCTGGTGAAGGAGTAAAAGCTTCAAGGGACGCCTGTGAAGACCAGATGGGGAGGGGAATTCTGCTCGTAAGTCAGCTAGGTGTACCGTGCTAGGGGTGAAATGAGATGTGACAATTTTTTTCCCATCCTGTCAGCCACTAGGTATTCCACAGAATTAAATCTACCTCAAGCTTCCCCCTTGGCTTGTAACAACCCTTTTCTCATATTAACTTAGCACCTTCTTAACAGGTACCAATACTCTTTCCTTGGGGAACAGCATTACTAGCACGTGTGTGTTGAGAATCCCAATTACAGCAGTAATTTGTATTTAGTCTTCAAAAGTTTTTTCCTACTCGCACTCATGGGAGGGGCTTCATGCCCAAAAAGTTCCCTGTTTATTATATTACTTGGTTAAATGAAAAATACTATCCCTATCAAAGCTTGTACATGTTTTATGTACACGTACAGAGATGGATTGCTTCTTTTTGATTTCCAAGTTAATTTCCTATCTATGCTAGCAAGTTTTCAGCACCTCAGAGGTATCTTCTACAAGTAAGAAATGAGAGTCTGAGAGTTATGTCAAAGCTTTTAAAGTCACTGAAAGCACGGCCAGTTGATAAAGCTTGACCCCGGAGTTGGTGGATGACTGCAGGTGTCTTCCACAGATACTCTGATTGGATCCAGAACCCTGCCTCTTCTCACCAAAATGCTTTGAATTTCTCTCTGCATGCCTGAGATGACATTACCTCGTGTTTGTGAAGCTGGAGTAGTTACATGTGCCATTTAAAATGAAAGCAACAGTAATGAACTTTAAGGAGGTTCTGGCAAGTCGCCTGTTTTGCAGCTTTTGGGGTGTTGAGTTTGTCAGCAAAAGCAATACCTGAATCAAGGTGCTGGTCCATGGAAATTCAGAATACTTTTTGTGCGTGGTTGTTTGTTGGGTATGCTACTTTCCTGCTAGTAAGTAGGAAAGTACCTACCCTCTGTAGGTACTGTTTGTTTTTATGTTTCAGTTTGTCCAGGAGCTGCTTACCCATGCAGGCATCCTGACATTTTTGCCCGACTTCCTCTTTATTGGGATGCAGTGCTCCTAAGCTTAGAGGAGGTGATCCTTGAATATTAACCATCTTTCTTGCATGCCTCTTCTCTCTGGGGCTTTATGCCATGTTACTCTCCCAAGCAGATCCACGAAGAGATGAAAGTCCTCTTGCCTGAAGTCCAGGGCAGCCAGCTTGCTGTGCACCCTCCTGGCTGCCCTAAGGATCTTAAACTCCACCATTTCATGGTGCCTGCAGCCAAAGCTGCCCTTATGAGTCACATTCCCCACCAGCCCCTCCTGGCTGGTGAGAACAAGACCGAGCATAGCACCTCTCCTTGTTGGCTCCTCTTTCACTTGGAGGAGGAAGTTGTCATTTTAGCCAATATATTCATATGTCTCTAGCCTTTTGGAATTCACTTCAAGCCAATCTCAGCAGTGAGCAATTTCAGTAAATACAGTTACAGCTCTATTTGACTCTTATCATTAAATACTTCTTTTGCTGGTTCTAAACAGATATTCCTATAAGGCAAATATTTTAGTAAAAGGAATATGAAAAAGGAGAGAGCAATTACACTGAAGTCAGAAAAAAGCATAGAGGAGATGAGTGAAGCAGGAAAGAATGTCTGTCAGCCACCCTAGCATGCTAACTTGCCCTTCAGTGGTTATTTTGGGGATCTGAGTTCTTTTTTGGCTTTGATTCTGTGGAGAGAAAACCTGCAGGAGATTTTTGTTCTCTTAACTATAACTTTACAACTTTATTTATGATAGGTTCTAATTTTTTGACTGCTTAACTGTGCAACCTTAGTATTTATGGGGTATTTATACATTTTTGTCAAAAGTGGGCCTCTGTTCACTGAGACCATGACCAGCAGTTCATAGTACACAAGCACTTGCCTGAGACGTCACATGAGAGAGGAAGAGGTAAGAATAAAAAGCATTTATAAAAGATGCAATAACTTTAAAGTTATTAAGAATTATCTAAGTTAGATTTTTGATTTTTTTCTTTTTAACTTTAAAAAAGCAAGAGAAATTAAAGCAGTTTATATTTTAAAATACACATATTTTTATCATATGATAGATGTGCATGTTGCTATTTGTCCACCAGGTGTTGCTACAGCCAGAAAAATAAACATAGATCAAGAAGTTTGGGGGGGAAACAAAAGGAGGTAGTTTTATTTTCATTACAGATGACCCTTACATAATTGTGATCCTGAAAAGAATTATGCATATGCTTACATTTTGTATAGGGAATAGTCCTGGTTAGTCCAATTAAGCAGCTCATTTAGTGTAAAGTTGATGATAAAGCTTTCTTAGGATGGGCTGTATCAATTATGTTTGCTATTTTCTTAATTTGCTGTTTCCCTTCTTCTGTTTTATGGAGAGAAAGTTGGAAAGACAGACTGTCAGAGAGAATAAATATCTTATTTTAATAGAAATGTAGCTTTTTTTTTAGGCTCCCATAATGTAAGATATATTTTCTTGTTAATGAGTACAATTTTATTTAAAATTCACGTATCTTAGGTTTCTTCTTAAATTTAGTGACTCCAGCAACAAATAGGCATCATTATAGTATATGCAGAAGACAATAAAAGCTTTTCCTGCCGGGCAAAGTGATGAAATCAATGTGAAAACTGTATCTAAAATGGTACCACTTTAGAAAAGCTATTAAGACTCTAATTTGCCAGTTAGTATTTTTGAAATTAAAACATTTCCAATATGTCGGGGCTGTGGTTGTTTAAAAACAATATAACAGTTCATTTTCGTTATGGCATTGAAAATAAATGGAGCCTTTGTGTTTGCAATTGTAGAAAACAAATCACTTTTTTAATGACTGGATTTTCCTGCCAGCTTGGAATTTGCCGCATGTGCATTTTATTCTGAATGCCTAAAGAGTGAAATCATTTGCTGTCTTTCATGCAGATGGGGCAGATTGGCTGAGGTGTCATTTACAAAATGTGCACTTTCATCATTCAAGTTTGAAGGGGATCATTACAAACAGTGTTTCCCATAGAAACTCAGGACTGATGGAAGTGAAGGGCTGAGACTGAGCATCCATGGATATAGTCTAGTGTCATAAGAGCCTGGACCCAAACTTGGGTGCTTTGGGGTTTTCTTCCATCATGTTTAGTTATTTTAGTAAATATTAAAATACCTCCTCAAACCAGAGAAACCTGAATTAGCTCTCTCGATAGCCAAGTTGACAGACTATGTGCTTTTTTATCTCTTTTGTTTGGAAGTGTGGGCCCCTTGTGAAATATCAAAGCTCTCGACTGATGTAACAGCCAAGATCGATATAGTTTTGTTTCCTCATTTACAGAAGGAGTGAAATCTGATGTGAGTTAGAACCAGAGCAACTATATTTTAATTTTTCCCCAGTGGGACAAAGTACATACTCTGGAATGTTGTGGTGGTTTGTCATAATGTTCAGCAGCACTTGTGTCAGTGTTGAAGCATCCCCAGGACATGATGGTGCATACCACAGTGGCATGACAGATGTAAATAAAAAGCTAATTTGATTCTTAGCATTTTTAATACTGCATGCTGAAAATGGTTTTATTATAACTTCCAAATTTTAAATGTGACCAGAAAATACCTTTTTTTTTTTTTAAGAGATAGTGTTAGATTTTTAGCACGAGTGAATAGATATTCTCAAAATTGTATTTCTCCTACTCAGCTTATGGTTCAGTACTTAGAGTATTTGGGAGACGGAAAGGGTTTCTCAGCTTGTCGGGGCAGGATGGAGCCCCAGCTCAGATCCTCCAGTCCTCAGCATCCCTGGTACAGAAACCCTGTGTTGGTTCTGGCTTCTCAACTTCTTCTGCTTTGCCTGATCACTCCCTCACTTTCCTCTGCTGTCAAATCTGTAAAGTTGTATAGTGAAGTTTTTCTAGCTGGCCAGACCTTCTCAATATCTGCTTCTCCAGACATTGAGATCCTGCTCTACAGTTTGTCAGTGAGCACTCACCAAAATCCCTTTCTGCTGGACAGTGAGGGATTGCAAAAGAGAAATAAAAAAGTAACTGCAAATGTACAGGGGTTTCATGCAGATGCCAACTCTCTATGGTGTTTACGTGAACTCAGACCTTCTGGTTTCTGCTTGTCATCCCAAATGATGCATGTGTACTTCTTCAAAATCTGTTATTCTTTTCTACTAATTGGTCTGGGTTTTATTGTGATATACTAAGGAAAATTCTTAAATGTGTATAAACACTTTTGTTTCTCTGTCTATTAGTCTGTGTTTCTTTATAATTTTTTTTAAATGGCCAGATTTGTTCCTTCTTAACACAAGCAGAATCACAGCAATCATTGAAATCTGGTGAGTTCTGAAATTGTTGTTAAGTAAGTAGGAAAAAGACCTGTAACTTCCCTGACAAAGGGAAGGGTTGCAATATAAATTCCCATCTCACTAGAGATGGGAGAGAACATGCATGCAGAAATGAGCTTATGAGGAAAAACTCCTAGTAAATCTAGGGCACTAATGAGTGAAAAATCAAACTGCATTACTTCCAGTTCTTAAAAAAGCAACCTATTGCTCTGTACTGTAATTTCATTTTTATGGGATGGAAATTTGATTCTGTAAGTTGAGTGTATGATTTTTGACATTTTCTGACAAATAGCTGGCGTGTTTGATGCAAATGTAGCTGAAAACTCCTTTCGTTAGTCACTGGTACTGTATGGAAAATACAGACTCAAATACGGACTATAAATTAAACACGACAGAATTTTTGTGGCAAGTTACCTGTTTTGTGTTATGTGTTCATATGCAGACCTTTCCCTCTCTGGAACACACTTTTTTCTTGTCTCTAGTGAGCCGTATTTCCCTTGTTATATGTGGCTGACTTTGTATCTCATTAGGAAAGCCACAGGATCCATGGGGAAAGATTTTCTATTTCATGTATATGTAGCACTGTTGTGGTTGTTCTTTGTTAGCCTATAATCAAGTTTAATTTAAATACAGTTTCTAACTAGTGTAGGGTTTTTTATTATTATTTATTTAATTCAGTGTGTCAAAAATGTTTTCTTTCTTTTTGTACTTTGTTTGTGATTTAGTAGGAAATAAAGAGGTGGTTGTGACTAGTCGGGAAGGTTGTATTCACCTTCACAGGATTTCTTCTGAAAAGGGACTTACCAAGGATAACCCCCTCCCCCAACCCCACAATAATATGTGGCTTCCTTATGAGCTATATATTTCTCTTACTCTGTTTCTTCTGAGACTACATGGGTGTCCTTTAAAATTTCAATGGAGATACAGATTGGCAGGACTTAAAAGAAGAATGAAGCTGTGGCAGTGTGTTCATTTTAAGTGCTGCTGTCCTCCTGGCCATAAAACTCTGCCCTTTCTCTTTGTAAATTATGTTTCCTCTCCCCCAGGACTGCCATATAATTTCTTCCTGCATTTTTTTTTTTTTCTAACAGAACTGGAGCATATACTTGCTATGATTGTTTGCATTGCCCATTTGAATTTGAAGAGCTGTTATAAGAGATTTTCCTCTCTTATCCTCCATAGCTTCTGATTCTATGTAATTTGTCCTGAATGCAGATGCTCTTCCATAAAAAGGACATTTTTACTAATGTAGTGGCAGTGAATATCTTGTAAAGAAAGCTTTTGTATGGACTTAGCAATTTTGGAGGTGGAAGGGAGACCTGTAGACCATTGCAAATAGAATAGGTATAGTGTAGGTAAAGATAGAAAATGCTTTTTGCTCTGGGAGGAATTCTGAACTATTCATTATCCTTGTCAACTCACTTCCTTGTAAGCGTGTAAAATCTAAGTTACAATGGATCCACTTGTGGGTTTTTTTTGCCTTCCTGGGCCAAATATAAAAGAGAAATAAATACACTCAACTCTTGTTCATTTTTGATGGTCTGACTCAGACTGTCCTACTTGTTTATTCATCCAGAGACCCTCCAAATTTTGACAATATTTTATTAGATTATGAGGCAGTTAGAGATTAAAGGAAAATGTAGAACTTCCTAATCCTTGCCCTCATCAGGACTATCATCAATATCTTGTAATTTTTTTTTTCACTTTGCCCATCACATATCTAGTAAGTCTGTTTTGCCCAGCTTTTTGTCTTATACTGTCTAAAAGCAGCACAAGCAGGACAAAACAGGTTTACAATCATCGCTTCCTTTCTGACAATAAGGTAAATAAGGTTTCTAACGCATAACACTGCATGGAAACTGTTTTGAAATACAGCAGCCAGAGATGGCAGCATTCACCATCCTAATGCTGCTTGACTTTTTTTTTTAAAGCTTCAGTAACTTGAAGGAATGAACGATGTAAATCTTTTAGCTTCCGCTGAAAAAATACAATGCAAACTAGAATTCCTGTCCCTCATGGATATTAAGAAAAGACATAAAACCTGATTGTAAAGGTTTAAAAATTTGAAAGGCAGAACAAAAGAAGAGCACACCTATATTTATTTTAAATTCTGCTTTTAAAGTCATTTTTGTGGGTTTTGGAGCCTGACTAATGATTTTTGAATGCTTTGCATTGGCGACATCTGTTGGCTTTTGTCCTGTCACAGTAGGTGAGTGAGTAGGAGTTGAAAGTGCTGATCTTTCCGTGTTCTGATCCTGAGAGAAAAGGAGAGGGAACATTTCAGTATGCATCACTTGTTTTCAGACTGTTTTCCCCACAGCATACTGTTGGTGTACATCAGTGCTTTTCTTATAGTCTAGATGCAGCACAAAATATTTTTTCCCAATTAAGCTTTATTTTGCTGAAGGGGTGGCTCCTGCTCCTGGAAATCCCAACTCTAATTTGGCAAAGATAAAAATAGTCATTTTGCTGTCACAGCTTCATGAAACTATGTTGTGACAAGGCATGATCTGGTTTAGATCTCAAAAGGTGAAATCTGTGAGACTGGCTAAGGTGTTTCAGTGCATCCCAGAGTACTGGCTGGCTGGACAGAGTCCTAGGGAAAAATCCAGGAAGGATTTCTGACATGCAGTAGATGGGGTGTAATTTATACAATTAACTTCTTAATGGAGTATTGAGCCATATCCTTACTGTTCTTCGGCCTGTTTGGAGGGTGGAAGCCCTAGGGGGAGTGTGTGTGTGTGTGAGGATTTGCTGTAACTGGTCCAGAGCACTAGACCTGAAATTCTCCCTGACCTGCTTCAGGTGTTTAGTCCAGTGATGGATGGAAATCAGTCTCAGTTCTGATTACATTGGGGTCCAGGGGACAAATTCAACATTGACAATGTCCATTGGTGCTGTTGCCTTTGTTGCAGATGGCCAAGATCTAGCTAAGGTTTCATCACTGCCTGAGGTGCCCAGAACTGCCTTTTGTAGGAGGTACAAAATGTCTATCTCTGCCAGACCCATGAATGGGACATGCATTTTTTCCCAATATCTAGTGGGAAGCCACAAGTAGTCTAGTTAAAAAAAAATACCATAGTGCCCTGCAATAGCAACAGGCAATCTGTGTATCTATGGTCTGAGATGTAGGTTATGCACAACCTAGTATTGCACCTCGTTTTCTCCTGGAAACAAGGAGAAAGATTCCCTCTGTTCTGAGCAAGGCAGACAGTCCTCCCCAGCGAGTGCAGAGGCCCCCTCACCAAGGGACAGGATGCAAGAGGACAGCAATTGCATGTGGTTGAAGTTAGAGTGAAAACAGAGAAGAGCAATGGCTCATTTCCCTGCCCTCTCCCCACCCCTCCCAATGTCATGGAATTTAGGGAACATGGTCATGCTGTTAAAGTAGAGAAAGATTTTAGTGTAAAAATAACGTTTGTAGTCCTGTGGTATGAGACGAGGAGCGAGTCCTGCAAGCCAGGCCACTTAATAACCCTTCAGTGCTCTTCTGCTATGCTGGGGCATTAAAAAGAAGAGAAGATGTTTATGCATAGGTCAGTCTTCTTCTCAGGGACTGGTGTGTAAAGGACTGTCCTTCTTGGTAGGAGTGTGTAATAGTCAAGATTCACAACCACATAATATTTTCAAATATTGTTTGAAACACTGTTCATGCAGTTTACTGCAACAGTCTGGAAAGCTTCAACATCAGTTCAGACTTACTGTACTCCTGTGTCATGCTTGGGTTATGGCCTGAGACAGATTATACACAGGAAGACAACAAACATAAACGCTGATCACATTGTGACCTGACACAGTAAAGGCAGTGAGAAACAAAAGCACCCCAGTCCAAGGCATGACATCTATTAAAAAGCAAGGGTTTGTAGTAGTGTAAGACCCAGCTTATCCCTACCCACTCCTTCAAGTAGAGCCTTTGTCCACCAAAGAATGGTGACAACTCTAAAAGGATAAAAATGGAAAGAGTCTTCTGCTGTGTGAAACCCCCTGACGCAGCCCGCTGTGGTGCCGATGGGCAGGAGCAGCGCTGTGTCTTCCCCGAGCATCCATGAGGAATCCGGCACATCTCGGGTCTCTGATCCCTTCGTTGAAGATGCACAGAAGGAGCTCCTGGAGCCGCCACACAAATGCCCGCTAAACCACTGGTACGGTGGAAGGGCACAGACACACAGACACACACACAGACACACACACGCTAGCTCAGTCGTGTTGACTGAGGATAAAGGAGTAGAGAAGGGTCTCCTGTATGGGGCTCCAAGGCTTTATTGGAGTGCATTTGAAGGGTTCCAGGAATAGAAGACACACGCAATGGACGGTCCACGGTTATACAGGGGGAGGTACAAGGGGTGAGGAGAACAACCAAGACCAATAGGGTGAGGGCTAGGGGGTGGAGAGGGCATTGAATGACAGGGTACGGACCAATGGAGAAAGTATAGGGAGGGACAAGGGAACAGGGGACCAATGGGGCGTCAAGTAGCGTGGAAGGTTCTAGTACTCATACATATTAAGATATACATATTCAAAGAGACATACATAAAAGAGGGTGAAGGGCCAGCGGGCCAACCAAAGACAAGGAATCTACATATTCATGCAAGGCCTAGTGGGAACTTGCCCTAACCTACAGAAGACTCCTTGAGCCTGCCCATCGCCCCAGACCCCCCCCCCCCCCCCCCTCTCGAAAAACACA
>VZRV01003633.1:656114-844285 GCA_013398115.1 Falcunculus frontatus | reverse complement strand
CCCCCCCCCCCCCCCCAATCTTGTGAAACATACATGTTGGAGTTTATGTGTTGTAGCAACCCTCTTCTTTGCTTTACTTAGTAACTGTACCTGTTTTCTTACCTAAAAGTGCTAGGGGTTTTCTCTTTTTGTTTTTCAGGGTGTGGGTGCTGATAAGAGGTGCTAAGAATACTTGCAGGTGACACTTCTTGTTTCCTATCCTGCATGTGGAAGCAGGTGACAGAGCTCCCCCAGCGTGCTACAAGGATGTGTATTTTTAAAAGAACGTTCAGACACTAGTTATGGCTTCAAATGTGATGCTGGATTGAGCAGCAGTCAACCATTTTATTAGTTCTGCTCTCCCCAGCAGGTAGATACATAGTAAGGCTGGCTATCGAATTTCCACTGTCTGTGTTAATTCTGAATTTGTCTGTATCGGACTTACTGCCGTGACTACAACTTCTAACAGACTGACACCTGCTTTTGTGCCTTACTCTGCTCTTCCCTGGAGTTGATGAACTTAAGAGTAAATTATGTTTAAGCCTTGGTGGCAGTGATACGTTAATAGAGGGGTATGTCAGTGTGGGAGTGCAATTCAGGTGAAAGGTGGTGGGGTTTCTTAAAGATTACCTGTGAGTCCTTTGCTAATGGAAGAAGGAGGTGCAGCTGGAGATGGCTGTTTTCTCAAATGCCTCCTTCGATGTTGGTGACAGAGCACTCATTTTCTCTGGATGCATAGTGCTGTCCTATGCCTTCACAAAGCGTCTCTCTACAGAAAGGCCGCGGAATAATTCTGTTGGATTGATGACATGGTTTTGGCTACTGCTGGGATTTTGGTCTGTTCTTGGCATGAGAAAGGCGATGTAGTCATCCTCTTGGCTGATGTCTGAAGGGGCAGATCCTCGGCGCTTGCATTCTCTTCCTCTTCCTGAAGTGCAGTAAGAGTCTCTACACAGGCTGCATGCTCTATGGTGCCTTCATTCATCCCTGAAACTCAAAAATATTTTCCCTTCTGTGTCTTCCCATCCCCCATAAAGCTATAGAGGGACATCTTTTTTTTTTTTTTGTTTGTTTTTTAAATTGTTTTAACATTAGTTTGAGATGTTCCTAACAGATTTTAAGTCTGTTAGGAACCTGAGTATGGAATCCGGCATTTTCTCAACTGTGTGCTGGTTTCTGGAGACTGTGATGTGCCCATCTGACTCAGAGACAGATCCCTAGTGCTGGGATCATACAACGCATCAGGCTATTATCTCAAAACGGTTAAATGGTATCGTGAGCTTTTGAGTTTTTGAGAGATTGTGTATAGCATAGGATGTGATGGACATCAGTGTAGGGATGGAATCAGTGTGTGCCAGTTTGGGCCAAATTCAGGGAAACATCCAAAAGGAACGTCTCCTCAAAAGAAGGCAGGTTATAGCCGCCCCTCCCCCACCAGGTTCGGGAAAGAAATATTCCTCGGAGGAATGTAAAAGAGAAAATAAAAACTATTTATTTAACAGACACACAGGAAAAGAATAATAATGCTAAATAATAAAATCTTTTGCTGTGGAGAGAAAACTGGAAAGATTTTAGAGTCCTTCTGTGGGTGTGGTCTCTCTCCTCCTCCTTGGAGCTGGGTCGGCGTGGGGGCCCCCCTCCAGGCCGGGGGAAGGTCCCCTGGCAGGGTTCTGATGTTCTGGTGTTCTGAACAAGTCCAGAAGAGAAGAAAAAAACCAAAGTCCCAGAAAAACTGCTCTCTGTCTCTCTCTCTGAAGAAAAAGAGCCAAAAAAGCTGGCTGGAAAGCAGGAAGGGTGCTTCCTCTGCTCTTCTCCCCACAGCAGAAGAACGCAGAGGAGTATTGACCTTGAAGCACAGACTGCTTTGAAAAAATTAGTCTGACCTTTTTTTTTCTCTCCCCTCTCTCAGGCTCAGTTTAAAGGCACAGAAAGGCACAGGAATCATGTCTGGGCATAGAGCGATGATAGGGGATACACATCAAAAAGTCACCCCAAGACACAGTGTCAAAGTGAATCAGCAGCCAGCTCCGTCTTGAGGGGAAGATACTGGCAAACTTTAAATGCTGAAGTTGGTAAGCAGGTGGAGAACAGAGTCATGAGAATACTAATGAAGGGATGTTTATAGGGCTGTTTAGATTCCAGTGAAATACCAGTAATTTTAACTAGAACATTACATGGAGAGGATTCAGGTCTTTGGTCATGCCAGTAAAAATGACGGATCTTGAGGCAAAAGCTTTCAACCTAAAACAGAAACAAAGGAAAGGACAGTATGTGACTGCGTTAGTATTGCTCATATTTATGAGTTTCAGTTAGCAGCAGAGAAATCCTCCTGTTCATGTATTTTCTCTTAAAGAGAAGTTGTAAGGCCAAGAAGTATTTCCTGAAATGTTTGGAAACTTCATTCGGAAGACTCATTTGCCTATTGTGTAGGTAACTTTCTAGTTTCTGTGTATCACATCATGACTAAACAGGATAATGCAGACCTGTGGATCAGCCCTATTTGTCTTTTCCTGTATTTCATTGACTGCGCAGGGGGAGTATTTATGCTGAGAAGTTCAGATCGAAAACCTATTCTATAGCCTGGTTGGAACACAGCCTTCTCGTAAGCGCTCGGTATTTCGCCACGGGTGGTACATGCAGCTGATAGTTGGCTGATTGGTTTGTAGTTCTATCATCTTCCATTACCTCCCTTAGAAGACCAATAAGGGTATTATTCTGGTTTTTTCCAGTGTTGTGCAAAGCAAAACAATGAATGCTGAATCAATAAAATTATTCACAGTTTAACTGCTCTAAGGCAAAGAAAAAGCGTTTTAAACCTATAAATTATTTATTTTTATTAAAACATTTTAGTGGCACCATATTTTTGTGTTTTACTTGAAATATCATTTGGATCCCATTTATGTGAAAGGCTTTATTTGAAACTTTTTTTCAGACTTAATAGATTAGTTTTAGTAGTGAGCCAGTTGGAGTTAATCAATGGAGAACAACTGTACAGAGGTTCTCTAAGCTGGGCTGGATTTGAAGGGTTTAATTTTAATCATAGTCTGAGAGCTACAGCTGCTTCATGTTTGTTTAGTGATAGAGTTGATGAGCAGCTAATTTGAAAGGAAAGCTCAAGCACAGGTGTGAAATTCCTCATGGGTATAAGAGAACTGGCCTTGAATGTAAGAAGATGGTGCTGAACATATTGCTCTACAGTAAGGCAAAGAGATTCTTGTTTAAATATTTCTGAATTAGCACATGTGACATAAATCTGTTGACTCAAACATCCCTCACCTTTTTATCATACCACTTAAGTGATCATCCAGTAAGTCAGAGACCAGGATTTGATACCCTACTCTGTCTGGTTTTGAATATGTGTCTTCAGATTCCAGAATCTGAGTCCTAGTCAGAACAGCGCTCTGAGCAGGTCTTTCATTTTTTCCATACGATTCTATTCAGATTTCCTGTAAAAACTAATAGCAATTTGATTTGAGGATCACCGGTTACTACTGCCCATTCTGTATACGTATAGAGGATACAGAGGTATGAATCCTTATCTGGTCTAGTTGTCTTCATGCACCTTGTGGGGAGGGAGTATGTAGCTTCTGAAGAAAGGCAGAATTGAAAACACCTTCTCTGGTATTTCCTACTCACCAGGTTACAAGCTCTGTGAGCTGTGTGTTTAGTCCTAGCAAACACTACTCTTTGTAAAGGTTCTGATTTGTGATCTGTGTCATACTTGCTGTGATTACTTTAGTGCTCCTGTAGCAGTTGCTGCGAGTGATGGCTCACAGATGAGAATATTGACTTTGACAACCGTCTCCTTAACATCCTGCAAGTGTACAGGCTACCAAGTTAGGAAGGCTGAGGAGATAAGGTGATTTGATCCGTTCCCTAAGCCACAAAATTGGTAAGCCGTGTAGCAGCTGAAGGAGCTGCCACTCACAGATATTGCTGTCAGTGTCGAACACTTCTTCAGTTAGTGTTTGAGTGATTTCCGTGGAGCAGGATCCCTAGGAAGGCAGGATGTGTGAGACAGGTGCTGTAACACAATTGCTATTGCAATGTTGGAGTTCCTATGTTCAGTCAGTCCCAAAGCTCCAGTTTACAGCAGGCTAACATGGAGGAAAGAGCTGGATGAGATTCAAGAAAATGTCAGGAGGAGTTTAAAATCATCCTAGAAGATTTTGGCCAGAGTATATGTATAAAAACCACAGCTGGTTCTCTAGTTCTGCAGCATAGGGACAAACACATGTTGGGAAAAGTATTCTCCAAATTAATGTGAAAAGCAGAAAAATACTTAACACCTTACTTATATTAATGACCTCTGCATTTTCTTGATGAGATAATAAGCAAAAATACCGTGCATTGCTATTGTAGTAAAATTTTTCCATGTGTTTCAAAATGATGGGCCCAGTCTTGGAGATTCAATGCAATGACCAGACTGGGGGGGGATAAAAAAGTCAGTTCTTTGGCTTCTTTGAATTAATTAAAAAATGAAGATCTTAAAATAGTTTGTTATTAGTGAGGAATGTTAGTGGCATTTCTGTTAGGTAATTAGATGTTAGTGTACATCTTATTGCAGACAGTATGTGAAATTAAGGCATACGGAGATGTACAGGTATTTTGAGACTATGCAAGTCAGTGATGAGGTCAGGCAGTGATGCAAAAAGTCTTGAATTTAGTCTTCTGTGAAATAATCAGATTCACTGTATTTCCCAGTGCAAAGTAATGCAAATCCTTTTGGGATTCATTGGACATTATTATTAACTGTATTTGAGATGAAGATCAATGAGGAGAGAGACATACTTTTTCAATTATAGGAACCTGAGTTGTTGCTGCTAATTGATTCAGTTAAAAATACTTTCCTGCTCTGTAAGAGGAGCTTCTATGATTTGAAACATGTTTAGGTACTTTTATAGCTGTGAATTACTAAGGTGAATCATGGATTCCACACTGCTTTAATATTGTCCAATTCTGATGGAAGATGGAAAATTTTTTTTCCAGCTCTCTTGATATTTCTGGTTGTCATGGTTATTGTGCTGTGACAAAATCGATTTCATTTCACAGAATTTTCTTCATTTTACAAAAATGGAGAAACTGATTTTGCTGATATTTCAGTTTTGTAACGCCTGTCTCTCTTAGAGAAAACCACTGTGTTGTGAAGGCTTTGGATGCAGTAGTATGAATAACATCCTGTGCCCGGAAGGCATTGTGAGCCACCGGAATCAATCCAAGAACCTTATCAAGTACAAGGAAACAATAAAATGAAACCCATTTATCTGAACCGGCAGTACAAATGGATACTCAGTTTAACCCTGTCAGTGCCAGCACAGCAGCAAGAGAAGGTTTTAGGCTTCTTCCCTTCTAGTTTCTCTTGTATTCTGTGTGATGCTAGGCTTTCAGGGAGGGAATGTGTGTGCATGTGTGTATCTCTATGCACAGACATGCACATAGATGAACTTACAAGCCATCTTCTGTTTCAAATACAAAAATCAAAACTTTGTTTTTAACTAAGGTTTAGAGAACTAATACACCAACATGAAAAGAAGGTTGTTTTTCATGCGACTTCTGACTCCTAATATAAAAATCAAAACCCAGTCTCTGACACGGTCTTAAATAAACCTGCCTGGATGACTCGCTTTACGGTAAGAAAGACTAGGTGGAGTTTGTGTATTTTGAAGGAATATCTGAAAAGCAGTTACGGCTTCAAATGTGATGTTAGATTGAGTCATCCATTTGATTGGTTCTGCTGTCTCCAGCAGGCATATACACACTAAGACGATATTGAATTTACATTGTCTGTGTTTGTGCTGAGTTTGTCTGTAGCAGGCTTACTGCCATGACTACAACTTCTAACAGGTTGACTGTCTGAGTATTTGCCTGCTTTTGTGTTTTACTCTCCTCATCTCTGAAGTTGATAAAATTGAGAGTAAATTGAGTGTAAGCTAGTTTGGATATGACTTGCAGTGACTCTGCTTTTATAAAGCCCCAAGCATACAGATAGGTTCTTAGACACAGCACAGATGCTTTTCACTATGCTGTTGGTAGAGTAGTTGTTTGGCTAGAGGCTCCAGGATCTGGGAGTTCTTTTAGCTGTGACTAATACAAAATTAATAAAAGTGAGTTTCATACTATCTTTTATTAGTATTTGCATTCTAGGATCATTTTGCTGCCTGATAGCGCTGCAAGAAGAAGAGATTGTTCTTTTTTAACTTGTCTTCACTGAGTAAGAGTCCACTGTGGTCCCGGCAACCTCTAGCTTACCCTTCTGGAGCATGCAGGTTGGACTCAAGGGACTGGATCTCAGGAGATCGCTTCAGACCTTAAGGATTCTTGGATAAATCTTGGATAATGATTCTATAAAACAAGAAGCCAGAGAAAGTAACTATGGGTTATGTTATCATTAGTAAATTCAGTTTAAATTCAATCATAAAATAATAGTGGTTTTATCAATTACAGGAGAGAATACATAGTACATTCAGCTATAGAATCATAGAATCATTGAAGCTGGAAAAGACCCTTAAGCTCATCAAGAGAAACCATAAACCTATCTCTGTCAAGTTCCCTATAAAACCCCAAGTGCCACATCTGCACCTGTTTTAAATACCTCTGGGGATCATGACACAACCACTTCCCTGGGCAGCCCATTTCAATTCTTGGTAATAATTTCAGTGAAATTTTTCCTAATATCCAATCTAAATCTCCCCTGGCACAACTTTCTATTGTCCTCTCACCTGATACTTGGGAAAAGAGGCTGACGCCCACCTTGTTACAACCTCCTTTCAAGTAGTTGTGGAGAACAGTAAGTTTCTGCTAAGCCTCCTTTTATTCAGGCCTCAGAGCTCAGGAACTTGAATAAGAGCAGTCGTAAATTGCTGAATGTATTAGGAGAATGTAGAGGTATTTAGCTGGATGAAGCACCCTGGAGAGAATTTAGAAATTAAGGAGAAGATGAACGCTTATATGTGTGAAGATAAAGGATACTGTAGATATCCTGTAACACTCCAGAACTATCGGCATGTTTTCTCAATAAAAATAGTGTCATTGAGGTGAGAGAGGTAACAGAAGGTGGGCATGTAAATAGCAGTGCCTGTAAATGTACATGAAATGTAATTAATGTAAGTGGAAATCAGAAGAAAAACCAACTTCCTTTAGGATGGAGTTTGACAAGTTTGTATAAGGCATTCCTGGGTGGGACACCCATGATATCACAGGAATGAACTTAATTACCCTGGATAAGTCTTTACCCATTTGTGTTCACTTATATGATTCTGATGAGAATATTGACAGAGAAATATCTCATTTTGTTTTCCAAATCAGTACCAGTAGACAAGTAGAGGCATTACCGTTTTTTTCTATCATTTTCACAGTTCAATCAAAAATATCATTTTGGTCTGGTAACATCTACATGTATGATTTTAAATATAACGTGACTTCTTCAGAAAACAAAATAGCTATAGCAAGAATTTACTTGTCCCAGCTCTAGTGGTTAGTATTTAAAGTGAGATATCTCACTGTGTAATAAATTTTGAATAGACAATGGGAAGATGAGGTTTTCCAATTTTGTTTCTTGGTTATATCCAAGTCATAAACACTTGGAATGGGGAACTGGTACAAATAAAACACCTTCTAACATTTTTGATGCAGATGAGAAGAATGCTATGTATCCATAGATTGTCTGTATCCAATTACAAAAATTACTCAAAGATCTGCATGCAATTTCAGACGTTTACTATTTTATCCCCTCAAAGTAAGCAGTAAATGTAAGAAACACATTGAATGGTGCAGCCGTGTGTAGCATGTGTATAATTGTAGGTAAACGTACATGGGAAAAAATGTTTGTAAAATGATGTAAATCAAGATAAATGCTACATATGTTCTAAAGGAAAGCATTTAGTACAGGAAATAACATGGTGTGTCTAAGGAATATGCAGTAAGTAACATTTTTGGGGTTGTTCTCTGTTGCTAATACGAAAAGAAGGATCCAAGATGGTGAAGTGTTCAAAGAAATCTAGCCTGTAAAAGTATTTAAAGACCTGTGACAATGTGACCTTGGGAGACCTCCAGATGCCCTCCCAGCTGCTCTTGCACTCCACTTTCTCAACAGTATAGAGGAATTAAAAAAATGGAAAAGCTTGTGGCTGAGATAAAGACAGGGGGACCACTTACACATTATAATCATGGACAAAACAGCTTGAAAAAAGACAAATATAACACCACCTTACCCCACCCCCTCTCTTTGTCAGGCTCAACTTCACTCCTTTGTCCTACCGCCTCCCAACCCTAACAGATGCAGGAGGATGGGGAATTGGATGGTTTCAGTCAGTCCAACACAATTTGTCTCTGCTGCTCCTTCCTCCTCACACTTTTCTGTATGCAAAAGTTCTTCCGTAAGAGACTGCTCCAACCTGGGACCTTCATGGGCCTCAGTTCCTGCCAGTAGCTTGTTCCAGCAAGGGTTCTCCATGGGATGCAGTTTTGTTCAGGGTGCATCCACACACTGCGGTGTTGCCCTTCATGTGCTGCGGGGGCTTCACTCTGATGCTTTTCATGGTTTGCAGGGAATTTCTACTTTAACATGGTCTTCTGCACAGGCTGCTGGGGAATCTCTGCTCCAGCACCTGGAACACCTTTCCTTCCTTCCTTCCTTCCTTCTCCACTGGCTGCTGGGGAATCTCTGTTCCAGCACCTGGAACACCTTTCCTTCCTTCCTTCCTTCTCCACTGTCCTTCTTTGTGGAATGTTTTTTTTCTCACTTCTCTGTCTCATAACTACTGTGCAATGGTTTTTTTATCCTTTCCTAAATAAGTTATCACAGAGGTGCCCCCAACTTGCCTGATCCTCAGCTGTGTCCTGCAGTGGGTTTGGAGCTGGCACTGGTTTCTCCTCACATCCATTGCCATGTAAAACCAATACTGAGCACCACCTCAGGCCTCTGACATCTGCAATAAAACTGAAGCAACTTGGAATAATAGCCTGAAAAGATTGTTGAAAGGGCAATACACTAAACTACTGAACTTTATTAGAAAAATAAGGAAATTAAATGCTTTCTCTGGTCCTTATTACAGTTTTTGGCATTAATCAGTTTCAATTGGTTTCTTGACTGGCAAAAGTAATAGGTGATTTTATTTTTTTTTCTCGTATACAGAAGTAGTTTTGGTGACCTATTTTATGTAACACTCTCAGAAATTCCTTCACAATTTGTAGGCTTTTCAAGTCTGGGATATTCTCTCTCTCTCTCTCTGGTGCTATTAGAGTTTGTGGCACTTGAACATACAGCAGTAGTAATAAGATGAAGGACTTGAGTTTTCTTCATTTGGAAGCTATTACTTTGCAAATGAAGTTCCAGTCTCATCCTGGTAACTTGTTTTGTAGATGGGAAACAGCTGAGACCACTGCCAGTATGGCCACAAACGCAACATGTAGTATGTATTTTCCCAAACATGCTGCATATTGAAAAAAAAAATTGTCCATTTGGTAATAAATGTTTTGATGACAGTTGGTTTTCGAAGGCACTTTAATACAGGCAAACAGTGAGGATTTCACACTGTCGTTTGGATAAGCTCTGTTTGGCAAGGCAGTTATCATACTTACGTGTCCTAACACTTTGAAACGTGGCTTTGGTCTCTTATCTACTTAAAGTAAACTCTGGTTTAAAAATTGCTTTTCATGCAGTAGTACTAAGTACACAAATTCTCAGCTAAAGGGAATAGTTGGTATTCTCAGAAGAATTACCCCCAAAAGTTCTTCAACCTCTCTCCTATGTTATGACACATCTGTTTTTTCAGTCATGGGAATAAACTGAAATGGTTGGGTGACAGTTTATTTTTCAGAATGATTTGTGAACCTGAATGATTAAAAAAAAGAACCCAACAAAACACTGGTTACTTTTCTTTCTGACCTTCAGGTAAAAATACTGAAGACATATATAGATATATTAACAGGCTTTTAACAGATATTTTATATTTATATTATTGTGCACGTTTTCTCCTACCAACAAGTCAGTTTTTCCAAACTGAATGATTGAGACAGAGTTATTTCCTTTTCTCTTTTATCAAGGTAGGTGGAAGTGATTAGAGCACGTTCTGTCATCAATTCCTAGTATGGTACTTTTATCTTGAGTCTCTAATAGGTTGGTTGTGTCAGCACACACTCTAGGTCAGCCCTTGATCTCTTCAGGCAGCTGTAGGCCACCCATGTGCTTGGATGAGGTGAGGTAGGAAGGTTTTTTTTGAGACTGACACAGCATTATTAGCTGTTACCATGTCTGGTATTTCTCCTAAATTTCCATCTTTAGGAGTCATTGTAATCAGAGCTTTAATTTTAAGTGAAACTTCAAGACTTATAGTCCCTGGTTCCAAGTTAATTCCATGCATTGATATTGCTGCTGACCATATCAGAGGACCACAGTCCTCCTTTGAGTTCTGGGTCACACCTTTTCAAAGGTAGAGAATTTGCTATGTCTTCTGTTTAAAACTGCAGCTCTCTAGAGATGAAAGGGCTTCTGTAGCATTCCAGAAGATTTCTGGAAAGGGAAGAGGTGCTTTGGTCCCATGCAAGATGCGTGTGTGCCTTACAGCTGTGCGTACTGCCACATGATGATTCCTGAGCTGGAGTCTAGGACTGGAGAAGGTGCATTGTCTGCCTTTCTCCTGAATTTTTTCTTCAGTGGATATTAAATCTTGAGTATAAGTTGAGCAAAACTCATTATGTTGGAATATTGCTGAAAGCAATTCAAGACAAGAAAAGTAAATGTTAGAAAAGAATGAAAAGGGAGCTTGTGCAAGACTTGTCTTTAAAATTGCATTTACATTAAAATTCCTGCAGCTCAGTATTCTGCAGCTAATTACTCCAGCTTTACCTTTGTATTAACCTACAGGTAACTTGTCAGAAAATCAAATGGGGAAGAATGAGTGTTTAGAAATAAATCAATTTAAAAGATTGAATGTTTGTACTCATCACAAGGTAAGTAAATAGACCATCCATTTCCAAGTCAGCCTTTTGGGTACTTGCATTTAGGTAAACATTAGTTACAGGTTATTGATATTAGTTGAAATCCAACACTGTATGAAGTGCTTTAGCAACAGGGACAAAAAAGTTTCTTGAATTGTTTACTGTGTGGTTAGACAGTTTAGATGAGAGGATAAATGAGTTATATTGAGAAGCATTGTAAATGAAATTAAGCATATACTGCTTTAGAATTTTATGATTTACTTTAGATTTTTATGTCTTTTTTAGTGTTGGTGGCTGGTTCAGTCATAGTTTTTTCTGTTTTAGAGCATTGTAAGGTACAGAAAGAAGGGCAGGTATTTATGAGCTTGTGAAAGATAAATGATAAATATAATTTTGTTCATAACTTTCATCTAGTTGCAGCCCACTTTGCCAAATATATGTGGATTTGCTTCAGTTCAGCATTCCTGGACCAATTTCAGCCAATCTGTGATAGGAGACAATTTAAACAAATGGAGACAAGCAAGCCGCAGTAAACGTGGTTTAGATGCAGCTTCTCTTCCGCTTTTCTGATTTACAGCCAGTACCAGAAGATACCTGAGGTGATAAAGTGAGGAAGGTTCAGTCTTCAGTAAAAGTAATCCAGGACTCTAGATGGAAGGTTATTTCCTTTAAAGACTAAAAATTTCAGTTCGGAGCTAATTCTTGCAAGGAATGTGAGAAATTCTCTTGTTGATTTTTATTTCATAAGACTTTTTCTTTTGGCAGTGGATTATTCTCAGAACAGTCTTTCTTCTAGTGCTGTAGCTATCCTTGGGAGTACAGTTAGAGCTTCTAAAATAAACAAATGTGGATTTTTAAAATATTTGGTTACTTAAACACTGGCACTTTATATTCTGCCAGGGATTTGGACAGTCCCATAGCATATGTAACAGAGCATCCCTGTCAGAGTTAAACACTGCCAACGTTTGCTCATGCTGGCAATCCCAGCTGTGTGCTTTCAAAATGGAGCACACGATGGACCAAATCCTGCTTGCTTTGTTAGATAATCAGCTCTGGGCCAACAGATAGGAATTGATAAAAGTGTTTTCAGTGTTAAATGCATGAACTCCTGCAACTTGATCACCAAGTCACAATTCTGCTGCTGGGGCCTGTGTCAATTTGTCTCTGGATGTTATTGATGTGAATCAGGCATGAAAGGGCCTGGAAAATACACTCTCATCCTTTGTTCAGTAACAAGTATTCTAAACTGCTTTAGTAATAGAAGCAGGATTTTGTAAACAATTAACAATTTGAGTTAATAGATGTTAAAATCTCCCAAGGGTACATAATTAAGCCATTTGAGGAAGCTGCATAGGCGATGCAAAAGGCCGCAGTAGGGCTCTGGACTCTGTACTTCCACAGCCCACTGTCTCTGAAAACAAACAAGAAAAGGGGCAATATTTTTTAAGTGTGGGCACACAGACAAGCTGTTAATACTGTACCTTGAATCTTGTGTAAGACAACTTTATTTTGTCACTAGGTGAACACCTGTGTAGCATAGATCTTGGGTTACAACTGTGTTAATGAACAGGTACTGTATAGCTGCTGTTGCCCACTCTAAGTCTGCACACAAATTTATCCTGTGGTAATTAGAGAATGAACAGTACCTATATAAAGGATAATAGTATGGATCACAGTCTGATAACCACTAGCTCTGTGAAGACCTTCTTCTCTTTATCCCAAGTCCTCCACACCTCCTTTTGCTACATCGAAGATGTTCTGCTACTTAAACTTTGTGCGAAATAGATTTAGCTTCATCCCCTGTGATCAAAGAAAGGCTATTCAGCCTATCCAAGTCTTTCAAAGATCACTTAAAAAGCAGTACTTGACCAACTGAGCTGTAGCAGTGGTTGCTTCTGATTTATTAGTTTTCACATCAGCCTGCTGCTACACGCTTTTATTTTTCTCTTAGGCATAATTTGTTTCTTGACTCTGGGGGATGAATGGATCATGAACAGCCCTGCTGAGAAGGACTTGGGGGTGCTGGTGGATGAGAGGCTGGACATGAGCTGGCAATGTGCACTCACAGCCCAGAAAGTCAAATGTTTCCCAGGCTGCATCCAAAGCAGTGTGGGCGCAGGGCGAGGGAGGGAATTCTGCCCCTCTGCTCTTCTTGTGTGAGATGCCACCCGGAGTACTGAGTCCAGCTCTGAAGTTCTCAGCAAGGGAATGGAGTGGACCTGTTGGACTGGGTTAAGAGGAAGGCTGTGAAGATGATCAGAGTGATGGAGCACCTCTCCTATGAAGATAGTCTGAAAGAGCTGGGCTTGTTCAGCCTGCAGAAAAGAAGGCTTTGGAGGGATCTAATTGCAGCCTCTCAGTGTTTGAAGGGGCCTTATAAGAAAAGTAGGACAAACTTTCTAGCAGGGCTTCTTGCAATAGGAAAAAAGGTTATAGTTTTAAACAGAAGAACGGTTGATTTAGATTAGATACAAGGAAGAAGGCTTTTACAATGAGGGTGGTGAGACACTGTAACAGGTTGCCCAGAGAGGTGGTGGATGCCCCGTCCCTGGAAATATTCAAGGTCAGATTAGGTGTGGCTCTGAGCAATCTGGTCTACTGGAAGATGTCCCTGCTCGGTCCAGGAGGGTTGGAGTACATGACTTTTAAAACTGCTTTCCAACCCAAACCCATTGTATAATTCTATGTCTCAGAAAGCAAAAGATAAATTCTCTAATTTAGCTTGAGGCACTGCTTTTAGACGTATAGTACAGCAGTGTACACAGTTAGTGCGTGCATACATCCACATCCTGCAAATATGTGCAGGGCACGACTTGATGCGAACTCTTTACCAATTTAAGTTTACACATGAGAAACATGGAGAGGGAGGCAGTTTTCTGTATTTACTTGTTTATTTAACTAGAGCAAAAGGGATTGTTTTCTTTGCCTAGAGTAACTGTGCTTGAATTACAGAAGAAAAAGTTGCAGTGGGGGAAGATAGAAAAGGTAGAAAGTATGATGTAGTCTGCTTCTTGAAATATGAATAGATCAGAATGGAATAGTTCAGTTGGAAGGGACAACAGTCATCTGGTCTAACTGCCTGACCACCTTAGGGATGAATAAAAGTTAAAATATATTATTAAGTGTATTTTCCAAATGCATCTTAAACGCTGACAGGTTTGGGGCATCAACCACCTCTCTAGGAAGCCTGTTCCAGTGTTTGACTATCCTTGGGAAAGAAATGTTTCCCAGCATATGAAGATTTTCCTTCCTAACCTCTGAAGATGGGTTTCCTATATGAAAATAAAGGGAAATAATGACTGGATACCCAGTGGTTTTAGTGGGTGTTTTTACACAATGGAGAAATCTGATGGTAAAAGTTATGTAGTAGATAAAAATATAGCACTGGACCTACTTTCAGTTAGAGGGTAATGGGATGTTGCAGAAGAAGAAATCCAAGAAGAACTTCTATTTCCCTGTAGTATTCCTAGTTTTCAAGGCAATTTTTACCATTGGTTTCTTAGCTGCTCACTGACTATTTTGTCATGTTTTGTTACTCTTCTCACCTATTTCTCAATACTTTATGAGAAGGTGAAAAACGGAGGACCAGCAGGATGTAGGAAAAAAAATCAGGTAAGAATTATGAGAAATCTCAGCTTTTTATTGTTCACTTCCCCATTCTCAGTCTTCAGTATTCCTGTAACACTCAAAAAATCAGTGTTCATCTTTATTTTTGCTTAATAGTCAGTTGTCATACGTGGTGAATATGCCAACAACCACACAGCTTCACAAGCTCCTCTGATCTTTAAAAGTGGCAGGGTGATGCCATGAAGAATCAAAGCAATCTGTCTTTAAACTTCAGAGTTTAGTTTTATATGTCAGGGATGCTTAAACAAAACTCTTTACCGCTTTTTCTTCCTCAGAACGATGCAAACATCCAGATTTCTCATCTGTGGTACTTTAAACAAGTCCTAAGCTATTATCTGAGAACCCTTGTTGACAAGACCAATTGTTCTCACAGTTATAATCTCTCCTTTTTTTTCCTTTGGTAAAAGATGACTCTGGAGGGTAAAGTCTTTTATTTACTTTCTCCTCTCTGCTCCCCTCCGCTCCTTCCTCCCCTCCCCCAGGTAGATCCAGGAATAGAAAGTAATGCTTTCATTTCTGCTGAAGATAAAGGCTTGGGTTTGCATGGGAGATGATAGAAGTGGGTTCAGTGCAGTTTTTGGTAATGAGTTCAGTACTTGATGTGCAGACATTATCCTACGCCTTGTGGTGGACAGATGAGCTATAGTTTTCTTTACAACAATGCTAATTTTTTGGCACTGGGGACAAATTTATTAAATCGTCTGTATGGATTAAATTCAAATGACAGAATAGATCTTAAGACTGAAATAGAGATAGCAATGAAAGTTTCAGATTTAGGTTAATCTTCCATTCTGTGTATTGATATGCAGGCTTATACATACAAGATTCTTGTCATTGTACTGTAGGATAACTATGGTTAATCCTATTTCCCTAGCAAGTAATTTAAAGTAGTTACCTGCAGCTTTAATATCTATTTGCTCTCTTCCTCAGAGCAATATAAACCAGAAAGCAGTAGCTACTTTTGGCGTTAGATCTGTACTGTAGGCAGCTCATGCAGTAGTGCCAAGAAATGATTTAAGAAGGATGTCCAGGAACTCAGTATCTAATTTCGGTCTGAGTGCTCCCATATCAACACTATACCAGTGTAGATCATGAGCAGAGGCAGAGATGATGAACAGATGTTTGGTGAAGAAAATAACAGCTCAACCAGATAAAATAAAACCACAGGACCGTAAGTAGCTCAATGTCACTGTGAAGCTACTGCACCATCCTTTCCCCTTTGCCCTGGATCAGTCCAAGCTGTTTGACACAGCCTGTTGCTTGGCATGGTTGGGTGTTTTGCCTCAGTGCTCGATGGCAAGGCTGTCAAAGCTCTGGGTGTCTTCACCTGCTGCGTCAGCAGCATTCTTTTGTAGTTAGTCCAGCATCCGTTGTCTGCACTATATCCAGCTGCAGGTGCTCCTGCTTCTTCCTCCTCCCATAAATAAATATTGATGCCTGGTGTTGTAATGTACTCAGGGAGACAAAAAAGCCTTTCTCAAACAGAGGTAAGTTGTCTCCACTAGCATTTCTTTGCTGTCTTACAGTCTAATTGCAGTTCCAATAAGACATTATGTGTTGTCTTGGAGCTCAGAATCTCTAAACCCCTTGCAATCAATGCAGTCTTCAAGACACAAGAATTTCAAGTGAGAGAATACGTCTGCCTTTTCACTTATGATGCAAGTAACATTACAATATTGATTGAACCAGCAAATATTTACAGGATGCAGAAAACAGTAATAAAATATAAACAGAAAGTTGCAGGTTTAATTCTTCTGGGTTATCCATTACAATGTCTGCGCTCTAAATTGATCCCTAGGATGGGTTTTGAAATCCTTTGGTTTTCCTCTAAGGCAGATGACAATGTTCTGTGACAACGTTTTTTCCCCTGGAAGAAGTTACTTCATTGTGCTTCTTTTTTCTTCTGTGGTGATGGGCACACACAAATTGGCCTTTTAGCTTCTGCATAATGAAAGATAGATTCTATATATATAGAACATAATATAACAAATGGAAGATTTATTAGAAAACTTTCTAAAGCAATGTGTTTTAAATTTCCAAACAAAGGAAATGGTAGAACGACATAGAAACGCTCAATTCACTTTACCTACAAGGAGCTTTTTCCTCTTCAGGATGCTAGGAGGAGCTTTGAAGTTCTGGGAAAGATTATCCTGCCTACAGCAGAAAGAGAAGGGTATTAGTCTCCTGCAGAGATGTAATTTTTTAGGTACTAATGAACTGCTTTTGTATTATAATCCAAGTAACACGAAGATGGTCTTTCCTTTTGTGAGAGCTATTTTAATATTTTCAACCAGTACAGTCAGATAAGACCTATTAGAAACAATCCTAGGTATGAATTGAAAAATAAGCCTCTCTCTACAGAAACTGTTAATAAATGCATGCTGTATAGTCCTTTTTTCTATATTTTGTGAAATTTTGAAGCGCTAGGGGCTGATGGAGTAGAGCAGAGGATATGGTGCTATACTGGAAACAAGAAATGGAAGAACTTGTGTTTTGAGCAAGAGACAAATGGAGATCCATGTACATTCATTTTCGACTTGGCCTGACAAGCCATGCTGTAGCTGCTGAGTGATGTTTCAGTGAAAAACTACTTGCTAATTCACTGACCCATATCCTGTTCATCAGACGTGATGCTTAAATGATTGTCTAGATGAAGATTGTTAATGAGCTCCTAGGAGCTTGGCATTATTAACAAAAGAAGAGTAAGTACTGCTGGTTGTCCACACCGCAGTTGTGTAATTATTATAGCCAGTTAATATTTAGAAAATACTATGGTCTTGGATATTTGCCTCATCCCAAAAAATAGTTAGCCAGGGAAAGTATTGTTTATGTCTGATATTGAGCACAAAAAAGCATAAAGGCCAGACTGATGCTGTCTGAATATTTCAGTGGTTTAATATGCAATTTAATAGTTGCTAAATAAAATGCAGTAACATTTAACCACAGCAAGATCTAAAAATATGTAGAATTGTGTATCAAAAGGCTGTTAATAGACATTATACTTTGCAGGAAAATATGCATGGGGAGTTATTAATACAAGGATAGGAACATGATTCAAGGGTCTTAGTACAAGCTTAGGTGAAAGGATATTCTGAGAATTAATGTGTATTTTGAAACTGAGCCCCTTTGAGCCCTGGGGCAGAAGTAATGGGTTTTCTATTCTAAAACTCTCCACGATACAGACCTTACTGAACAGATGAATGAAAGTGGATTCAGCACTTTACACAATGTCTTGAACAGGATTTTTAAAATGGAAATCATAAGAATGGATACTTACTTGATGCTTTTTTGCCCTTTCTGCTTTTTTATCTTTTCTCCTGCCCCCCTGTTTGGGTATCCCCCATACGTTTTTTTCTTCATTCCTTCTTTGCAATTTCATCTTTCTTTTTGGTTATGATTTTTGAGGGGAGGGTCTGTTTCCATCCTTTCCTCTGCCTTTTACTATTCTTAATAATAAAATTAATACAGAGGGTTTTGGCAGGTATAAATTGGAACCAGGAGTGTACAAGGTACTAAACTCACATCTTGCTCTCTTTACTCCCTTAGGTAAGTAATATGTCTAGAGAGAATACAATGGCAGATAATTGGGAGTATTCTTAACAGCTATTCACTCTTTTTCTATGTATGTCTTTAAAAATACTGGGTAGTAGAAACTGTGAGAGAAATTTTTTCTCTTCTCAATATTGAGAGACGACTAGGAGAGAAATAATTAAACCTGGCTAAGGCTACATTAATGACCACTGATTCTTCTAAAAAGAATAGCTAAAATCTTTGTGCTCACATTGCTAGGAATTGGACTCCATGTTCCATTCTTATCAATATTATTATTATTGTTGTTATTACGATCTGTTGTGTTGCTGTGAGTGTTGTCTCAAACACCCCCAAGCTGTGGTAAGTAAAATAAATAAGCTAATTCAGGAACTGTGAATTTGGATGCTTCAGGAGCATTTCTAATGCTCCATAAAGCTTGTGCAGTATATTTGTAATCCTGTATATTTATACACAGTTTTGGGGTGAATAAGATCTGGCAGATATTTTCTTGCTTTTGAGGAACATGTTCAGATACCACAGTGCTGATGTATATTAGTATATAAAGTAGAGAAAAATCTCCAAACTTCAGTTAAATTTTAAAAGATATTGTACTTTCAAAGACAATAAAGATCTGTTGCACTCATCTACTAGAAATAAACGGTCTTCATCACTGATATTGAAAGAATGAAGTGTTTGTGGTTACTGTTTAGTTTTCTCCTGTGGTAGTTTGCAGTGAGTCTGTTAAAGTGCTTCTCTCTCCAAAAAAAGTGATTAAGGTTGTAAACTAACCTGTGAGGGAAGCTAAACACCATACTTTTTCCATGTTTTCCATGTTGTGAATGTTTCTGGCCTCAGCTTTCATGGACACTTCTCGTTTTACATCTGGACCTGCACAGCTGTATAAATTAGTCTAATTTGATTTAATTGAGGTATGTATGTTAACAGGGCTTTCCACCAGCATCATATGTATCTCTGTACAGTGTGTTATTGTCACAGGTGTGCTAAAAATGACAGGAACCTGATGGAGTCACATCAATCAAATCTGACATTAGTGTGCTCCGTTTTTAGAAGTACATAAGCATGTGATCTTGCCAGCTAGCATGTTCAGTCCTGTGTTAACTCAACCAGTACTGCAGTAGGAATACTGTCATGATTTAATGCCAGTATATGTGACCCTGTGCTAAGCCAGAGGGACATACAACGCCCACTGGTGGTTACTGTGCTCTGTAATTTAATTCTGTAATTCAGTAATGTTTAAAGAAACAACTAAATAGTTACCACATGGTGGAAAATTAGCAATAGGGGACTCAAATTTTCTTGTGGTACTAAATCTCCACATGGAAAAAGTTAAATATCATCCTCAATGCTATCCATGTGTTTAGTCACATTGAATGAAATGCTTATAAAGCATGACATTATATAATTTTTATAAGGTTTCCCACAACCAGTAAAATTTATTGCAGTTGCTTTGAAAAGCTTTGTGCAGGTGCCTTTTGAGCTGAGCTCACTCAAGTCAGAATATCACACACACTATGTGCAGTTAGTCACTGGATACGTAGTATGGTATTTAAGTAATCCCATAGTAAATTGATTTTTAGTAATCCAATAGTTTGGTGGGATCGTGTCTATATAGCTCACATGCAGAAATATTGAAATATAATCTCCAAAAAAATGTGACATGAGAATTTGCTATGCTGAAGAGTCTTTTGACGTTGTGCAAGGGGGTCTGTGGTTCTCTGCAAGAGTGCTCCCATTTCCTTATTTCTTTTCTCATCTCATAGTTCAGGGAAATAACTTCAGGAATACCAACATCTGCACAGGAAAAGTACTAGACATTTGCTGACCTGGGTTCAGCCCTACACTGATAAATGCCGGTACTGATACCTCAGGGATATTAATTCCAAGAGTCAAAAGAGAATCACTTTTTCTCTGCTGGTTTTGAATATGTAGTCGAACTTTCCTTTTCTCTCAGTGAAAACTATTTGGTAAATTGAGGTAGCATAGTAATCTGCTGAGTATCCAGGGCTGGGATGACATATTAGTCAAATCTTGAAATCTGTTTATCATTCCTTTTGTGATGTACATGGTTTCCTTGAGTTTGAATAGCAAGGTTCCAGATTTTTTCTGTCACTGCTTTGATTCATCATCATAAAATATGACTATCTCTTGTGTGGATATTTTTGGTACATAGGTGATATTTGGGAACCTCTTGATTTTCAGGGATTTAGAGTGAGACAGTATGCCCGCAGACAGTGTAGTTATTTTGTTCACAAGTAAGTTGGGATTTGTTCCCAAACATTAAGTGAGAGGTGCTTCTGGAGCCTGAAACTGAGTTCCACTGAGATTCATATCTCTACCTCACTCTGAACAAAATTGATGGTACCTGCTGAAGGAAATTCGGAGGCTATTTTTACCTTTCTGAATCTGTGGCAGAACACTATAGAAAACTGTCCAAAAGGAGAAAAGTGAGGTTTTTCTCTAGCCCTTGGTTGATCAAACTTCCCTGCCTGCTGACTAGTGCATACTCAATGTTCCAGCTAGGCTTTCCTAGGAAGAGGGAAAAATGCACTTTCAGATAGCAGTACAAAGGCAAGAGAGAATTGGAACTGACTATTTATCAAACACATGCATGGACGTGTCCCTTCTGTGGGTTAGAGGTGGCCCATCCACCCATCTTAGATGGTGTTGACATGAATGAGCTCCCATGAATGGTACTCCCACCATGTTAAAATCATGTCTGGTAATTGTCAATTCAGTTGAAGGATTTAGAGTCAAATTGGGTAGGGAAAAGGCTATGGCTGGTCATTGCCCACATCAGGGTCTGCTATTGGCATATGTCTCCATCTGCTTAATTCCTTCTGGGTTGCAACCAGTGCAGAGCCTTATGGCAGCAGCACACAGCAGCCACGCAGGCTGGCCTCTGACCAGCGAGGTGGCATAAGCCCAACCCTTGGGGGTCCCATGGGTAGTGACAGCACTATCCCCCACACTGCTGCCAGAGTTTATCTGGCCTAACCACCTTGTGGATCAAGGCTTATGCTACTCTCAGTTAATATATTTTACCCCTAGTACTCTAACGATGGTTACCATGTGAATGACTAACCTGCTTATGTCCTAAGTCCCATGGCAGCTATTGACCTTTTGTTAGAATTCTCACCTTTGTTTATGATAGTGAGGACTAACAATATGTTGGCGAGAAAGGATGTGGCTATTTAAATACGTTAATGTATGGTAGACTGGGTGTCAATTTGCAGCCTATCCTTTGGGTCTGGCAAGTATCTGTACGTCTTTCTTAGTCACCTAAGGCTAATGTAAGTAAATTGCTTATTATTGGAGCACAGGCAATTTATTTTACATTTTTTATATGGAGCAAATACTTTCCACTGGGGCGTTTACTGCAGAATAGCTGATGAATTCCCAATCTGTGATTTTGCTGACATTCCACTAATTTATTTCTCCATTCATTCTCTGAAGGCTGACCTGTCCCCAGTCTCATCTTTGTCCATGGAAATTAGAGCTTGATCAATCTTTCCATTGACATTAGTGCGCTTTGGATCAAGATTTTACCCTTTAATCTATCTTAATTTGAGCCCTTGTTGCTCTGAAAATGAAGTCTGGTGATCACTTTGCATCAAATTTTAGTAGCTCTGTATCTTTGTAGATATTCATCTGCTTGTGGTAATCAGTTTGATTTTTTTCTAATGTTTTCTCTAGTATTTACTTGTAATAATAATTTTACTTGTAAATATAATTCTCTTACTGCACAGCCAAAGCTTGGCCAAAGGAAGGCCTTTAAAAAAAAATCTTAGTTGGCTAAGAGTCATTAAAAACAGTAAGGACAGATTCTTACAGTTGTCTGTGTATTGAGGAAGAAAATATGAAGTCTCAGAGGTACAGTTCAATGTACTGCAGTATGATCAATCCCCCTTGCTACTCCTGCAGTGATAATATCTTCTTCCCAGAAACTGCTTTTGGCTGAGAGTGTTTAACCATATATCACCTTCAGACAGGTGGCAGGTGATCAAAGCCTTGAAAAGCTGCTAAATGTAACTACCTAAGTGTCAGTGGTTTGGATATATTTTTTTCCCAACCACAGGACTTTTTTTTTATTCTGAGTTTCTTTAATGTAAAAATGGAGCCAGAGGAGAAATTGTCAGAAAGCTGCACAGTGCAGCCAATGCACTTTTGAAGCTGGTTCTAAGATTTTTGTAATACTTTTTGAAAGTCAAGCAATCAGAGATGTCTTCACAAGCTAGACTACGACAGTTGTTCTTCACAAATAGTCATTCTGTAGTGTACTGCCCTTTTCTCTCATGTAGGCACACACCAATGAGGAGGTTACTTCCAGGGGAGTCTGAAAATATAAGTGGAGGTTTAGTAACAATATTTTTTTAGGCATTAGAGCACTCTTTCAGTATTTCTTTTCTGCTTATTGAGAAAAACTTCCCAGCTTAGAATTTCCCATCTGAAAAAATATGGAGGTTAGATGTCAAAACTGAACATATAAAAGAACACAGTAGGATATGCAAACTATCCAGCTCACCTACAGCCCTTTACTGAAAATAATAGAAATCACAGATTGTCTTTTTTCTTTTTCTTTTTTTTTTTTTTAGTCAAGAGATCCTTTATGTTCTGGTGGAACAGGAAATAGTGGTCTTAGGAAATAGATGTACACAATGCAGGTAGAGAACGGTAACGTTTTTAAACTATAGTTAGTACTATATATTTTATATATATAGTTAGTATTGTTGTTAAACAATGTTTACTTGTGTTGTGTGTCCTCATTATGAAAGTAATTAAATTCAAATAACTTTTCAAGTCCATCTCAAGGGCCAAAGCACTAAAGAAAATTAAAGACCTACAAAGTACACAAAGTATTTATTTTACAATTACAAGACAAACTTTTTTTTAAAGAGTAAGGAATTACCAAAGTTGAAGCATTTGAATTCTCCTAAAAATCTTGTGAAGAAAACAGAGGCAGAGATAATCCAGTTTTGGGGTGAGCATTCTGTTGGACTAGTTACTGCCATACTCACCTTATTCATCCTCACTGCTGTAGTTTGGATTTACATCCTGAAACACATGAATTCTTTTAAAGAGACAGTCTTGTCATACTGGATTTTTTTTTCTGACCAGAGTTCCACTAATGCAGCCTTTGATTGAAACAAATGACAATTAAAACATTTGTATGGCAGACTAAAGTGCCTATCCAGGATGTTGCGCTGGGAGGTTTCCTGTGAGAGCCCCAGGACCCAGCATTGTTTTCAGCTGAACGCTCATTTCACACTGGAGTGCTGGCTCAGAATAATTCTTCCATTTGAAGTGAAATGTGGAAGAGGAAAGCCTGTGGTCGGTCCACAGAGAGAGCATTGACTGCTGAGGAGGAGGCAGAGCAAGTCTGCTGATCTTTTCCACACGGCTGTGCTTATTGACATCTCTGGATTGCATACTCTATGGAGTTTCACTGAGTATCTATTTCCTTTCTTCCTCTGCTCTCACACCCCCTTGGGTACTTGACTGAATAATGATTATGGTATTGATGCATGAATTTGTCTGAAAAGATTCATGGCAAATGTTAGGAAGAAAGGTGGGTCAGGCTGGAGCTATATAAATGCTGTGTGAAACTTGTCGCTGAAATCAGTGGTTAAAATGAACATTTAACGGGATTAGAATTTTAACTCGTTCATCTGGGCTCTTTGGATTTATATTTTTAACCTTTTATATGTGGAAAAAAATTGTTCTGTGAACCAGCAGACAGATCTTCCTTTGTGGTTGAGCACATAAGTAAAACGTGACACTACCACCCTCCACAACTGTTTTCACCTGAGGAGGAAAAATCCTGAGATTATTTCAAGTTTTTTGTGATTATAATACCCTATTTCTTTAAGTTGTATCTGCTGGAGGGTCATGTTTTGTAAGCGTGGCTCTCCGCTGACATAAAATGTACCCAGATAAAGACACAGGGAAAGAGTCTGTACTGCCTAATTCAATTGTTCTGAAGTGAAGTTGTTGTCTTGGCTGGATGGTTCATCTTCACTCAGCACCTGTAGGAATATTTTATAGCGAGACACCTGTTCTGTATAAAAGTAATGCAAAATTCATAGTATTTCATTGCATTTGTGCCCACTGAAATCTTCATCGAGTTCCAGAGGGATTCCACTCCTTTAAATGGCTGCTAGGAGCTATAAAGCCACATGCCTTTAGTATTGCATGACTGGCTTCTTTGGAGGGAATCTGGTTCTATAAAAAATTTAAGTGATCATTTAGACAAGACATAATTAAGTGAACAAAACTAATGAAACACTGGAGGAGTGTCATCAAATATGAAATTCCAAATGCCCCCCAATGGGCGCTTGCTTGATGAATGACTACCCAAAAGCACTGGCCCCATCTTTTGAGAACATGTATTCATTTATTTTATGCTACGTTGAATAAAGGGGCATCCATGATACCTTTACATATTTCATTAGCATACATTTCAAGCTCAGAGTTGCTCACTAAAGAATCCAAACCAGAGTCAATGTAGTAGAGATGTGATTTGTTCAGTAACTGAAAATCTGCCCTACTATTACAGGCTTTTGTAAAAGCCCTATTTCTGAATATGTAGGCAAGCTCCTTTTGTTCATGTCTTTCTACAGGACAAAACTCTTGTCATGTGCTGTGAGTAGCTGACTAAGCTTCATCTTCTGGAAAAGGACCACTTGAAAGTACTTACCAAACCCATACTTCTTGTGGAAATTAATGCTTATTCGTGGATTGTGGCTCTCCGAATCTGAGGGAACCTGGGAACAAGTTTGTATAAGTGGCTTTTGCTCCACTTATATAAAGCATAAAATGTTACAGTCAAGGTCTGTTAAATTACAGTGGAATAACTATGGCCCAGCATTGGAGTGAAGCTTGGGAATACATTTTTCAGTATTGTTGTGATGGCTGAATTTTCTAGGGCAATTGCTTAGAGTTTTTATTCCAATTTATACACAAGACTAGAAAATACCAACCCTCAGAAAGGGAACAAAGGCAAACCTTAAGCAAGTTTCCACTCAGACGAGCTCCTTCATAGCAATGAAGTTATTGCACTCATCCATTCATCTTTTGTAAAGCTGCTGCCATTCTTATACTTTTTTCATTCTATGAGTATCATTTCTAACAGGCAAAGACTTGTTTTAAAAGTAAAACCAAATAAACCCCAAAAAACTTTTGGGAGTCATTTTTATTTCATGCTCTGCCTGTCAATAGAAATATACAAAAGCATGGCAAGGAGTAGGACAAGCTGCTTATGTGAACTGGCACTTGGCATTTTTACCCATAAAGGCAAATGCAAAGGATAAAAATATGAAGATGCCCCAATTCGTGTCACTCACCCATACCTATGAATACAACTATTCCAAGAGAGGGCAATAGAGTACCTAATGTCTGAGACCTCCTTGGACCTTTTGTTTCCTGAGTGATAGATCAGAATAGTAGGTAAAGGTCAAGTGCTCCCTGTCTAAGCCTGCAGTAAATTTAAAAATATTCATCTTAAAGACACCATGTAGGGGTATATGGGGAAATAATGTTGAACAGGACAACAGGAGTTGCATGAATTTTTCAGCATAGAAAAAAAGCCACCCTCAGTGTTTTGTAGAATACAAAAGTGGCATCAAAAGTGGTGAAATAAAGTATATTTTAGTAGATGAAGAGCGTTCTGTGGAGATGACTGTAAATTCAAGATACATCTCTTGAGTGCTTATTGATGGTTCTTTTCATGCTCTCTTGGTACAGTTGGAACTACTCTGCTTTCCTTATTCAAGCAGAACTGATGTTATTCTGATGCAGAATTCTACTAACCAAAGGGCACAGAATTCAGAAACAGGAGTTTAAAAATCTTGTGAGTAGAATTTAGCTGAGGAGTATCAAAAGTTGCGAGTATTTGTATGAAAACTTGCTTTTTGTTTTTACGTGAGATCTCAGAACAACATGTTTAGGAAGATTAGTGATGAATTTGTGTTCTTAATTTCACGTTGGTCACGGAACTACAGCTACCAACTAAGAATGTGATATCTTTTGCATCTGTGCAAACACACATATGCATGAAGACATATATATAAGTATAAAGCTATTAGAAGTAAGAGGTATGCCAATGTCTGCCTTCTTTTTTTTTTTGTTTTTCACAGTCTTGATTTTAAAGAGTGTTTTTAGGCAGTCTGTTTTCTCTAGAAGATTTCAGGTTCATTTTGGAAGCCCAGCAGTTTATGGATGATAGTTAGCACCAATTAAGAACATAATACAAGAACAGGAACCTTTAGTTTTAAGTCCTTCTGGAACATCATGATTTACAAATCCTTCTAGGTAGCAGGACATTTTCTCCTAAATATTAAGGGATGCTTGAGTTTTAATTGTTTGTCCACCAGGCTATGTTTGCTCTTGAAAACAGAGGGATTAAGTACAGTCAGCAGTATTTTAGTCTTCTGAAAGGTTAAGGAGTTCTTTCCAGCACTGCTTTGACGTGAGTGAATTGTTAGCGACACAGTTGACTCAAGGTTCTTATGTATTGGGACTTTAACTGCAGAGATCAATCTGCATGTCTGGACTCACCTCAAATGTCTATTTTCAAATTCTTCTTCATTTGCTCATATAAGCACAATTGTATATGTCACTGAGATCCTCAAAATCTTTCTTAGAGTATAGAGATACACAAAACTATGAAGAGGTGGTGAGTATTCCTAATGGCAACCTAGGAATCTAGTAAAATGTTGCATTTGATTCAAGCAGAGAATCTTGCTTTTCCTTTGCTGAGCTTAACCTTTCTGTTCATATAATATCATAAGTACACCTAAATTTGAGAAAGTTGTGAAAATTTTCTTTTCTAATGCTTTTGATTTTTTCAAGGAACAAAAGAAGAGCACAGATGTGCCAAGGACTATTAGATCTTTTTTGCCTCCTTTCCTGCTGGTGTTTTAGAAGTCATATCCATAGCTGAAAACTATGTATGAAATTAGTTTCGCAGATACCAATGGGATTTTGCATGTAATAAAGTAAAAAAAATATATATAAACAAAGTCTTGTCAGCTTTTTAAGGATGCTTGATATTTCTCTCTGCCTCCGTTTACATTGGAATTCTACACACATACACACATTTCAGTGGATTATCCTTTTACTGGGTTTCTAGGCATAAAATGTGTATAACCAAGAATAGCTCTGTCCCCTGCAAAGCAGGAAGCCAGTGTGCGCTGTAGCAAACTCTATTAAGTGCATTTTCAGGCTAGTCAGGTTTCAAGAAATAGATAGTTTTATTTGGAATGAAAGGTAATGGAAGAGCTAGATGGTGGCATTGTATATGAAGACTGCTATGATGTCTCTAAAAGTCAGTTAGAGGTTCAAATGCTGGTTTCTGCTTGTGCTGAAGGAAAGTAGCTCTTTTCTTGCTTAACACAATTCTTTTGGTTGCTTCATAGAAATAAAAGTAATGTAGTGACATAGTTAATTGATTGCTCATTTTCTACTTCATTATTACCGACATCAGTTGGCACTGAGAAATCCTTTAGGAAATTCTAGGGAAATTAGGAGAAAGATCTCTTTCTTCCAAAGAACCTTAGGAACAAAATTAGATAGGTGTGAAGTTGACTTGGGTAACACTAATGGTTTTCCTTTTATTTAAGTCTAGAGATGCCTGAATGCATAAATCTAATGTAGATGATAAGACAAAGATGAACCTCAAGATATGAGTGAGTTGGGAGTATTGTGTATCTTAACATCTATCCAGACATGATGGAAACTAGGGGTGTGTAAGAGTAAAAACAGAGTCTCAATCATTTTAAGCACTCGTTTAGCTGGGGAGGAAAGACATTTTTCTTACCATGTTTTCCCCTCAGTGGCAGAAGGAAGCACTTGGTGTTCTTTTGGGAAAAGGCAGATGGGTTTTACAAGAGATTAATCTAGAACAGCGCTTGCCAGAAATGTCACTTAAAGGAGCAGTTGGGATCAGCAACAAGGAATTCGACACCAGCAAGAGAGCAGACATTTCTGTCTTAGGATGTTGGGGTGTTGAAGAATGTCCTGTGCAATATCAAACCAGCAGGCTGAATGATTGGAATAGCCAGCTCAATTAAAATGTGAGCAAGTTAGATTGTATCCTTCCCAACTGTTGCTGTTGGGTTTGAATACTTTCCTAGATTACATGTGCTGTGTCCCCTGCTTTAGGGGAACATATTTAGAATATATGCTTGCATTTTCAAGAGACTCAAAGTATTTAAGTAAGAGGTAGCAAGAGCAGTAAGCTTTATTCTGTTTTCTGTCCTTTAACCTCATGTGTGTAAACATATACCAGTTGAATGTCTCCCAGTATGGTGAGTTGGGAAATTTCTCTGCTGAAAACAGTCTTTGACAACAAAAGGATTTGCTTTTCTGTTCCACAAATGAAAATTATACTGTCAAAAATGTGTGTCTGTCAATGTTTATCTGTATCAGACTCATTTGTCAGCCAGGAGCTAGCTGGACTTAGAGATTCCTGCAGGTCAAATCAGGAAACTAGAATGTGGACAGCGTGAGATTCCAAAGAAAGCTCTGGGAGTTATTGTGTACAAACAGAATAGTTGGTCTTGCTCATGGAGCCATAAAGAAAGATTGCAGAAAGAATCAGATGGTTAGAGGGACCATTTGATCAAAGAAATACAATATTCCTGAGAAGACAGTCCTTGGAAGGAATGATGACTGATTATTTCAAAGCACTGGGAAATCAGTAACATTTGAGCCAAGGACTATTCTTTAAGTCATCAGAAAAGAGTGCAGTAGGGCATATCTGGTGAGCAGAGAAAGAAGTTCCCACTGACATTTAGCTTAGTTGGAAAAAGCAGCAGTGGAAAGTGAAGAGGTGTAAGGTGTTAAGAGAGATTTGTTAATGTCAAAGTATGGAAAATTTTCTTTTTTGTTCTCTCTAAAAGCTGCATTGAAGAAAGAGAAATGTGAAAAGAAAGGCAATACAGGAGAGGGGCCTAGGAATGTCAGCAGATTAGAGGAGGCGGTAATGTCTTCAATGTGTTTTCCCATCTTAAGAATGAGGTGTCTACAAGTGTCAAGTTTAACCTTTTGTACAAAACAACTGTTACTTATAAAAATGGTAAAGAATGTAGGCTACAATGATGATTCTACAATGGTTTGTGATATTAACAAAGAGTGCTGTCGAAATTAAAAATAATAGATATTAGCTGTTTGTGTGCCATACCCAGCTTTACTGGCTTTAAATATTCTGCATAAGGCAAAGGCAAAACACTCATCTCTTTTTCTTTCCAGGAGGTGTGGCCAATAGTGCAATGTTTGCAAGTGAAAAGCTCACCAACAATGTCATTGTTACCAAAGTAGGGAAAATTCTTTCTTTGTCACATTAAGGACATTGTATTTTTTATTTTGGACTGCACATGAGGTCTCAAAAGAATAAATTGCATAGCTTATAGTTGAATAATTGGAAGTTTTTGACATTAAAGGGTACTTTATACTTGAAAAATATCTGTACATAGATTTGTTTCTGTTGCATTTGTGATTTCAGTTGTAAATATTGCCATTAGAGTAATGCTAAGTTACCAGAAATGACAGAGGCACCAGCAGAGGTGAGCAAACAAAGTGAAAGCAGCTACTTGTCCTCAAGATTTAGGATCAGCTAAAGAATATACACTTTGAACACTGTCTTGTCAAGTCTGCTAATAAATGCATTTGAAACTAGATCAGGTATCTCTACATATCACAGTGTAGACACGGCCCTAGAAACAGGGAAGTCTTAAAACGTAAAGCTTAGAGCTTTTGACGTGTTTATGTCTGTCAGCAAGGAGTTATGGGCTATTGTCAAAGTATGTCTGTCTGCTTCTGAAAACAATTCTTCTTCTTTATTACATGTTCTAGTATCAGCCATTTAGTGAACCACTAATGTCAATAACCTTTGCAGAGTTATCAAAGATAGATTAATGGCTTTGAATTCTGCATCAAACAGTAACAGGAAAGCCACATGTGCCACTGCTATTGCAATGCTGAAATCACGACAGTCTGTAATGATCCTTTTATATGATGCTCCTCAAAATGCTAACAATTTTTCACACAGTTTTGAACTGATACATAGCATTTTTAAAATTCTATCTTCCTCTGTTACTTGCTTAAAAAATCCCCTAAACTTTTCTTTATATGTCAGAGATCTTCCTGCTTGAGAAGTTTTCCCTTGTGTTCACTTAGCTTGTTTTATGAAGTGGGATTCCTTCTACTCCTCTCTCAGTGCCAAATTTCCTGATTAATGTAGCTCTAAGTGCCAGAAAGAAAATCTTTCTGGGGCCTCATGTGATTGGACAGGATCTCAGTTGTGTATTGATGTGGCTCTAGAGTGGCCCTTTGGATTCAGGAGAGATGAGGATGTTATGGCAAGGAGCTGCCGGAGCACGTTGGCCAATACAGAACCCCCCCCATTCTGGCAGTTGTCCTGCACCCCTGTGAAGTGCAATTATAGTTTGAAGGTTTGTTGCAATGGAAATTCTATTCTCAGGAAACATTTGCCTTACCATCCATGTGCCAAGCCTGATGTTTGATGGGAAGAAAAGGATTTGCCTGTTAGTGTCCTGCTTAGACTTGTAAGTAAACAAAATGCCATCTCAAAGGAAGGTTCAGCAAAGCCTGAGTTTTGATACTAAAGAAATACTTTGTGGCTGCTTCGTAATTTCTTTGCTAATTCCCCATAACCATTCCTCTTCATTTTGGAAAAAAATCCTAAGAAAAATACAAAGTTATGAAAACGTATTTTGCAATATTTGTATGAATATCATTACCTTGAGGCAAAGCTAATGACTGTGCAAACACATGGTGAAAGGTATTAAAAATAAATGACATTTGGCTTCATAATTGGTATGGACATTGCTTTGTTTCTTCTTAAACCAAGACTGATTGTGTGAAACAATACCAATGATAAATTGCACAGTATTTTTTAGAAAGGGAGTGTTCAGGATCTCATAATCTTGATTATAAAGTCTTTCAGCACATGAGGTCTAGCACTATTCTACAATCAAAGTATCTTACAGTCTTCATAATTTTCTGTGTACATGTTCACATTCCAGTTTAATAACATTGCAGAAACATCAAGTAATATGGTGATTATGATATGGTGTTGCAGTACTCAGTGCCAAAGATGTCAACATCCTGATCGCCGCCTGCTTCAATTATAGAATATAGTGTTTCTGCCTGAGCATGTAGATTCTCAACTAGAATAAATTACAGACAACCCCAAAATCACTCTCAGTCTGAGTGTTTGTTAAACTAATCACTAGAAAGAAAATAACCACGAACAACAAATGAACTTCAGAGACATGGCAACTGTGTGATCTGGTGAAATTAGGAAATTGGGACAACTTGATAGAAACAAAAGAGTTGCTTTGATACATTTGAGGTCAACTGTTGGAAAACTTTGGAAAGAAATCAAACTCTCAATTCTAGCCTAATCAAATCAAACAAGGTCCTGTTTGTATCTGCTTGTCTGGCATGTTTTAAAAACTGGATTAAGACAGCAAAAGAGAAATGCAGGAACTATAAGACGCATATAAATACATGCAGATGTGGTAATATCTGTTGTGGATGATAAGTGTTTTTCTGTAAGTAGCCACTTGCCAGCTAGCAAACATAATAGGGCACTATTATTTTTTCATTTCTAATTCAGCCTTGTCTGCTAATTTTTTTCCTCATTCCCCCTTGTTTGATGTACCAAAGTGATGAACACGCTTCAGGAACAAATAAATAATAAAAAGTATCTGTTTTGAGGAGCCTGACTGCCTGGCATTATTTGCACAAGCTGTATTTGATGGAAATACAATTATATTTTAATCCATTTAAGTCAGTCAGAGGGCCATAGGGCTTGGTTCAATATGAAACCAAAGTATGTATTTAATTTTAAGCATGTGATTAAACCTGGTTATATGCTTAAAATTAAATGCTTTGTAGGACAGTGCTTAAAGTAACCAGGCTGAACAGACAGAAATACTGGAAAACACAAAGAAATTAAGGTACTTGTTTGGTTTTATCCAAATATCTTTGCTTTCTCTAAATCCCTGCTTTCTATGACCTCTTAACCCTTTCCTCCTCCAAACTGTGTCAGAAAAAGATCCAACTTCCATAAGAATGTGACGTAATCAAAAAGCCAAAGTCGCGTGTAATGCAGGTCAAGTCCTTGTCACACCTGTGGCCTTACTACTTGTGAGCAAACACAACTATTCAGGGTTTATGCTAAGAGTGCAGTTATATTTATGATTGTTAGAAGAACATCTGTTATTTTGCTGTTTCCATATTATATACATATTTGAAACCAAAATGATAATATATGATATCTTACATGTGTATTTCATACCTCAGGCTCACAAAATTCAAGGAGGCAAGGCCATTTTATGCTGGCCAAATCCTCCCCTTAGCTTACTGACTTCAGAAGCAGCGGACTCAGTCTCTACATGTTGAGATTAATCAAGATGAAAAGGACAATTTTTTTTAAAACACAGAGAAGAGCAGTCAAAAGGATGATGACAGAACGGCAAGGAAGAACAAGGAAAGGGCAAATGTTGTAAGACAGATTTAAGTAAAGTAAGGTGGAAAAAAAGTAAATCTTAGAAGAAACTAAAACTGTGAGCCCAAAATACTGGCAGAAAGTCAGAATAAATGTGGGGTGAATTAAGGAAAGATGAACAGAAAAGATGGGACATGTTGTTGCCTAAAGTATGGAACTGGGTGCCAGAATGCTGTGATGATGTGAATTCGAGTATCAGTTAGATCTCAGAAGGTGTGGCTGTGTTAGTAGAGGCTGGATTTTTAATCATGGTCATCTTGAATTTAATGGACAAATCTCACATGATTTTGCACCAGGCCTTATAAACAAAATAGAAACAAAGTCTTTATGCACAAGATGTAGTTTGCTGTAACATTTTTATGTGGCTGAAATTGGTATTCTAAGACCAAATTCTGAAATGCTACAGAAAAGTAAAAGTTATAATGGTTTTCAAGGAAATTGATAAGAGTAATCCTGGCATTTAAAATGTTATAAATCTTAAAATACCTATTTTCTTATGAAATTGTGTGACTTGATTGTTCAGAAATTAGTTCAAATTCAAGAGTAGTTTTCTGTCTTCATCAACATCCTGGATGAGAGAATAAACAATACTTTAAGAAATATGAGATAAGCCACATTTGGAAAAAGTTAAGAGTATTAATTAGAACTTAAAGAAATAGAGGGACTTAGGCTGTGGAAAAAATAGTATATGAAAGTTTTTGTTTGTAAAAGGAAATTATGCAACATGGTTAAAGTTAATATGAAATGTAAACTTTGTAAGAGGTGAAAAATTATATGTTTACTAAATGCTTGATGCCATCTTTCTATCCTTTACAAACACTTCTAAATTAGTGAACAGCTGTTTGATATGAGCGCTACCTTGTTTCTGCTGTTCTGAAAAATCTTAAGAGCTTGTTTCACTGTGAATTTCTCAATTACTGCAACAGTGACAGCTTCATATAGTATATTTTTAAATGAAGCCACCAAAGGGTTTTTTGATTTTCATACACCCATAGATTCACTCTCTTTTATCAGCCTAAATCAAACAGCTTGTTTTAGGCAAAATTCACAGATTAAACAAAATATTTCAGTATGGCTCTAAGGACCTGCTGCATTGAAGAGTGTGTTTGTTAAGTGTAACAAACTCAAAATTATTGCAGCCTGAAGAGGGCAGTAAGGATAAAGCTTTATTTTCCTTAGCTTTTCGCTGTTTTCAGTGTATGCTGTATTCTGAAAGTGCATTACTGAACAGCACATATTTACAGGTGTTACATATTTCTGGAGCTTTGCTGCATTTGTTTAGTCTGAAGAAGAGGAAGCTTAGGGGAGACCTTTTTCCTCTACAACTCCCTGAAAGGAGGTTGTAGACAGGTAGGTGTTGACCTTTTCTCCCCGGTAACAAGTAACAGGACAAGAGGAAAGGGTTTCAAGCTGCACCAGGGAAGGTTCATGTTGGACATCAGGAAGCATTTCTTCTCTGAAAGGGTGGTTAAGCATTGGAATGGGCTGGCCAGGGAGGTGCTGGGGTCACCATTCCTAGAAACGTTGAAGTGACTGGACGCAGCACTCAGTGCTAGGGTTTAGTTGGCATGGTGGTATTCAGTCAAAGGTTGGACTCAGTGATCCTGGAGGTCTCTCCAACTTTATTGATTCTATGATTCTGTGATAAAATACACCATCAGATGACTGAAATCCTTTGCTGGGATTTATCTGAGGGTCTAACTCCTTCATGTGACAGTGCAGAACTGGAAGGTGTCCATCACTTATGAAAGTAGCTTGCAGGTAATGAATTCCATAAGCCACTCTTGTTTCAACTGGGACATCCCCTTAGAATGAAACAACATTGAGTTCTGGGTTGGGTTAAGAGAATAATTTTGCATATTGCCGAAAAAATCGGATGTTTTCATATTTTGTCTTAACCATTTCAAAGAGGCCAAGCTCCCTTCCGAAATCGAACAGTGGGGTTTTATAAGAGGAACAAGATTTTATACTTCTTCCATTCATCTGTCTTGGGAGCTTCCTGACAGCCAGGCTTGTATAGAAACTTAGGCAATTTTCCTTGTGTTAAGGGGCAGTGAATTTTATATAGTAAAAAATTATGTGTGTGTTGGGAGAAAACTGTAATTGCAGAAAAGCAGATATCTAAATTGTTATGAATATTCAGTATGTTCCTTTCTGACTAGGCATTGTTATTCCTCAGGAGCCTGCTATTTGCTTTAAGCTCAGGAAATAACATACCTTTTTAAAGCTTTGTATGTGTTTACATATTTTATTTGTATGGATGCACACATGGCCAGTATTATGAAACTTACTTTTAAAGGTATTTTGTACATACAGATGTAGTGGGCGCGTGTGTGTATATATTTATATATTGCCATACAGCTAAAGTGTATTATCCATACCCAGTAGGAAACATCTTTGGAGAAGTTTGGGCAAAAATAGGAAAAGAGCTTGATTTCTTTCTTTGAAGAAGATAACTGACAGAAGATACTGATTTAGTCAATAACTCTTAGTCAGGCAAGTGGTGCTGAAATGGATGATGTTCCATTAGCAAAGCAATGTCCGGCCAATATTGGGGTTGACAATGTAGGATTCTTAACATTTGCTGACATTTTCCCAAACAAGTCTTGCAACTCTTCAGAGAAGAAACTGCTCAGATTGTGTTCAGATCCCTTCTCTCTCTAGACAGCAGGGCAAAGACTGCCAGGTACCCTCCCCATTACTGAGTAGAGCTGTGTCAGGGGTGCACAGGTTCTTTAGAGTCATGGCAAAGAAATAAAGTAGGGAGAAAATACATGGTGAGGGGACAGTACTGAGTGCTGAGGAAGAAATAATTTTCCATCAGAAAATTCAGAAACAGAAGCTTAAAATGTAGCATTGAATTCCTTTAATTTATGAGAAATAAAATATTTTCTTTTCATACCAATCTCTTGAAACTTGTAAATAACCGAATTATTCTAAGTTGAAAAATTCCAGTATTATTTTCCGAAATTGCAAGAAAAGAAAAGCATTTTGGGGAGAGACAGCATTTTCACTAGTATGCTCTTTTGACCAAAACTCCCTATGCTGGAGGGTATTTGCCTATGAAATGTAGTTCAGTCATGTTCAAAGACCTCAACATACTTTTTTTCCTAGAGTTTTTAAAGTAAAAATCTTCCCAGTGAGATGTTGAGGCAGGTAGTGAGCTTTTACAAACTGGAGTGGTTCCATTGAAATACAAGAATCAGCTGGCTGAGGAAAGAGACCGGTACAGTTAAGCACATTTAATTGCTTGGAATGGCTTCATTTTGCTTGAGATTTACCATTGGAAAAATCATAAGCAGAAGCTGAAAATAGTCCTTTCTCAGACACACTTCAGTGAAACATTTAAACACATGCTTCAGTTCATCCTTGTTTAATAATGTACTTAAATAATGTATTTAACTTTAGTCACATGCTGAAGTCCATTTCTTTCCAGGGCTTTTAAACAGAGCTTTCACTTTTGTGCATATTAAAATGACAGAGTTGTCCACTTGCCAATATGGAGCTAAATTATATTTCTATTTTTAAAATGAGGTACAAAGACATACGAACCTCACGCTTTCTTCTGAGGAAGCATAAAATAACAGTGGAGTAATTTCTTCATAACCCAGAATTTCCACTGACTGGATTTATTTGCTGTATGTTTCAGGTGCCAGTAAACAGAAACAAGTGCAGATTTGCTTGTATTTATAAGATACACATGCACCCTAGTAACCATTACAGAGCCATAGAATCTTTAAATCATGGAATGGTTTGGGTTGGAAGTGACCTTGAAGATCATCTTGTTCCATCCCCTCTCTGCCATATACAGGGACACGTTCCATTAGACCAGTTTGCTCAAAGCTCCATCCAGCCTGGCTTTGAACACTTCCAAGAGTGGGGCATCCACACCTTCTCTGGGCAACTTGTTCCAGTGTCTCATCATCCTCACAGGAAAGAATTTCTTCTTAATATCTAATCTAAACCTACCAAAAATATCTCTTCTAATGATAAGTGTGTTAAGATGTGTTTTGGCCGGAATTCAAAAATGATAGCACATGTTAACCCCCTGGAAATGGATGGATACCTGTGAATAAGTTGACAAGCATATTTTTTTATGAGTTTCTTTATCTGTATGTTGCAATCGGCCTTCTTGGGTTTCTTTCCTCTTTTCTGAAATCAGAGATAGCATTTTGCAGTGAAGAGGTGCCCAGCGATGATGGCAACAGTGATGATGGCAACACAAGTTGTACATAAGGGAGTGTCCTAGCCTTTGACGCATTGCCAAATTAACTAAGATCCAATTAATCAAGATAACAGCTTTTTGTCTTGCATGATATGAGCCTGTTGACAGTTTCTGTCTTTCAGTTATACTGAACATAGCCTGTATCCTTCCTGGATGGCATCTGCTATAACCTGGATTATTGCCAGACTGAAAATAAAACTGGTTCCTTTTCTTTTTAGCTGAAGTGATCTGCTGTTCATTATACCTGACCCTGTCAAACTTTCACTGTAGCGCTCTTACGGTTACTATATGTCTGGTCACAAAACACATCCCAATTCTGTTATTTAGATAAGAAATGCAGACATCCGAAGTATAGAAAGAAGTATAGAGTCAGTGGTGTACTAGATACACTTTGACTTTGCTCTGAAGCCATGCTTCTTATCATTTTGATTTGAAGTAGTCTCTATTCAAATTTATACAGAAAATTATTTTGAATTTTTAAGAAATAAATATTTTTTTGTTTTTATATAGAAATTCTACTTTTATGCACATTTTGTTAGAGTGAGTATCTGTTCTTACACTACCTTTCAAGAGAATAATAACTACTTCTTTTCTTTCATAGAAGTACAGTCTACACTGCTATAAACCAAACTGCTCTGTGATGCAGTTTTCTGTCCCTTGTTGCATTGCTTCCTGTGAGACTTGACATAGACAGGGCTCAGCTGCTGAATGTATACTATGTTAGAAATTGTGGACTTCAGCAGCCCAGTAACATGTTTTAAAATAGGACATTAGGAATTCCGGCAATATGGCAAAACCCTACCAGACTTCAGAGAAGATTTTTTTAAGATTAAAAAATTAGGAATTTTTTAAGCTCTCCTATTAGGAGTGTGATATGTATTTATAGTACCCTCAGGTTCTGCACAATAAAAATGGTTAAACCTTTAGTCCTTTTAGTAGCTCACAGTTTTATTGCTGAAGTTATTTTGTAGATTTTATGCTTGGAGCAAGGTCAGTGTATTGCACTGTATAAATTATTCTAAGTAATTGCTCAGTTATTTTATAGCTTAGTCACAGGATTTTTTTATTATTAAACATAGTCTTTTCTTTAAGGCTGGGAAGAGAAGGTCACTATAAATCACATGGCAGCTTGCCATTTGGGGTTTCAGCTTTACCTGTGATAAGGATTTAATAACAATCTGGCCCAGACACCAGTTCCCTCTCAAATTACCTTTCCACATGGGCATTAGTTCACACTGTTTATTAAAAACTCCCCTTGTAGTTGTTTTAATGGAGTGTTTCAGATTAATGGCCCCTGTGGAGTTTAACTTCATTGCACTTCATTAAAGCTAGATTGTACAAAAGGTTACTTCAATTAAATCCAGAACTCGACCTTAAATCTGTATGGATTTTTTAGAAAATGTGGTAAAATTTCTTTGCCAATCCTTTGAGATTAACTAAAGGCAAAATCCTTCTTGGTAATTGTATTTCAAAATATATTTTATCTGTTCCAAATTCACTTTCAGATGAATATTCAGATTTCAGGAGATTAGAAGACGAAAACCTGAAGAGTATATGATCTATAAATGAATTGGCTAAGCAGTTTTGTTAGAAATAGGACAGGCTAGGGAAACTTGAGCACTTTTCCTTACCTGTCAAAACATTTGCTGGATGTTTCACAAAACTTCTGTGAGGAAATAACCGTTTATCCACAGTGCAGGTGAAAGTGCTTGAATAAACAGAACTTTCATATTTTCTATATGCAGGCCCCACAGATGACTGCCAAATACACTGCTTTTTTTGCATGGGTAAGCCTTTCCGCGCAAAAATCTTTGGTGTTTTAAATCTCCCATTTCCTTTCCAAATGGCGTTGCAATAGCAGGTGTTGGGAGAGGTATCCCATAGTAAGGTGGAAAGAAAGGGTGATACAGAACTTTGCTGGGAGTGAGGTCAGTTGGTTTAGCAGGGAGAAAAGGAACAGTGGAGTGATGATAAGGTTTTCTTAAAGAAACAGATTAGCTTGCTAGTCTTTCTGAAAAAGACAATGGTTTTGATGTCCTAGAAAGCAGGACAGAGGTATTGAATTTGGTGGGGTGGAGAAATATGGCAGTCTAGGTTACGACATTTCAAGAAATATTATCATAGCAGGGTTTTTGTTTCATTTTACCTCAAGTCTAGGTAAGATTTTAAAACAGGGTCTATGTGCAGCAGAGAATAAAATTATATGTGTATGTGTTCATATATTTTGTCAATTTTAGCATTTATAATATTGTTACTATGGTGGACTCCCAATGCTTCAGTATAGATCTGATTCCTATTTTGCTAAGGATTCTTCAAACTGTGAAAGCATGTGAGTTTATAGAGTAGTTGAAGACAGTGTGCAACACATGTAAGTAGCAGAGAAGTTGTGTGTACAATATTTCTAAATTGTACTATTGAGAAGAAATGGCCTAGCTCTTGTAAATAATTGGTTATTTTGGGCAATGGATATGGCCTCCTGGTAAAGTGTGATAGAGTTGATCCCAGGATCTGCTTGGAGGTAAATTAATTTATAAAATTTGAGACAATCTCTTGGATAAATGTGCTTGTTAGACATTTCTTTTCTGAATGGTGACTTGGCTTAACTAGCTAGCTAGTGTATATGAAAGAAGAAATTCTGTTCTCTAATGATATAAATCTGGAAGTCCAGTCTGTAATAGTCCTATGTACAAAATGAGAATTATTTTATATTGTTGAATGCATCCATGATTATTCTGGGTTTTCTTGAGTACCAGAATATTCAGTGTTGCTTTTATTACCAGTTTTCCCTCTGAAATTCTTGTCACTAAGTTCCCTCAGTTCTTGTCAATAGGTACAGTAATCTCTAGTTTAGCAGAATAGATGGTTTTTGTACTAAGAAAGTTTGTAGCAATCTCTTGTTAACAGAATTTAAAAAACTGTAGAGGGAAAAAGCAACAATTCATACTTTTATTGTTATCTAAATGAAAAATTTAGAGCCTTGATATTTGTTCCTGTGTATATACAGAAACAAAGCGCGAACGCTTATAGCATTCTATAGATTCACACATACATCCTGAAATTACTGAGATTAAACAAAGTTCTAAATATTTAGCATTAGACATTTTGAAGTTATTTTTAGATGACTCATCATAGCAGTTACTGAATGTTATATTTAAAGATATTTGTTTAGGAAAAGTTCATACAGATTTATATAAAGCAACATCTGTCATGATCTTTGAGAGCTAGAATAATTTGTTCTTTGCTAAGGGGAAGTGTATTTCAGATACAAATTATTATTAGACGTGGATGTTATATCAGTTTCAATTTTCCAGACAGAGTATTGTGCAGCCTGCATCTGGAGTGGGCACAAGAGATGAAAACATGTATTTCAGGCTTTCTATTTCAAGATCATTAGTATTTAAGATGTTCTTTCCAAGTAGTCACATCAAACATGTTTTCTCCTAACACTTTTGGGTAAATTTGTGGAACTAAATAGAACAGACTTTTGTCATTAAATCTTACTAAAGTGCTGGGAGATCTCTTAGTCATGACCCACAATCCAGGGTTAGACCATCCTGGTTAGTATTGTGAATTTTGCCCTGTGATTTTAAAAGAAAGAAATCTATAAAATGAACCAATTGGCTTCTACTCCCCTGCCCACAAAGTCCTCTTTAAGCCATTAAACACTGTCTCCTTAAAATAGCTTGTTGAATAAGCACATGCTATTTTAAATCAGATAATGTAAAGAGCTGTTTGGGAAATCCCAAGTATTTACCTATATTGTGAAGCACTTGCCTTTTAAATGAGCCAGCTGGACTAAAGGGTGATTGGCAATACAGTACGTGAACACAAAATCACAAATGAGATAGATACAGAAAGTCAATAAAGGGAAAAAACCCCGTTTCTCTCAATATAGGAAGTAAGGACAGTCCATTGACAATATCAAAGGGCGGACTTGGTACCTATGAAATTAAGATTTTTTTTCACAGGATCCATAGTTAGGTTTTGCAATGCACTAAGATAGGACATCATGAAGAATAAATGCATTTAAAAGGAGATTATGCAAGTTCAGGGAAGAAAATATGAAGCGATGTTTTGATGAAACGCTCAGCTAATAAAATCTTTAAAATGTGATTGCTGGAAGGTGGAATGGCAAAACAAGGCAAGTTTCTTTTGTACTTTCTCTTTTTATAAGCTTTCTTTTTTTCCTGCTTTTGCTTTTGCTACTGGCCTCTGTGCAAGACGAGCTGCTGCACTAGTTACACTTGTGGCTCTCAAACTCGCTTTAAAGTCAGGCCTTGGCTGTGGTTTTGCAGTGGCATTAAGTGACATCACTTCTAGGATGGAATTCACAGAAAAGAGAGCAGTTGTATCTGTGTTTGAGGATTTTTTAGTTGTTTTGTTGATACTTGTTTTTAATTCTTGAGCTTTCTTTGTGCTTATTACCTTTACTATGGTATTGCTTCTTTCCTTATACTTTGCTGTGATTACACAAAATGCTGAGGCTGGAGCTATCATCACATGTAGGTGGTGAAATGACTGGTGTAGCAGCTGTCTTTTCAGCAGGACTACAGTTTTACTTGTGGCTTGCTTCTGCCAACTGTCTGGCTTCCTGCTGATTTTCATCTCTGCATGGAAGTCATCTGCCTGGAGCTTAACACAAGCATGTCAAAGAGAGTGCTGGTAAAACAAGGTCCACTACGTCCTCTGCAAAATGAATCTATTATTGTTTGTCAAACTGCCCTGCAAACTGCGAAATTAGTCTTTTTGTTTCAAACCACTACACACAGAGCTCATGACAGAATGAGGAATACATTTGTTTCACCTATAACTGATCAGAAATTGTTTATCAAATAGGAAATCTCTCCTCACTCCCACTGCCTGTTTGAATCTGCAAAAATGAAGGGTGCTCTGCCAATCCAGCAACGTTTTTAAGTGTGTGCTTTTCTTTAAGCACAACTCAGTCCTTTGGTGGTAATACTATTGTTCGTATACTTACATTAGAGAGTGAGTAAATTCTCTGTGACTCTTTGACCTGGAGTATGTTGGTATTATGTAAGCTTTTTTCTGTGAGTGTGTATCTCCAGTGAAGACTGAAACAGTTTTCAAGTATTTCAGAATGTAACATCCCTCTTCTTTCAATGTGCCAGCCCATTAAGGCACATCATATTGGTACTTGCCTCACAATTCTGACTCCTCACAGGATGCTATGTTAAATTCAAGGTCATGGGGTTAATCTTCAAAGTCCTTAACAGAATTGGTACATGTTACCTCAGAGAAACTCTTTGTGAATACATCCTCTCCTGACAGCTGTGTTCTTCAGGAATTATGAAGCTGTCAACCTCAAGGGTGAAGCCTGAGAGGGCAGAAGACAAGGCCTCCTCAGCAACACAGCCAAAGCTTTGGAAATTATTATCTGAGTAGATAAGAATGACCACAAATCTCTCTGACTCCTAGGGAAAGTATAAAACTCACTACAACTTAGCTCCCATGGGCACAACTAAAGACAATAAAGATAGAGGATAAAAAGGTTAGCAGTAAGAAAAGGAAGAGTGAGAGAGGAGGAACAAGGAGAGAGGAGAAAAATTGCTCTCACATTGCTTTCTCAAAATAAAAGCTTTGGTTCTGATTTGGGACAAATAGTGGGAAATGCTTCAGATATAATGGAGAAGGCATTTAGATTTATTAATTAGATTTTAGTGTATAAGCATCCATTTTTGTGCTCCTAAGCTGATCACAGTTTCTTTTTAATGTAATACTAATACATGATTAGTAATGGAGTACACGGCAGAACAGCAATATAAGGCCAATAAAATGATTGGTAGTTCCTTTTGGTTATTAAAGAAATATTTTGTCGCTAACCATATAAGAATATGTCAGATTCCACTAGCTGCTTACAATGCAGAAAGATCACAAACTGATTCATCAGGATGAGAATGCTTTATGTACTTAAAGGTAAGAAAAATATCAAAGCCACTAACATGTTGTGTTCTGCAACCTGTATGAAATAGGACTGGCCCTTTGTCTTTCTCTGTTTTCTTGGGATTGTCGGCCTTTGACTTCAATCAACATACGTAGCTCTTGCAACTATTAATTAAATGCTCATAAATCTGTAGTGCTACTGTATGTCCCAGAAAGAGAAAAGAAAAGGAAGTTTTGGATGTTAATGCTGTGAAAAGGAGACCTGTAGGAAAATATTCCCCTAAGTGCTGCTTTCATGCAAGGAGGATCAAGTGGCACTTACCTGCTCTGAATGGCAAAGTCTTAAAGTTATAAATGCTATTTGCTTTGCAATCAGACACCTATTGATTAAAGTCGATAATCTCTGTCCTCCTCATTGGAAAAGTGGTACTTGAAACCAGATATTTAGCCATAAAAATATAAGTACTTTTAAGATATATTTTTGCTAGGCTGTAGCTTATATCAAACCTATGTTTCTGGTGACTATGCCCTGTCCTTAAGCAGTATTTTACTAAAATGAAGATGTATAAAATGTCTCCTGATGCTTTAGTTCAGCTTTTTCCAGACATCATTTCTGCTTTGAACCTCTAGGTCATACTTCTTGTTGGTAGCAGTGACAGTGCTATCTCTTGAGGTTCAAGGACATTTGTGCCCATTTGGCATCCCCTCAAAGGCTGTGATGTAGCCTACTGAGTTGAATAAGAATTCTGCTGCTGACAGTACTTAGCTTTTAGTTAATGCTGAATTTGATCCATTGCTAAGGAGTAACAGGGATGCATATAAATTTAAATACTTCTTTATGACCACAGAGTAATGCAAGTTCCTTTTCTGTTGTCATAAAACATAACAGATTCTATAAAATTCATATATCTTTTTCCTAAAATAGCTGTACTGTTGACATTATAGCTTATTGAGAAATTAACTGCTATCTTCTTCCATCTTCAGGCAAAACACCTGCTACTTGTAAGTGATTGTTAGTTAAATAATTTAAAAGATTGGCACTTGTTTTAAATGGCAATTAAACTACTGCATTAAGTCACAGTTGTTTCTACTGTACTGAAAGTTCGATAACCTAGTGTACCTTGATGTGTACCACATTTCATAGTTGCAAGCTACAGGTCAAATGTGAAGACACTGTAATAACAGGTAATAAAATACAGAAATAGCCTGGCCTGTCGAGGCCTAGACATGCAGAGCAGTGCAGGACTGCCGGGCTTGTGGCTCTTGCACTTCTGACAGCACATTTCTGCTGTTGTTCATATTAGAGGCAGAGATAGCTGAATAGAGAAACGTGTTTGTCACCTGTTCTCCATTCGGCAGAAAGTAAAATGTTTCTGAGTAGTTAGTATAATGACTATTTTTGACTGCTTTCAAAGTTGATTGATAGAAGAAAGTGTACTTATAAATATATAGCTTAGCAAGACCTAGGGAAAATTATTAATCTATTCACAAATAACCTTTAACCATCACAAATTTTGGTTGCTAAAACCACTCTGTTTCTTTTATCTTGGGAGAGGAAGTGGCCTTTATTAGGATCACAGCTTTATGTATATCCTCTCATTTTCTATACCTTTTAAAAAGGAACACATCGTCCTGTAAAAATGCAAGCCACCAGCTTACCTGAAATATATTGAACAATTCAAGTGGAGTTGTGATGCGAATTCCTTAACGTCAAGCACAGTGACTGGTACAGAAATAGTTAAGAATTGAAGAGGAAAATACAGTTTACTGTGCTGTAGGCATCTATCGTGGCACTGGGTGAAATAAAATAAATTTGGGAAATAGATATTGCTTCCATCAGAAAACCGATCAATTTTGGGTCTGTGCATAACACAGCATATCTATTATTGCATTAAAAGGCATCTGTCTTCCAGTCAATGCTTCTTTCAAAATATACCATGGAAAGATTTCTGTAAAAGGAGATAGTTTGTGAATTGTGCTGTTGCAACTGGTCAAGGGTCTAAGGTATTTGTAAAATGCAGTTAGTGCTTAAGATGTATTCATTTTGATCAAAGCAGTTTTTCGGGCTGACTCACCGTGTGGATATACGTCTGTTAAATGTCAGACATTAGGTAGTAGTACCAAATAACTCCCGAAAGAATCACTTTACATTCCCCACAAGTCACAACTTGCATTATATTCAGCTTTCTGTTGCATAAGGATTTGTTCCTTAGCAGGTTGTATATATGTGTGAGACAGCAGGGCCAAGAGTGATTATGATGAGTGTGGCTGTCAAGTCATCATTGTGCATACTACCATAAACAGAGGCACACAGCTCTAGCACCTGCCTGGTCCTTTCCTGTAAACAGCTAGGATCAACTGAAATATATCCTGACAACAAGACCAAGATTAATAATTAGTTTTGTTTTACATGCAGAGTTGTGCCTTGCTTATCTTTTATGAATGTGGTGCAATAGTGCAAAACTCTATGTTTGCTGGCAGATTTCCTGTAAATGAAAAGCCCATCAGATCAAAATTATACTCTTTTCTCAATTTGAAGCAACACTGAATGAACATTGTAGCAGCTGAGGCTTTCAAGGGGGAGCAGACACCATTGCTTAATTTGCCATTTTTTCTCTGTAATGAAGTTTAAATCAAATAAAAATAACTAGATATCTCATTCCAAATTCCTGTCCATGTGTGAGATTCAGGTCTTGTGGCTTTTTTCCCATGTATTTACAGGTGAAATACTCCGGATTTGTTGTAAATGCTTGTGTTTTCTGGCTGCACTGAGCCACGTTTGTGGCAAAGGTATATCCTTTCTCATAATACTGGATCTGTTAAATTAGCAACAAAACAGTGGTGAGAAGTTTATCTCCTATTTTTAAAGTTGAAGTTCTTTATGTTTCATTGTGTGATCTCGGAACAAAGGCTTTTGTAAACTTAATGGCAAAAAGGAAAGAACAAAAAAGGACTAGGGAAAAGGGACACTGACAGTCTGAAATTGATCCTTTTTCTTCTGCTGAGTTTAACAGTGGTAGTTCCTTATTGTCATTCTGTTTATCAGTCTGTGTTTTCCTGCTCTGATCAATCTGCTTTCTCTTAAAATTTTGTAAGATAATTTTATTTCCATTTAAATACTATGATGAACTATTCTCAATGTCCTGTTTTTCTGCATGAATATATGGTGAGTAGAAAAACTTGGCAGTTTCTGAGATACAAAGTGATGCCCATGCACTTCAGTTGCTGTTAAATATGCAAGCACTGCAGTGGCAAACAGCATATTCACTATAGGGTAGCCTTTGTACACTGTGGTTAACTGGAACCCTTGATTTCCACAAATTGTCATTTTTGGTGACATTTTAAGTCTATCCTTTAACATAAATACTGCTTGTGTAATTGTCTTTTTGAGAGCTACTAAGTTTGTTACATGAAAGACACTTGTGACAGTCTTTCGTGAATATTTACTTTGATTTTTTCTTGTTAGTAAAATAATTGACCAAAAATCATGTTTACTGTTTTGTCCAGAGGAAATCACATGAACGTACTTTGGCAAACATTTCTGCGGGAAATAAAGATTTTCTGGTACCCTTTGGAATTAGAACTCTGGATTTGTTCTTCCATGTGGTGAATGTTTTCCATGCCACCTATGATGACTGATGTCAGACTCTATCAGGGTCACAATTTTACTGGCTTTTGTGTCCGGAGTACTCGTGGAGTCCATATGTTAGTCCAATCAAGAAACAGAGTGTTTTTATAGAGTCAGATAATTACCTCCCACAGTTCTGTTTTTCTGGCAGAAGGTAATTTTTAAGCATTACCTGACCTCCCAGTTCTGGTAGATTTTAGGTTTTCCATCAAAGCCAGTCTGCTCCCAATCCCTTCTGCATGTAGTTAATTCCTCAGTTCTAATGACCCACATCTGTCATGATGAATGTGACAGTAATTCAGAAGTGTTATAAGAGGCAGCAGTCACATTACAACTCACTGGAGATAAAGGAACTATTTCTAAAGTTATATCAATTACTTTGGTATTTAACTGTAGCTTTATGTGGGAAATCTTGTTTTTTCAACCTTTAAAATGTAAATTTATTCTCTTAATTTTGCAGGATCTCTTCTACTACTAAGAGCTTAACTGACAATATGTAGGGGATACAGTGAAGGTTAAGACAAAGAAATCCTACTAAATGGAAAGAGTGCATGAGAGATGATTAAGGAGAGCTAGTCATATTCCTTCAATCAGAGATTAAAGGGAGACAGACATAGCAATTTTGTTAACTGATCTGTACATACATGCTGAGAAATAATTTTTAAAAACATTTAAAATTGTGTGTGTGAAAATTTTCCTTTCTAATGGAAGGAAAGTTTCCTCTTCCAGAAACAGGAAGTGTTGGTGATAGAAAAAACTTGAAAAAGATTCACTTGCTCACTAACTTTTCCATTTTAAATTACATTAACTTTAGATGGAATACCTGCGGTCACTTTACAGAACCTTATGAAGTACAGAAGTTAGGAAACCATTGAACTGCTTGATGGCAGAAAGAGAGGCTTGAGCAATACAGAAAAGGTGGATTGAATCTCTGCCTAAAGATATTAAGCATCATAGTCCTTAGTGAGAGACTTTCAGCTGTAGATCTGTACTGATTTGGGTAACAAATACCACTTACAGTATCTGTATGTCCTTTTGTCTCCCAAGACATAGCCTTAGTGTGTAGCTGTAGATTTTTGGCAACATGGGACACTCAAGCCTGAAATGTCTAATTCTCCTCTTCCACTGATGCTACGATATCATTCTGGAAGATACCACTTCTGATTCAAGCCTGTTTGAGGTGTAAGTGAGAAGAGAATAAGGCTTGATGACTTCTGGAAAAGTCCATGAGCAAGAGCACTGTGGTATTCAGTTCAGGCTCAGGATTTCTGCATAGATCAGTGAAAACTGTCATTGCCTATGTTGCTTCAGGCAAGGGAAGTTAAAGTGCAAATATGGTAATGTTAATTATCACTCAGTAGAAACTTATCAGATTGTACAGATTGTTAGCTTTCCTTGCCAGAGAGCACTGCCACCCACCCTTTTCTCTCATTCTAGGGAAAAAGGAAGGCTGATGCCTGCTGTAATTTCTTCCCAGTATATAAAACACATCTTTAAGATATTTTAATGGAAAGTGATTGTCAAGGGATGAGATGAGGTTGATGGGGAAAAAATGTAGTATGGAGTATATTTCTTTTTCATTTTAACAGCATAGTCTCAGTGTTTATTTAGGCAAAAGATTTCTCTTCCACAGCAATTTGCTTTAGTCTCTGTAAAACTTACATTAATATTCCAACTGAAAGGTAAAAAAAAATCCCTCACTATTTAGCAGATCTTAGGTTTACTTCATACTAGGTTTTTCTTTTTCATGCTATTTTCAGTCTTACCAAACTTATCTTTTATGGTAGAACCTGACCTGCTGTAAATGGTCAGTATTAATACAGCTCTGTCATCCTACACAGGATCCATAGGATCCAGCTTTGGCTCACTCTTCTCCCAAGTACATCAGTAATTTTTATATGTAGTACTAGTAAATTCATTCATACATTTCCTGAAGGTTTAAATTCTTGTCTATACTGATACTATTTTATCCATTCTCCCAATGAATGGATAAGGCTATATAAAACAGGGATGATGTAGTATCATTTTGGAAAACATGGCGGTTTTGCAGACTTGAGCTCATAATGTCAAAGTGCATTAGGCTGTTTAAAGAGCTTGAGCTATATGTTTACAGAAGATATCAAACTCCTAAGTCCCACCTGGTAGTGGTTTATGGGCTAATGCAAAGTTGCATTACAAAATCTCAGCTCGTTTTTCTTACCTAATCATGTACAAAAGTGCAGTAAGTTTTTATGTTGAAATTTCCTATGAGTTTGAAGTTTTGCTCATTAGCCTGCCCAGTAATAGCCTGTACTCCTGTTGTCCCTGGAAGAAGCTTTCCTTTTCTTTGGTACGTGCTCTGAATGTGCTCGACTACTTGGGATCACTAGAGCAGACAGTGAAGAAGGTTTGCAACATCCTCTTTCTGCAAAGAGTAGCTCAGTGTTTAGAGCTCTTATTGATTAGATCCTGTCATGTCAGACTGGATCAATTCCTTCCCTTGCCTTGAAAGGTGTGAAGAAAGTTTAGATATATCTCATATCACAAAAATATTTCTTAGAATCTGAGTTTAATATTTTTTCAAATGGAAATATCTTCTCTTTAGGAGTCAGCATAGAGACGAGTTGACTGCCATTTATTTTACAACCACTTTCTAAGTATTGACAATTAATTTTCCTTTTTTTTTTCTAGATGAAATGAAAGAAGGTAACTATCTTTCAAGCTCTAATTCCAAATAACAGTTTTTTCCAAACGTGTTTGTATCTTTGCTGGTTTTCTTTTGGACTCTTTCAAGTTGTTAGGTGTTCTTGTTAAAGTCATTGTCTAAGACAAGGCACATTCTTTTTATCTTAGGGCTCAAAACAGTAAATAAAGTGAAAAAATTACTCCTATATTACAGATAAAATTCCATTTAGTATATTTGAAGACAAATTTCAGTATTCTGCACTGCATTTTCCATTGTTATCTCTTTACTCAGTTTATGGTTGATTTGCATCGTCTTCATAGTACTTAACTGTGGGAATTAACAGCAGGTCTGCAAGCCTGTCTGGTTCTGACATAGATCTCAGTACAATACGTTTGTACCCGTGAGAAACAGAAGCAAGAAACCAAAACAGCAGAGAGAGGAAACAGCAACAATTTCTGCTCCTGGTATTTTTCTAAATGCTTAGAATTCTTAGAAATAAATAACCAAGAATAGTACGTTGTAGTTAAATAACAGCAAATGAATCTACTGTAGTAGTTAAGTAACCAATGGACAAGTAACATGAATGTTAAACATACAAAAGTGTGTAAAAGACACTGGCTTGTTGGAATAAAGAAGCGCCTTTACTGTGCCTGGAGCGGAGTGTGTATGGGTCGTGTTTGACGAAATAGCGACGCCTAACTTGGGCAGATGTTCCCAATATCATAACTGGACATTGGATTTCTTCCCCCTGAGTACAGTGTTACCCCTGTCATCATGAATTTTAGCTTCTTATTTTGAATAATTTCTGCAAATGTTCATAATCATCTCAAAAACAGAGGTGAATTGAAAGTGTTTGCAACATTGTTAAGATTTGTTATCTGCAAGTTTTCCATTTTCTGTTTTCCTGGTTCTTCACAGTCCATGTTGCCTGTCATTCAGATCATCAATGAAAATATTGACTAGAAGGGGGTTTTGGGTTGCTGTTGTCTGTTTGAAATGCTTTCTCACTTTAATATGGAACTGCTGAAGTCTGTACTTGGGAGATTTTTTAAAGCGTTGTTCTGCCATGTTACAGGGAATTAATGCAGACCAGATTTTCTTAGCGTACTTACGAGAATGCCTTAGAGAACAGAAAAAAAAAAAAGTAATGCTTATGTTTATCACATCTATTGCTTCCCTGTTATCCATTAGCTTGCAACTCTGTCAAAGAAATAAATTATGCCAATTTGATACAACCTTTTTTCTTGACAAATCCATGTCATATGTTTTTTATCATCTTAATATTCTTGAGGTGCTTATAAATTGCTCAATAATATGTTCCAGAATCTTTTCAGGAATCAGTTAGGCTGTCTCCAATTCCCCAGTACCTTCTTTCTTTACTTCTTAAAGATGGTACCAAGATTATTCTTTTCCAGTCCCCTGAGAGTATCTAGTGAATTTTAGAAAAACCCATTAAAGTTTGAGAGACTGTTTCACTGGGTCCTAAAGACAGAATTTAATCAAGCCTTGCAAACCTGTGTACGCACAATTTATCTAAATATTCCTTGATCTGTGTTTCCTAACTTGGCCAATTCTTCTGTTCCCTTTAAAAATATCTGGTTACAAGTCACCTTATTTGTGAAAAAATAAAGCTGTTTGATAAATTAACCTTTTTATTATCATCGACTCACCTGGTTTTCCTGTAAAACAGTCAACCTGTATTTTCTTCTGGTTTTGTCTTTTAGCGTATTTATAGGATCTTTTTCTGCTTCTTTGTTAGTTGATTGGTGTCTCAGCCTTTTTATTTCAGCTCTGTGTGTTTGTGCTTTATATTCATAATACACTTTCTGTAGTTCTTTTTGATGTTCAGAGTTCCTAAAAAGGTCTTGAAGAAGGTTGTAATATTTTTTCTTCTTATTGAATTAGTTGGAAAATATGATTTTAATGTTGTATCTTTCAGAGATTTAGGTTGCTCTCACTCTAGTTGATGCAGTCCTTGCAAAGGACCAAGCACAGCTTTCGCTTTAAATTTTGCTGTGGAGAAATGTTATTTAGGTGCTTTTGAAAGCTTAAAGCCATGAACTGTCTTATTAAGTGATAGATTCAAACTATCTTCCACTTTCTCCCATCAAAAACCTCAAATTAGGTTTTGATTAGATATGGGCTATTTTTTCCTCCTCTACATTCTGTATTTAATTTCTAGATAAAAATCTTGGTTTTAAATAATGAATGATGTGGGTTTGTCAGCATTCAGGAATATAAAAACATATCTTTTTCACAGTATATGTTAAATAAATCAATGAATAGACTTGGCCTTTACATAGTATCCAGGATTCCCAGCTTGTGCTGGATCAGCAAGTTTTGCTGGGTTGGTGGGTTTTGTTGGGTTTTTGGTGGTGGTTTGGTTTGGTTTTATTTTTGTTGTCGTTGGTTTTTTTTTGTTTGTTGGTTTGGTTTGGTTTTGGTTTTTTTTTTGGTGTGTGTGTAGTTTGGGTTGTCTGTAATTTATTTTAGATCTATTGCAGAACTCATTCAAGCCTTCTTAACAAGATAACCAGTATAAAGTGTGTTGTCTCCAAACATGAAGGTTTTGGCTGGGGCAGTTCCTACTTGGGTTGTGGAAAAAGTGAAAAATGGAGGTAAAATCATAGAATAATAGAATAGTTTGGGTTGGAAGGGGCCCTAAAGGTGATCTAATTCCAATTCCCCTGCCTTGGGCTGGTGGGGTGGAATTCTCTTGAAGAGCCCTGAAAGTTATCCCCTTGCCTTTCCTGCTGCCAGGAAATTAATTTTTTTATGGGGAATACGAAGGATGGAGAAGGTCCCTCATTGGTTACAGACACAAAGAATTCCCTAAAATTCATTCTTGCTAGTGGTATCTACTACATTATGTTCTGAGTCAGAAAGGGCTCTATAACTAGAGTGGTATAATTTTACTTCCTTTTGGCAATCAATTCTTTTAGGTGGCTTTCTTCTTGGCATATGCCTGGTAAGGGTTTAGCTCAGTGGGAAATACGTAAATTATTTTCTTGTTGCTTTAGATATGCTGCAATAGATTTCTCTGCAGAAATAACTGTAGCTCAGAATTAGCCAAGCATATGAGCATGAGTGTGACAGTTGTTTACTATAAATAGGTGCTTTTTGGAGCCTAAATTTGTGTGCTTACCCTTGTGCAAACTGAATCCATACAAATGACCACTCTAAATTGAGTGAATCATGAATTTTCTTTATGCTTGCTGCCATTTTATAAAGCAAATAATCTAATGTTTCTCCTATTCTCAAGTTTTGTTGTTAGGTTAGCATTGAAGACTATGGTTGAATTTTTTTTAAGATTTTTTAAAAATTTTCCTGAGATTTCTTTCTGTGAAAAAGTGCTATACATCTTGAACTTGTTGTTGGGAAAAAATTATGGCATAAAATTGATTTGGGGATCAACTGTTTCTAAAGATTGAATGCCAAAGGGATTTTTTTGAAGATAAGCTGATATTAATACACAAGATTGTGTTCATTAAGATTAATCACTGTTAGAATGGCTAAATTTTCTTGGATATGATGATAGATTTGTTTTATCACCTTTACAGAGATTTCTCTTGCCTGCAAACTTAAGTATTCAGTTAGGCAACTGTCCGCAGTTCCTCTTCACTGCTAGACAGAAAATTGCTGTGCTCATCCATTTTGTAGCTAAGAACTGTAGGGAAATTGATAACTGTCTGATTAAGTAATTTTATCACGTGCAGTAAAAGTCATCCAGAATAGCATGAGAGTTGGTGCTGATCAGATCCTTTTCTAAAATACTTTATGTGACACAGCATTAGATGAACGGATATATGTAAATATAGACAGAGGGAAAGATCTGCCTGGGCAGATCAGCTTGAAGGGTTGAGCTCTGTAGTTCAGCAAGTCACTGACATTTTGTCTTGTTGATTCAACTTTGCCAAGTCCACAAAAAGTCTTCACCAACTGATAACCAACAAAAAAAGACAATGCCCTTTCCCTAGGATTCTTCTCAAAGTTTTGCGAGTGGACACTGGATGATGAAACAAAACAAATAATTCAGTGTAAAAGTTCAGAAAGAAGATTCAGATTTTCCTAGTTCATGCACTTTTATTTGGGTCATTACCTGGTAAGGATGAAGATGTCAGGAATAGGAAATCTACTTTGGAAAAACTATCCAGCAAGGCAGATGGAGAACTGAGACCATTTGAACAGCAGGATCTCCCAGCAGTATCAACAGGTATTGTACTCATGTCAGCAATGTTCAGCGTTGATGGGTTTTGCCCATGCTGTTCCTGTCATCAGTGGAGGTTATCATTGTTGTCTTATGAGAGAAAAATAAGTTTCTTTGTACAAATGTCAGCCTAACATGTCTTGACACCTCTCTGATTTGCCTGTACTGAAGTATTACTGGCTTTGAGTGTTGTATGTTGATATGCACTGTGTCACTGTGCCTGGCATGTGGCAATTAGCTGTCACTTTGCATCTTCCTTTTTGCACCTTAAACTGAAGGTAAGAACAGAAGGAAGGACACTGTTAGTACAATATATAGATGGATTAAACACAGAGGAAATGAAGAAAAGGGGGGGGAGAAGACATTAAATATTTATGAATTCTTGCTTTATACTGCTTATTTTGATGCGAATTCTTTATTCCACATGAGGCTACATAACATCCAAAGAATTTCACTTACTCTGATGTTTTGATTTTCATTTTTAAAAAACATTTTCTTCGACAGCTGGGCTTTGTAATTTTTATACATCTAGGAGAGTATGTAGTATGAATGGTCTTTTTTTTTTCTTTTGGAAGAAACACAGAAGTAAAAGCAGGTACAGATGTAGTAGGCAGAATATTTAAACCATGGGCCTTATCCTGCCTTTTATCTGTCAGTTTACCATACTTCAGATTTTATTTGTGTGGTGCAGCCTTGGAGCTGCTTCTTCTATTTTGCTTACATGATACATGGGCTAAACTTGCACCTTTTTCAGTGAGACCTGTGGGATAAGCTTTCAACTTCATGCTGTCCTTTGCTTATGCTGGTAAGAAACTGGACATCAGTTTGTCCGACACAAAATGTGAAGAGCAGATAAACAAATAGTTATGTAGGCTTTTATTCACCTTAGTTCATTGTTGTGAAGAATTGTTTCACCTAATATGCTCAAAGCTTCCACCACACCCTGTGCAGGATGTGTCTAAAGAGGCAGCACTACCCTGTGAATGCTTGAAAATCTGAGCACTGAAGATTACAGGGAGAAGGGATGGAAGGAAAAGCTTAGCTATGGCTCAAATCAAAAAATGTGTAGTTACTAGCTTTGTTTTCAGACTTCACTCTGAGAATCCTTTCTTTACTAGATTTTCACAGCATGTTTTTAAGGCAAATGTAACTTGTCTGTAGTCAGGCCTAATAGTATAAAAACCTATAACTCGTCTTCAGTTTGACCTGAGGTTCTGGAGAGCAGTAGTGCCCACAGATTCCTACTGAACACGCATTTACTTAGTATTGGGTAAACACATCCCATTATGGCATTTGTAGTACTGGGATCAGTTAAATAACATTAACTCATTGCGTCTTTCTAAGCATTGGTTTTCCTTATGTTGAGAGGAAAATGTTGAATAGCTTACAAATACTTTGACTTCAGAATGAATACATCAGGGACCTGCTTAAATAAAGAGGACTGGAATTCCATTTTGAAAGAAAGAAGAGAATTCTGCCAATTATTTCATCAAGAGCTACGTAGAAGATATATAAGTGGATAGATAAATATAATCCAGTAGTATCCTTGAAAAACTGGCATACCTTTCTCCATCAGAACAGAAATTATTGCAATAGAAAAAACCTAGAATATTTGTCTTTTTTTCCCCTCCACCTTCTGGGAAACAGAATAAATGGTCTGAATAAAAAACCCAAAAAAACACAAGTAAAAAATTCCTTTAAAACTTTCAATAAAAATACCTTCACTCAGAAGGTAGGTATGATCTCTATTCTTTATCTAGCTCTCTTTTCATATTTAGAGATCCTAACCTCTTCTGCTTGCTGTAACTCTTTTCAGTCTCATTCATCCCTGGGCTTATGTATAGTAATGGTTTCTCTTCCTCAGATGACTGAATCTCTTTCAGATTATCACTTCCAGGGCCACAGGTCTGTTAACAATATACCTTTACAGCATGCATTTACTACCTTTCCAAGTGAACGAGGCTGTCCCTAAGCAGGAACATAATGCAGTCTGACAATTCTCACTAGGTGTCTTGGGAAATCTTTCTTTTGCTCTGTAGATAATGTATGTCTGTTTAAGCAACAGTCTCCACCAGTGAAGCCTGTCTTCCACCTGATAATTCACTTCAGTGGGAATTGGATGTTCTGAGTAGAATGCAGTAACACATATCAGGCTTATAAGTCTGCTACCATACATGCCAGAGAAAGTAATAAAACAGCAATATGGAAATATGGCAGGATAAATCCCATAGTTTTTAGTGTCTTTTGGATTGATCTAATGGTGACAAAATTGTTCAAGGGAAGAGCAGTCTGCTGTGAAATTTAAAAGGATGGATTTCCTGAATGTAACAATGCCTTGTGAAAATAAACCTGTCGAATGTAGTTAGAATGCCAGGACTTCTGTTTTTAACATAAACATAACTTCTTGCCTTAAGTTTAACAAGTGGGATTTTAGATGTCCAACAGCTGGCATGCATGTTTGGAGGGGTAAAGAAAAATCTTTGGTAAGGAACAATGTATTTTTAAGATTTTCTTAGGAACTGGAATTTAGAAGTCCTCCTTAGAAAAACTAACAGTACTGTCTCCTTTTCTTGAAACCTTTTAGAGCTGACTGCAAGGGACGAAAATGTGGCAGAGACTCCTGGTGTTCCTGGGCTGCAGCCCAGCCAGAAGCCTAGCTACCTGCCAGTGTTATCTCAGCTGGGAATACACATGTTCATGATGGCTTGTTGTGGTCTCAGCAGAGGGGTGCATGAGGCATCAGAAAACCATATAGGTTTGTGAGTTTGAAGAAGCTACATAATTCTCTAAAGAAATTTTCAACTGGAAAACTTTTTCCTATCTTTACATGCGTGGGAATATTGTTGTCACCTACTCTAAAATAGGTAGGCCAGATGAACTCAGAAGGCATAGTAGTTGTCACTTTAATTTCAGAGTAAAAGGATTCCTCAAGTGAATCAAAATAATATGCCCTCTCTTAATTTTTTTTTCCTAAAAGTTGTAGTCCCAGCTTTAGCACTATCTCTCCTTACTCAGCTGTAGTTACACAATATGCTGAGCTAATGCAGAAGACAGTTTCACCTACTTTAATGAATGGCAAGATTAGGTTCTAATTTTATGTTGATTTTTGCAACCATTTTTCAGGGACCAAATCCCTCTACTTTTGGATTATAGGGTTCCCTGTTTCAGAGCTCACTTTCACTAGTAGCTTCTAATTTTATGTTGATTTTTGCAACCCTTTTTCAGTGACCAAATCCCTCTACTTCTACGTTATAGGGGTCCCTGTTTCATAGCTCACTTTCACTGGTTTTGCACCTGTATTAGTGTGACAGTGGGATGAGTTTGAGTGCCCTTATATTATTGTGGGTTATAATTAATTTATTAATCTACCAAATTAATCTCTTTTTCATGCTGGTGGATAGCTTTAGTTCAATACCCTTTATGGTTTAAAGTTTGCTCTGTCTTCTTTGTATAGGGTATAAATACTGGCAACTGCTCAAGCTGAGACAGATAAAGGAAATTTTAATTACCTTGAGGGAGTGAAGATTGCTTTTTCAAGCATAATAGGCTATCACTTAAACTGGATTATTAGCCTTCCTATTTTATTTTTTTCAGAAGGATCAGCTGTGTTTTTAGAGGATATTCAGTTCTATGTTACACCATTACTATTCAGACTTACATTCTGCAGTTTGCATTTTGTCTTTAAATTTTGGCAGCTGTTTTGGATTTTTAAAAATTATTATTTTTTTATTAATTTATATTGCCGAGCTTGATATTTTCTAACAGCTTTTGTCAAATACAGAAGATAATGCTTGTCAGCTTTTCATTATTAACAGCTTTTCTTTTTTTTTTCTTTCCACATCCAGATTTTTTTATTCTCCCCCCTATTTTTCTTTTTTGTAGGTAGGTGTGCGGAAGAAAAAGACCTGACAATTTTCTTGGCAGTATATTGGATATGACAGCAGGAAGGACAAAGATAAAATAATACACACATACCAGTTATTTGAACAATACAAGTGTAGAAACAATGGGTTTGTTTTAACCACCAGGGAGCAATGAATTTGTGTGATTTGACTGCAGGTAATATTTCTGATATAGTCTTGGTTTGAAAAAAAAAAAATCAAATTTGTATAAATGCTCAAAGTTTGAGGTTTTTTGTCTTTCTCACTCAAATCAGTATAACCTTTTCTTGGATCAAACAGTGCTAACCACAGACGGTTACAAACATGTTTGGAATAAATTAGCTCATAAACATTTTATTCTCATCCCTTAATGGAGAATGCTTCACAATGCACTGTCAAATATGATGAGATTTCTCATTTAATGGCTCACTTTATCAACATTCTAGTAATTGCACTTTTAATGGCACAGTGTTTGTGTGAAGCAGTGGTGACATTCAGTGCCCAGTTAGACTACAATATGATTGATCCTCTGCATACACTGCTTAAGGGTCTTATAATTCATATCCTTTTGTTTTACAATGGCAGGTATGAGAGAATCTGAATATGCAATGAGTTAATCTACATCAAATATCGAGTTGCTTGAAATACTGAATATATTTTCTAAACACATGACCACGTAAGAATGATCTGAAAATATTTTTCCAGCTAACAGTGCTCAGAGCTGCACCCGGGCATATGGGAGCTTATACAGGTTTTAGAAAAAATCTGGAATAAGCTGCGTTATGTGATATGCAAACTCTTTATAAACTTTTCTAGGTGAAGGGTTAAGTGTAAAAAGCTTTATTGGCAAGTGCTTGTGAGCTATCTTTTCTTCTCCGAGTCACACATGCGATAGTTAAGAGTGCGTTATTTGTTAAACACTGTTGTATAGAAATTTTAAGGAAGGATAATTTTTAGGGGGAATCTAGTTCTATTTAAGTGAAACAGGGAAAGTAGTTCAACTCATACGTCTTAAATTAGTCTGCATAGTTTCTTGGAATTAGGAGGGAAAGATGTCCATCACTTAGGCCCTCTTTGTTGGTCTTACATGCAGTAGTCTTCTGGTGCTTAAGTCCTTCAGTGCTGCAGGTAAATCTACCACAGTTTGAAATGACCATACATTTATGAAGTATAGCTATGGGTGCTGCCTTTCTGAAATGCAACTGTTGGATGAGGTTTACTTTTGATTAGGATATTTGCTCAGTATGTAGCAGACCAAAGCTCAGTTTTTTCTGTTGCCTTGAGAGTAAGGACAATCTTTCTGTTGCATTAAATTTAGCAGAAAATAAATCCCCTTCCATTCCAGTTGGTCAATTGCCAATTTGTTATCTCAAAATTAGAAAGAATTTGATTTCTAGCACTGAGATGTGTGTTTTAAATGCTATTTTACATTCCTCCTGCCTTACCCTCCCTTCATTAAAACACGTTGCATCCTTCAAGATTGCATACTCAGCAGGGAAGCAACAAAGCTAGAATATATATAACTTATTAGGACTCTTACATCAGGCTTTGCCATGTCTCCCTGACACCCAGAGCTTGGGATCCATTCTACGTTTATCGCACTCCTCTTCAGCTCGACTGGCTGGGTTGCGTTGTTTCTGCTTTCTTTGCTAACTGGGGGCTTTGCCTTAAAGTCATGGTCTGGTCTGTATGCTTGGATGCAAACATCAATAGCCAATTAATCCCAGGTGTAAATCAATTGATATCACTAGAGGTAGATTGGTTGGAATGAATTATTCTTTCTTTTACATCTGAGCAGCTCTGCTGATTTCTGTTAGGCACCTGAGGGCAGAATTTATTTCCTGAAGTCTGTTGCAGAGAGAGGCAGCTATGTGAGCTACTACCAACACCAGATTGCAACTAGTGGGCTGAACTTTCTTTGTGTGCAATAGCTGCAAGAGGATCAGTCAGCTTTTGTATTATGTGTCTGCAAGTTTAGTCTGGTCACAGAGGACTCCTACTCTTGCTGTTTTTTCAGTTCTTGTGGTTGCAAAAGCTTGTGCCAGTCACTCCCCCTTGGACTGCCGGTTCACACCCACCTGGGAGTCTCACTGTTCAGCTGCATCCCTCCTATATAGTCTAATTTCCAGTATAGTCCCTGCCTTTGTGCTCCCCAGACAAATGCACTGACATGTTATTTCTGACTCTACCCTATTGCCTAAATACTTGTCCACCCCTGTACCCTGGTTTTGGGTCCATATGCAGCCTGCTGCATTGGTTTTATGGGCTGAATGTTATACCTGACATAGGTGGAGAGCCTAAGAAGCAGGTGCTCTTCTCAGTTTTCTTTGAACTGATGTTTTATGTTGCACGTTTGATTAATATCAGATTAGTTTACTTTATTAGCCTGTGTTGGGATGTGTTGCTGACCCATATCTGTTCTTTTATTTGCCTTACTCTTTAAACTATTACTCTACTGAGTGAAAACTTACTGAAGCTTGTAGAAGACTATCAACTTCCTTGTAATTTATCATATGTCAGTGAGAGAGGTTAATTTTGATGGCAATTAATTTATGGCAAACATAAACAACAATTAAACAGTATTTGTATATTAGTGTTAACTACCATGCTTCAAGAGTAGCAATCAACTTATAATTAATAGAAACAAGTTGCAGCAGTGAAGAGGTGAAAAAAAATTCATTCAACCCCTCCAGTTTATTTAATGTAATAAAAATATAATGACTTAATTGATCTTTAGCTGCTATAAGTAAAAACTAATGACATGAAATGAAGTTTGGATATTGGCTTCAGGGAATGATATTTTCTTATGTAATAAAATACAGTGGGATGCACATAAGCGAATACTTTGTGTTCACCAATAATGAAATGATGTAGTTTTCAATGTGGCAGGATAAATACCTGTAAACAATTAATATGGGGAAGTCTCCTTGTTTTTAGAAGTGTAATCTCTGGCAGAAAATGCAATGGGGACATATATTGCTCAATTAAATGGTCATGGAAAGAACTTGATAGGGGATATTTTGTATCTTGCCCATTAACTCATCCTTCAGGACAAACACAGAATGTCTTTGGTATCACCAAGTCAAAACCCTAGTATCTCCATGTAGTTTGATAACCTGACCTTTAAAAGTCTTAAGGGACTACTATTAATGTGACTTTTTTTTTTTTAAAGTTTTGTAATGCTAGATTCAACATGAAGACCATTTAAAATTACTTTAGACACGTTTTGCTTATGTTCCATTTTCTTTTATTTTTGATAGGAAAAAAGGTAAGATTAGGCAAACATCAGAGATTCAGGCAGTGACAACCAGCCTGGCCTATGTTTCATCACATAGCAGGAAGCTGGGTGCCAGGGGAGATCATTAATTGCCATTAATTTCATGTGCATGTGCCATGAGATGTATTGATGTTTTCAGGAGTGTAAAGGAAAAACAAATTAATGTATTGAAAACTATGTGGCATCTAGATAAATTCAGTAATTTTATTTCCATTCACAATTCAGGTACAAGTTGCTTTCATTGGAAAAATAATCACCTCCATTCTTTCTGTGACTTGTAACAAGCAAGTTAAAATTAAACCCAAACATATAATTAATATAAGTCACTTTGATTTTCATTAAACTAGAAAGAAATATAACTATTTAAAGTATTAATCAGATTTGCAATTAAAATTAAATAAATGAATCAATGAACCAGCAATCATGTTAAACTGAAACACCATCAGGTGAGCAATTTTAACCACTCAGTGCTGTGGTTAACCACACCATGTGGTAATGACAAGAAGTCCTTTTCTAAACAGAAAGGTAACTTATTTCTCTGTAGTCTAACATACCAGAAAAGTACAGCCATTAATGGCACTTAGTATACTATTTTTCTTTAATGAATTTTTAGTTGCTTTTAAAACCTTTTATGTTTAATTTTCTCTGTAACATTCTGTGCCAGTTAGTTTCATACTTTAGTTATGCATTGTGTGATTACTTGATTGATGTTTCTGGTTTTTGTTTTTGTTTTCCCAAAGCCAGGTGGGTATTTAATTGGTGAGAAGACTCATGGAATTTCTCCTGGATTATGGGAGTTAATTAGAACACTGTTATACGAAATGGCTGAAGTTTCTCTTTACTCTTGAAAAGGTAATATTAATAGATTTTCTTTTAACTGAGGTTAGTATAGCAAAATTTTTATGAGAATGGTTACTCTTCCAATTTCTTCAAGTCTTAGCTGTCTGTCACAACGTTTGCCTAATTTTTACTGAAAGTAGTGCCAGCTTAGTTGACAGTTTGTTTTTGTACTATACATGTCTGCAAACGTGAATATTTATTTCTTAGAACAGCCTCCTGTTGTTTTGTTAGATTATTTGTCAAAGATTAGTCAATAGTTTTACAAATAATGAGATCTTTCTGCGGCCAAAAGGCCAAAAATCTTTTGTGTAATATTCTTTACTGACTAATGTAAATCTCAAAAAGAATCTTTTATTGCAGAAGTGTTTGGAGTAACACTTGTGTTGGGTTTTTTTTTACCCGAGGATTGAAAAACAGAATTAAGAACATCCTTGGTTGTGTTTCTTTTGTTTGGTTTCCTTTTGTGAATGTACATGTATTTATGTACCAGAACGCTCTTGTGTAAAATGTATTTGGTTGAGAGTAACTATAAAATTAGGTTTAACCTTTTCTTTAAGCTGCTAATGTGGCCTTTAGTCTTGTGGAGATGAAGATATAAGTTAACGGGTTGTTGTTGTTGTTGTTGTAAATCAGGAAGCATTGTGTGAAGCTAAATGAAGCCTTTGAATTTGGCAGGCCCAGCTAGAAACTTCAGTTTTTGCAGATGATGGTGACAAGTCTCTGCTCTAGTTGGCTTTATTGCTTCATAGCCAATGTCTCTCTTCTAGGATTGGCTTTGATCCTATTCCTGGAAGAGCTACATGTAGGAAAGTGTCCATCACAATTAGGCTAGGCTAAAACTGAGGGCTCTGTCATGGAGGCACTAGTTGCTGGTTTGAAGCTCTCTGTGTTGTTCAGTCCACATAAGTGACTGGAGAGCTTCAGTAAAGATTAGTTTATCTTCTCTTCTTCAGAAACTTGTGTGGATCAAGTTTGCTATTGCACAATATCTGTGAATGGTCATCTGATGGAAGACTAACTTAGCTACTTTTGACATTTGGTTTTTTCCTCAGCATTTGCTAGTTTCTCTGCGAGTATGGGAACAGCCATGCTACTGTCTGCAGCTGTCATCTGACTTCAGCCAATGGTTATCACTCACAAATAGATTACCTGTCTCCTCAAGAAGTCAGTTAAAAACTGTAGCTAAAACTGCTGCAGTGCCTTCCTTACAGTCCCTGCGTGTTCTTCAAAGGGTTAACATAAGCAGATGTTGTGCATACAAAGGTAATTTACCTCCTCTGCAAATTCTCCAGAGAACCTCTCTGTACATTGCTAAAAGGAAGTATGTGGATTTATATATTTGAATGGGCTTCTTCCTTAATTTGGAATCTGTAAAAAAGTTTACTTTTTTAGGTTCTTTTTGAAGAGCACTATGTGTCGTGCATATTTGATACAGACTTCAAGGCAAAATATAGGTGGCCAGAGATAGGTTAAACAGCTCAGAGTGGATCAAGTCACCTTAGGTTCAGTGTAACATCAATTTCTAACAACTCAGGCAAATGTCCAAGAAGCAGGCTCTTGCTTTTTTATTCTAGGTAGATTCTTTCAAACTGTCTGGTTGGAACTGCTCCACTGTGTATGAATTATATGTGTCTTGAAGTTACTGCTCTTGTTTCTCATGTCATTATAGTCAATCACCTTCATTTTGGTCAAAAGAGCATTGAATTAAATTGTATGAAGTGGAAGAGCTCCAGCAGGAAATGTGCAGAGCGACTGCAGAGACTGTCAAGAAAACATTCACAGAGTTTAATGACAAAACAGAGGCTAGATATTTTAGCAGAGAGAGTAGGAAGAATACTTCTGTACAGGCTTAATCCTGTAGAAAAGTGCAGGCATTGGTCAAGTATTCTCAATTTTCCATGCAAAACCACAGGAACAGTAAAAATGTCATCACCTAAGCTTAATGGAAAAGAGGAAAAGGATGTGACTTCAATAATAGCTCAAAAAAATCTCCTGTTTGTCATAATTCTTTTATTTTTTCAGAGCATGTCAATTAGTCTTTATTTCTGTGACATTGACTCCAGGACACTTGGAGGCCAGTGCTCTGTAGATTGGGAACTGTACAAGTATGGTACTCTGCAGCAATTCTTTTTTCAGATAGCACTGAACTGTATCTTAGCTGTTGCATGGACCCTTGGTAGTGTGAGCAGGGCAGTCCTGCTAAATTAGAAGTAGTGCATGTAGTTTCCTCTGTGCTGTCGTGTGATTTCCCTGACAACACCACTGCGGATAGTTTCACTGACCTGCGTCTCATGCAGTGATTGCATAAAATTGTATGTGAGTTGCCACAGTGTGTACTCCCTTCCCCAGCTGAGTTTTTTTTCTTCACCTTTACCCTCACAGTGGTGTGTAACTGCTCAAATCAGATTGCATTTGAAGCCCAAGCTTTTTTTGAGTAAGTCTCTGTCACTGTGTGTTGACATTTTGTAATCCTGTCAGGAATCAGCGTAGGCTTCTTTTTAAGTTATTTTTTAAATTGACAAGAACAAGATGAATATCAAGTTAAAATCAACTTCCTTGAAACAGTTCTTTTTCTTTCAGATTACATCTTGATTGTTGTAGCTCTTGTGCTGCTATTAATAGCTGAAAATGAAGTCTGATTTTCGTCAGTTTTGTTAACAAGACCTTAAATACTCTCTAGTTTTGGCAAGCTTTGATCAGTGTTTTCCCTACAAGTAAGCCTAAGGCTCACTCCTGGGCAAACTTCCCTGTTTTCTTTATTTCTGTTTCAGCATACCCCTTTTGAAAGCAAATTTCCATTTGATAAACCAAGCTGCTTAGAGCTTATCCAGTTCTTTCTTATGAAGTTGCCAATTTGCTTCTTATTTGAAAGTCCTTCTTTAAAATTCGTTCTGCTTCTCTGGAATAAGATAGCAGATTTTCCACAGGAGTTTGTTTTTTAATCCCTTCCCTGTTTTCCAGCAAGCGCATTTCAGCAGCTTTAATTTGTCAGTAACCCATTTATGACTCAGCTCTGCTTTATTTGCTCGAGTTTTCTTTTCTCTAGTATGAAGATGTAGAAGATCTCTCCCTTTAATTATAATAATGTAGATAATTACCGTTCTGCCAACTCTTTTTGCTTTTCGCTATGAAAAAGTTTCTGAAATCGGGTTGATTTAAATATATTTTATCTTTTTGTTGCAATTTAATTGTGACTTTTCATTCAATGATTATTAAAAAAGTTCATCATCTTCTGTTACATTCCATTGTCTGCCATGTAAGGACCCTCTTGAGTGTGTTTTTGCCACCGTAACTCCATGGAAACAGCAGGTGGGGGTGAGTTTATTGTGCTCATCTGCTGCGAGTTGTTTTAACATCGCAGTAGGCCTTGTTGTGCATAGCATATGTTAGTTTAGGCTAGATCTTGTTAACATCAATAAGTAGCTTCTGAACTGCATCATCTCAGTGCCTGGATTAAGAGAACCTCCATCCAAGTGGAGTGAGAACAACTGTTTGCACCTGCCTTTGGAAATGCTCGCTAATTCTTTCAGTGATAGCGCTCAACCACAAGCTCTTCCTTCCAGCTTTTCCCTAAACAATCTGAGGCAATTTCTAAGCTATTCTGCTAGACTGCAGATCTTTGACATTGAGACAGATCTGGCTGGCTTCGCAAACATAATTTGTTCAGGCCAGGACAATTTTAAAATTATAATTTCATCAAACTTTGTATCAAAGCTCAAGCACAAGACTTAATGCTTTGGATTCCTCTTCAGATGATGAGAAATACTATGAGTGTAGCACACCCCACTGTCACACCTGTCTCCTTTGAATTTCCTTTTTAGGCTTCTTTACAGAAGAAAGACTGAGCTGAATATGAGATTGAGTGTTCTGGGTCTTAAATTCTAGAAGTATATTTAGCCAGCCCATAACAGTCTTGTATACTTGATAAGAATACTGAGGAAATTGCTAGCTTTGAATTAAAAGCTGTAGTTTGTGATCCCTTTTCCTGAAGAATCAAAAATATGTTTTACATTTTAGCAGCACAACTACCATTTTACAAGTAATTCAGTGAATTTTTCCCAGAACTTGGAAATCTGGCCTTTACTGGCTTTAGCCAGACGCCCGACTCAGTGGAAATATTCCCTTGAATTTTAATTAGAATTAGTCCCAATAGATTAATAAATCAACAAGTAACAAGTTGTGAGAATGGGACAAAACTGACCACTTGTTAAAGTAAATATTAAGTTTCCAATGAGAAGTAATAGAGTTATTAATTTTGAGAGATATGAATATGATATCTGAATATCATATTCAGAGATATCAGAGTGCTATTGGAATCAGTCTTATGATTTGCAATTTCTTAAAAACCTTACGGCAAATGTCAACTAGGCTGCCAAAGCATTCTTCCAATCTGTTTTCTGTAACACCTGGAAGGAGAGACAATCAAATTTTTAACCATGATATGACAGTAGCTTAGCTCAAGTTTCTGTCAGCCCTGCCCAATAAGCGTGATTGCAGGCTCATGGTACTAGGCTGGAATTAATTATGTAGTGATGTTTACCTGATACAAATATCTCCTGACAGTTCTGTACCCTGGTTATGATAGTTACAGTTATCAGTAAACGCAGGATACCATTACAGCAAGCCTGTGCTATATACATAAATTTAAAACCACATTATGAATTCAAGTATTGAGAAATCAATGTCTTTGTACCATTCTGAGCTCTGAAAGCAGCCTTCCCTATATACAGAAGTTGCAGCAGAGTTTATTCTGTGGTTTGCTCAGTACTCACTGGGCTTCTTGAAGGAGGATGAAGGATCATTGCAATGAAGGACAGCATTCCTACAGGTACTAGAAATCTTGTAAGTTTTGTCTGCTGACTCCACACCTATGGCACATATGTTTAAATTTTCTTGCCTACTGCTGAATGGGCATGATTTAGCTACCTAATAGAATAAAGGATGTTTTAACTGTTTTAGGGATAGGAGGTTGGAAGATTTGGGTGTTAATGCTGTGGTCTTTCATAATACCTTCATAATTCCTTCCAGCTGATTTTTCTGATTGTCCAGTTTTCCTTATATCAGTCAGAAATATATTTGCAGTATATTTTGCAGTGTATTCCAGGCTAACTTCATCCATGTCTCTACATTGTTTTGAGATCTTTTCATAGTAAGCCTCCTAGAGCTACAATGTCCTTTTTCTTGATAATTTAATTTTAATGTTAATTTTCAGAAGCAAGATAAAACATTGCTTTTACATGTTGTACATGTTGTTTTCTACAGTGCTAACGAGTAGCTAAGGAGAAAGACCTCCACATTTAATCACTGTTTCAGGATTTCTATGTTTCAAAAAGGACCTTAACAACTGAAATTCATGAGTCTTTACATGAGCAGCGCGGGTTCTGTGAGTGACATTTCTCTAAGGCAGGCTTTTCAGTGTGAGTCTGCAGATTTCACAAAGTCTTTTGTTGTTCTAGTGTCAAGGTCATGCAGCCTTCCTAACTGACGTGTGAAGAAATTCTGACACGTACAAAATCAACATAATAGTTGTTTTTGATGCCTTTAGGCAGTAGTAGTTTGGTATAATTTTACATAGCCAACAATCATTTCATTGTGAAGTCTGTGAAGAAAGACTTTCTTCAGTTCTTCGTCCTTCTTACCATTTTTGTTTTAATCTTGTATTATCGTAGGTCCGCCTTCTTTTTTATTCCTTATTATTATTTTGTTGCCTCTTGATACTGATATTGAGAAGCAAACCATATTACTACTACTCTTCCTTGTATGCTCAGGGAGAGCAAATAGTTTTGGACTATCGCTATATGTTTAGGATTGCATTTTTTATCTGAACCATAACCAGTTAGGAAAAAAGATGCCTTCATAGTTGCTGCCAGTGTTAATCCATTCATTAACTGGCAAAGTTGATGAATGAGTGGTCTCTCTAGAGGATGAGCATGCTGTCTTCCCAGTGTAGACAAGGTGACCTGGTTACAACCCATGTGTTTTGAGTGACAGTTCAGCTTGCTGCTCTGGTTCTAGAGTTGGATCAATGCTAATAAAGAGTGGAATGAAGAAGGGCTATAGATACAATAATGACCTCCCTGAGGCCTTTCAGGGGACTAAGGAAAAGCATGGTTTTACTTTTATCACTTCTCATATATTGAACTGATAGCTGAGTCGCATTTTCTTTAAGCTAAGAATAAACAGGCTCTGTAAGTGTACGATGTCATATTTACAGTCTTAGCCTTAGTTGCCTAAAGACCAGCTCTGACAAACCTGACTAATCCAGCAGTAATCCTCCAAAGTATTACCTTTGTTATGTTCCACTACAACATCTTTTGTACAATTAATAACCCAAAGTCAAGTCTGAGTTTTGCCATCTTAGAGCACTTGCGAAAAGTACAGTTGTGACTTGCTATCTAGAATGCTCAGGGGATGGTACATTTGTTCCCTGAAATGTAGGTAAATTTGTAATAGTTATTGCCAGATTTAGCAGTCTGTAGATGCACACTGATTTGAAAGCAATTATTTATACAACACATGCAACAGAGAAATTTAAGGGCTGCTGTTACAGACCTTGCTATGATTAACAGACTAGATCTAGTCAGGTAGCATTTTTAGGTGTTTTCTGTGCTACTCAAATTATATAACAGCACTTGCAAGGCTGTTATATCTTCTTATTGTCAAAATGTTCCTATTAATATAGTTAGAATGAGTTGCTGAGATAATATTTTAGGAGAAAGGGTATGGTGGTATTATGGTTGGTCTTAATTGTCTGCATTAGGTAATTTCCAGTGTGAAACAAGAGAAACATCAATTGGCACAGACTCTAAACAGATATATGCTATTTCAGTAATTGTTCCAATTTGTAAAGGTTTATAAGGATACATTTATTCTGTGACATTCATACCTATTTCAAGTTTGCAGTTTAAAAATGAAGAGAATCCAATACAACATCCTGTTATAAGCACCCTAATCGATTTAAATAAAAAGGCAAAAATAGTTTCCAGCATAATTAAATTGAGTGCTGTGGTATTATACTGGAAATGCTCAGTAGAATTTGAAGCACATAGGAGGTAATATGCCAAAAGCACAATAAATATGCAATAAATCTCTTAAAATATCTACATTATTGGTGCTGGGATGGGGGGAATAACATAAAACCCCTCTGCCACTGTGAGGCCTGGAAATAATGGCAAGTGTATGTTTCTTTTAAAGCCAGTTGAAGAAGAATTGGGCATTAGGACACTGGTTTATTGTAGGATCAGTATCACCAATGCTTTTTTCCCACTTTTTTCTTTATTAGAGGTGAGAGTAGCAATTTGTGTGAATGATAGTATGTAGAGAACACTGTTCTATCTATTCAAGAGAAATGTAAACATGTGAGATTGCATTTTAGATGTAGTAGGATATGCCATTGTATATATATTGAAGAAATCTCTAATTGAGATAAAGGTGCAATGGAAGTAGTTTGTGCTGTTGTAATTAAGGACCGTTTATAACAAGTATTGACTTGAGACTGAATTTAGATTGCCTTGGCAATTTTTATTGTTGCATGTCAGCTTCTGAGAGCTGTGTTTTGTCCTGGTCTGTGTGATCAAAAAACAAGCTATGAGAACCCCCTGAAACTGTGATGTGTGGAACCAAGTAGCACATCAGCATGAGAAAACTGGATTTAGCACCTTCATGGACTAGAAATATAATTATTCTTTTTGGGTCAGGCTCTCTAAAGTAAGAATAATTGACGCATTCTTTCCTTGGGATTTCACAAGTATTTGCTCTGAGAGTGAGGCAAACTTGCGATGAAACTTGCATTATGTTTCAGGTCTCAGGAAAATTGTACTTTGTTAATTATTTAACCTTTGTTCATTTCTTTAAAACTGATCCTGTCTGCCTGTGCCTCTTCATGCTGTAATGCAGATTCCTCTTCTGCTTCTCTCCTTTTTGCTTCTGTTTGCATTTCTCCCCCCTCTACTCTCCCTCTCTCTTGGTCCTGCAGTGAAAGCGGGCCTAGAAAATCCGTGCTGTGAACAGTGAACTTGTGCCTTTCAGGCATAACACGTACAAGGTCTCATTCAGTCTTCCGATGTAATCTCCCACTCTCAAAGAAACAGAGAATGTAGATTTGTTGATATAATAGCTTGAGGGGTATCCATTACCAATAAACTATTTTCCTTTTATTTCTAAAATACAGTCCCAATATAGCAAAGGCTTTTGGCAGTGTACCTTTTCTCTGCTTTCTTTAATATGTACTTCATTACAGGTTTAAGAGGAATGAAAATAGCATTAATTAATTAGCACACCAAGCCCTAAACGGAAACTAAGTCTCTTTCAACAAGTTAGGGTTGTCTCTGTTTTATAATGTGACACAATTTGGAAGCATTGGTTAGAACAATACCAAAGACATAAAAGTTTATTTTAAAAATAATTGTTTGACTTAATTTGTTTCACCTTTATGTTTAGAAATGCAAGAGTAAAATTGCTACCTGTAATTACTGAAATCCAATTTTGCTAACTTATCAATTTTTAACTCCTTCTACCTATCAGAAAGGAGAAAAATAGAAGAAGGCAAGCAGCATGTCAAAATTAAATTTTATTTGAATGTCTAGTTAAACAAAATTGTGACTATTTGAATGTCTTAGGGATATATAATGGACTTTATGAGACATTGTAGTGTCTAATATTAGTATTGGACTTACAGGCCATGGAAGAAAGAGAACAGTGATTCATTGGTAAGAAAGAAAAACACCATTGTGTCAAATTACCCATATTTTTGTGTACCTTTTCCTCCACCATCTCCTACATTAAAATTTTAACAATAGGCCTTGTTAGCAAAAACTATGATAAAATGCATAAAGCAGATTCAAAAATGTAGTGCACTGATGTCAACTTCTTAAAAACCACGTAACATGGATTTCTTGAATTTTCAACCTAGTGCAATTTAGTCATCATCCAGGTTTGAGCTTTCCATGTGTACAGTCATATGACTTGAAAAACTGAAATTAGAATATCCTCTACTATGAGAGAAGAAAAAAAAAAATCTTGGGAGTCTGAACTTTGCCACTGATCTCCTGCTCAAATCTGGATTTAATTGCAATTCAAAGAGGTTTTAATGGTAACAGGTGTTTATTACTAAACAACAGGCAGTTAAGTGTTGGACAGGATCACTTTTTGCTCCCAAAGTAGGAAATAGTTGCCAAGATTGAAATACTGAAGTTAATATGCTTCAGCAGAGCAAGAGGAAGTTCTTTTGAGTGCCCCATCCCTGACTGTTTATCTCTCACACAGATAGAGTATTGGGTACACTTGGTCTTCAGTGAGTATCATCATGATTCATTAGCCATAATGCAGCCGCTCATCAAGCAATGTAACTCAAATATACTTCTCATGAGGCTGTGAAATTCTGAAGGAGAGAATTTATTGTGCTATTTAGAATGTTCTGCCTTCCTGAAACTTCTGACCTATTCATTTCAAAAGCAATGAAAATGATGTCTGCTTTTCTCCCATCTGTTCCACCCAAGAGATTTTTGAGTATTGAGTGCAATGAAGCCTAGGTAATTACCTGAAATTAGTTGCTGCTATTTGTGTGTTCTTTTGTGTTTTAAAGACTTCTGTTTTCTGGTGGGTGTGGTGCCACGCTCACTGAAATATTTGGGGATTTTCTAGGTACTATTTAATAGTATGTGAATATGATTGTATCACACCCACGTCTTGCTCATATTGCCAGTAAGAACAAAATTCAATTTGTAGATTTTGATGTTAATTCTAATGCAGATTTTGTTTTCACGAATGTTTTTCTCACTTATTGGAGAAGGGGATAGCAAGGAAAGAATGAGTTCTTTGGGTAAGGAGATTCAGTTTTGTTTTGATTCCTATTTAGAATATAATTTTTATAGAGTCAAGAGTCTGGGCATTTGTTTGTGCCATGGGACAAGTCTTAAATGAGGCAAAATTATTAACTGCTGTTGAATTTGCTGTGCTTTTGTGGTAAAGTTTCAAAAGTCTGAAGTAGAGACCCTATTAAAATAGAACACATAGTGCTGCTAACCATCTGAAGCCTAGAGCAGATTGAGCAGAGACACAGGGTACACTGCTAAGCTAATCCTGTTCCCATCTGTACCCAGTGGTTGCACAGTACGTGGTCCAAATGTAGTCTTATCCTAGAGATTCACTCAAGAGACAGTTTAAATAGCAAAACATTGAAAATATTGCTAAACTCTATTATCACCTGGCCTAGCATTTAACTAACAGGTTTTTTCTACCACACCTCATATTTCTCCTGTCTCAACTGCATCTTTATACTCTAGCTGATGTTGATATGCTAAAATGCTTACATGAGAGAAGAATATCTAATGCAGATGGCTTGCTTGCCAGAGAAGCTATACCATTCTTCATGAAGTCCTATAAATTCAGTGTCTCCTGATGTCCTGATACAGGTTTTGGAAAGCATTTATGGATCTAAAAGTTACATGTTAGACTAGAGTTCCTTCTAGTATGGCATAAAAGGCTCCTTGTACTTCTGTGCTTGCTGCTGTGCTCTGGCAGTGTAAACCTCTTGTGCTTGTATCCTGTATTTGCTAGATTTCCTGGAGTGTCAAGAAGAAGCAACCATTTTTAAAGGGTGGAGGCCTAAGGGATTTGTGTGCTTTGTCTTATATACACTCCTATTTAAATATTTTGGACAGATCTTTTATTGTTCTCTGTTAGTGTCAAAAATAATTAAAAATCTGTTTCTTTCATGGAAATGAAAGTTTCATGGAGATACTCACTCGGACTGGAGGTGTGCCAGCTCTTTATGCCTGAATCTTTGCTGAAATATATACTCTTCTATTTTTTGCTCTCTCTGAATACATTACATTGACTGTAATGTTGTTTGTTAATCCATTTTCATATTGTGCTGGCACTGTGTCTCGTGAAACCCTGGCTGCAGATTCTCTTATTGATACACTGGCAACAGGAAAACAGACAGCTGGCTGTTTTTCAGGAATATATAATCATGTTTAATGATCAATTGCTCCTATGGCTGTCTTTCAACATGTAAACAGAGGGACAGATTCAAGTCTCAGCTACACTACTATAAATATGAGAATATCAAAAGAATTCTTTTGAACCTAGAAGTGCAAATCAGTGCTCATTCTGGACATACAGTTAGTTTTAACATAAGGGGAACAGTCAGAAAAACAACATTTTTTAAAATAATCCTGCAATAGGCTTCTATTATTTCAGATTGAAATGGGTGGTTTTTATGTCATTATTGGAACTGGGATTGAATATCTGATGGAGATTTTAAAATTTAGCAACAATATTGATTGAAGGAAAAAAAGGTTTGTCAGAAAACTATGTACCCATTTGTACATTCATTCACGCTTTTATCTTTGGATTAACATATAATATGCAGCTGGCTGACATGATAATGATGCAAATAATTTTAAAAAGTGGCTTTATTATTCTTTAGTATGTTAGTGTTTATTTCATTTTCAGTGAATGGCAGAAATGCATCTTTTAAGGAAAACTGAGAACAAAAAAGGCACTGAAAGTGAGATGAACGCTCTTTGCTTCGTATGGATTTAAACCATAGTTACAGGAGAGTTTTTATTTTATGTTTACATTCCAGAACACTGCAACAAAGATGTCTGTGGATATTCTTTATTCATTCTACAGAATTTGCATATGATATCAAAACCCTGATCATATAACATATGTAATAAATTTCAATGCAAAGCACTTACGAGAATGGAACTCTCAAAGCGGGTTTTGGGGTACATCATTTGTTCTAGACCATCATTTGTTCTAAATGCCTAAATTAATGGTTGCATTTTCAGAGCTTCTGAGCAGACCTAATTTGCTGTGAAGTCATATGGAATTGCAGAATGGTCTTAGCACACAGAAAATGATAAAGCTGAGCACAAAACTAACTTTGTTTCCTACTTTAATTCAATTCTTCAGCCACAGGACTATCCTTTTGTTTGTACTATCACACAGTCAGAATGAAATGTATTAGGTGGAACTGTTGTACTTAAATAAATTAAAAATTAAAGGTGTTTAGCAATTCTATTATTTGTGATGTTGCCTACTGTGTGTTTTTGTACTTTGCTGTAATTTGCTTGCTTATAATGCTGTCTGTGACAGCCTTCCTCATGTGAATATCGCTTTTTTCTGCATGAAGTCCCATGCATTTGTAAAGAAAGGATGATCAGTGTTGGCTTTACCAGTTTAAAACAAGCAGTGTCATAGAATACCAAAGTTAGAGGAGAGAGAGGTGAGAGATTTACAGCTAATTCAACAGTCTACTAAATGTGGTACAAAATCTTTTCAGTACTTTATCAAGAGTAGCTGTGAATGGCTGTTCTTTATGAAAAATACCATTTTCTGTGGAAGATATCTCACTGGTAATCTTACCGGTAGAAATAGATTGCAGTCTGCCGAAATAAGAAAATGAGCAAGAGGCATCAAAGTACTTTTAAAAATGAGACTTAGAGAGGGTGAAAGGGCATTGATGATAACGAAGTGGTGTTATGAAATCTGTCTTCACAAGAGAGTGGCCCAAGAGTGGCATTAGCAAATGTTACTGTTCAAGAGTGTCTTAATGAACTGAGACAATAAAGAACTGCTGTTTTATTATCTTTGTGGATTCTTTCTATGGCACTTGGTAATCTAGGGTTAGATAAATTTTGCACTTTTAATCAGAGATTCAATGTCGTGCCTACAATAGAGAAGAAATTTATATTGTTAAAAAATATCAAGGATATTTTTTTGTGTTACAGAACAACTGCGTTAAAGGAAGTGTATTAATACCCTGGAGTCCACATCTGAAAAGTTACAAAATGCCGAAGTGAAGGCTGCAGGTGCACTTGTGTGCATAATCTCTTCTTTAGATCATGCTGCTTACTTATTAGCTAGAATGTGCATTGTGTGTAAACATACAGTGTTAGCTAGATACAGCTCTCCGAAATTCTCAACCTGTGTTGAGGTTTAGGCACTTGAATCCTGCTAAAGCCTACAGAAAAAGTGTCCTGGGTATTTGAAGCTTTAGGAAGCTGGGACCTACACTTGTCACTGAAACGTGGTAATTCTAGAAAGTAATTGTAATGAAAAACGCAGAAGGAGTATTGTTGGACAATATAATATGAAAAGGCTTGGAAATCACAATTTTTTTGAGAAATGACCAGATGGATGATTTATGACTGGAACTGAAATTTAAACAGTCCCTAAAACACCATCTATCATTCACATCTATTTTGAAATTGGAGTTTTAAAGTCTCTGCTGATTACATAGTTGCATGCGTTTCAGGTAAAGTCTTTTTTCCTGAGTTTAAAATTTAAGCAGCATGAAGCTGTGTGACTGAAACTAGTCACATCTTTGCTTATTACACATTTTGTATAACAGTTCATGTTATTTAGACTAAAACAGAATGCAAAATAATAACCAGTGGAGTTTCAAGCACTAAAAACGTTTCAAGCATTAAAAAAAAATATTGTAGACTTGTGCATCGTAGGTGTCAAAGTATACTTCAAGATGTCTCAAACTGGAGTAAAGATTAATTTCTACTTAATTGAAATCCTGATTGTTCTCTTTCTTCCCTTTAATTTCATTTTATTATTTTTTTTTTTTTTAAATAATCCTAACATAAGCAGTGCTGAAATAGAAGCTTGGGATTTGCCTCTGGTTGCTTCATATGTATTTTTTCTCACCGGTGAACAATTTTTATTATCCTGTCCTCATACTCTCTGAAGTTCATGCCTTGCTGGTATACTTTCTGTTAATTTTCTGCCCTGTTTCTCATATCCCAAAAAAGTTGCGCTACTTTTCCCTTTAGCTAGCCTAACATTCCATTTTACATCTCTGATAGATTTTAATTGCTTTTGGTGATATTTGAGTTCATTCTGCAAAGCTCCTTACAAGGGATATTAATTGCAATAAAAAACCCCCAGTGTACCATTTTGACATAATAATCTATAATGCTTGAATGGGCTTATAAAGAATACTGAAAATATGAATGCTGGCATGACCTACATGTCAGACAAAAGCTATTCCCTTAGGGAATGGAGATAATTTGCTTTGGTCTCATACATTATGCGCCTCCTCTTTTACACCCCAGTTCCATGAAAAATATTTTTTGTTTTGTATCAGAGAGTTGTTAAAGTTGTGAGTGGAGTATTAGGCTTGGTTGTTCAGGATGTTAACATCCTGCTAGGATTTCGGCAGTCTCATTCTTTGTTTCCTGTTACCTATTCTTTTTTTTTTTTTTTTTGTCCTCAATGCTTTTCTCCAAGTAAAGATTTCTGTTTCCTCTTTTATTCTTTGAAGAGTGAATGATAGCAGTTCCTTTTTGTTGGGGATGATACAAAGAAATGGCAAACTTTATAAACAAAAACTAAACTGAAAATGTTTCACTGATGCAGCCACGCCAGTGATTAATTAGCCACTTTATGTTAAATATGCTACCAACCTCTCCAAAATGCATGGAGTCCTAGACAGATAGAGAACAGGGCTGGCCCCTTCTAGAGTACTGTGTTGTCTCTTCAGACGGGATTTATGAGCAGAACTTGTAGGTAAGGGAAGAATTCAAGGTACAGTGAATATTCAACCCTACAGGAAGATGTCATCTCTGCCACAACACTTAAAGGAATTGTCCCTTTATGACGACTGAGTTTCTAGGGATGGATTTTTCAGCTACTATATGCTGAGGATAAAACGATGTAGATTAGCACCGTGCTAATTTGTTAGCATCCTCTCTAATTTGTTGCGTACTGTTTTCCTATGCCAGGTTGTAAAATAAAGGAAATTGGGCAGGGTCTTTGAAAGTCATGAATCTCAAATTCTGCGTCTCCTACTCTTCTAAGTAGACATGTATTAATTGATAGGGAACTAGACAGTTTTCTAGATAGGAACCAGATGGAAGCATAGCATAGTAGGTTTCTTGTTTGTCTTTGTGAAGGTACCCATTTATTTCATAGACACTTCTGCTGAGGTACCTCCAAGTTAAGTTTTTAATTTAAAACCTCACCTATATCTCATCACCTAGGATATTGGTATGAAAAATACTGTGTGTAAAATAAAATATTACATGACAATTTAATAAGTTCTGGGGATAAATGATGTTCAGGTGAGCCAACTCCTCCTGAATGTGTATCCAGTTTACTAATTCCTATATTACATATTTCATGGACAATGATATTTTTTTAGACAATCGTGTTTATGGTGTATTTGTTGTTAGGTTATTTATCATTCATTATTTTACAGGTAGAGAGTGAGTATAACTGGTGTGTATGTAACTGTGGACTGAAAGATGTGTATTTCATTTTCATTCTAGTATCATTTGACAATATTTATATGGATGTCTTATTTGCATATTTACATTTCTATATTAATAGGCAAGTATTTCTTTTTCAACTATCAGCAAAAAGACACATTCATGCCACTTTATCTTGTACAGAGAGGTATTTACAGAGTATTTTACAGACATGTTTGGTTTCATCATTATTCAAATCACAGTGTGAAATGTTTTATAGCAAAGGATCCAAATGAGTTGCTATGAGAGTGCCATGGGCTAACAGGAATGCTTTAAACTATATTGCTTGTGTATTAACCTTAACATGAGAGGAAACACTGGATCATCGGCTTGCTGTGGGATTGTCGGCTTGCTGTGTGAAAAGAAGCAGCAGCAGCATGACAATGTGAGGAATGAGTGAAATCAGCAGAGAGTGGCCTGAAAGGCTGTCAGACTCTGAATAATGTTTGAACAAGTGTGAAGCGGGAATATTGTTAGATGATGTATGTGATGTGCCAGAGCCTTGGAAATACTGCTCTTCTATCAGATGAGTTACTGTGTGCGTCTGAGCCCTGAATATCTTTCATCTGCACCACACTGTGTTAACTGTGATGTGCTGTATTTCCTGCCTCAGAAATTCTGCTGAATATTTTATAGGATTTTTTGTGTTAGCTGAACTTCAGTTTTTACTCTCTTTTTCTTTTTTGGTCTTTTAGGCATTGGCTGTTCTGGGTAACTTTATGATTGGGATTATGTGAGAAAAGCTAATGGGGGAATAGCAGTCACTTTTCCTCTTGTGAGAACAACTGCAGTACTTACAGTGGCTAAACACATTATATTAGAGAAATTCTTTTCTTTATAAGGGCTAATCATGATTGACAGTGCTAGCCATTAATAAGGTGTTAAATGTTACAGATTCCTGTTAACGTCAGTGGGAATAGTATTTAAGCCTTTAAATTGCACTGGATGCAGAAAATCTGTGGTGTTTATGATCTGGAAGGCATATCACTGCTTTGTCCTTTTTACTGTTAAAGTTGGGAATTTCATGCTGAAGAATGTAACCTATTCTCAAGGGTATCCAGTGTTGTGTTTTTTTAACTTGTTCAAGATTTGATAGTAATTTTTACTGTGTGTTTCTAATGTATTTGCCTATTTAGCTGTTGCATATATTTGTTTCCCAGTGCTTTTTCACACTTCTCGATATTCTTAAATATTCTCTTTTATGCCTAGCTTGCTCTCATTCTTATTACAACTTGTTGTCTTTTTCAAATATTATTACAAATAATATATAATTCAGCTCTCTCTTCTTGCTCTTGGCAATTAAAACACAAAGGAAAGTGAGACCCCATTAAAAAACCCAATCAGATATATGATATGATATGATATACTCATTTGACAAGCCATCACCTCTAAGAAAATATATTCCTTCTAATGTAATCGCTTATCATTTTTTATTCGCCATCATGCCTGTCGTGATTATTTCTGGTTATTATGACGTTCAGATCTTCCAGCTTCTGTCTACATGAAAATAGGGATTTTTCAAAGACCCAAATGGTGGATACATGCACAGTTCTTATAGAAAAGATTGATTTCTGCTCCTTAAGGATACAAACAGCATGAGCATGTCCTCATTGTCATGACTGATTTTCCTGGTTTGAGACGCTAAACTTCCAGAAGATCCCAAGAGGAGAGAATGGCCCCCGATGTCTGTGATCAATCTCCTTTGTTAAGGTCAGTTGGTTACTGTAGTTTCCCTATAAATACATGCTGTTTTGTTTCTGTAGGTGGTGTGGTTTAACCCCAGCCAGCAACTAAGCACCACACAGCCACTCTCTCCCTCCCAGTGGGATGGGGGACAGGACTGGAAGGAATAAAAATGAGAAAAGTAGTGGTTGAGCTAAAGACAGTTTAATGGGGAAAGCAAAAGCCATGTGCTCGAACAAAGCAAACAAGGAATGAATTCACTGCTTCCCATGGGCAGGCAGGTGTTCAGCCATCTCCAGGAGAGCAGGGCCCCATCATGCATAGTGGTTACCTTGGAAGACAAACACCATCACTCCAAACGACCCCCCCTTCTTGTACTTCCCCCAGTTTTATATGCTGAGCATGATGCCATATGGTCTGGAATATCCCTTTGGTCAGTTGGGATCACCTGTCCCAGCTGTGTCTCCTCACAACTACTTGTGCACCCACAGCCTCCTTGCTGGAGGGGTGGGGTGAGGAGCAGAAAAGGCCTTAGCTTGGTGTAAACCCTACTCAGCAATAACAAAAATAACCCTGTGTTATCAAGACTGTTTTCAGCACAAATCCGAATCATAGCCACGTACAAATTACTATGAAAAAAACTAACTTAATCACAGTGCAAAGCGGCACAGTAGTCACTACTGACAACAGCAGTGTGAGGGTAGGAATGCAATGTCTACCCATACAACTCTGTTTTTATGAGATATTATTATTGTATCTCAGTTTTATTTGAAAGTCATTTGAACTATTATTCATATCTATTCTTTCTTTTCTCCAGTGTTGTGCAGTAGTCTAATGATTTCTTTGCTAAAATCCTCATTGTGTAAATCTAGTTCTGAACATGAGCTGAAATTTGTTTTTGATGATGGTTGATAGGGTTGCCTTGGGTCTTGTGAAGCATTGCCTGATGTGGAAATTATAATCATAGGGTTTATTCTGTTCAGCTCAGCTTGACAAGCCAAGTATCGCTCAGTGCAGATAGGAACAGCTTTGGAGAGGTGGAAGGTGGCTTTCAAGTTACAGTTATGCTGTCCTGACCTTGGATCAGTTAGGGCTGGTTTGCTCCTCAGAATTATCTTAAACCATTTCCAGTCCACTTTTGCTCATCCTGTGGTCACAGGATACCTTCTTGGAAAGCTATGAAACTTGCCTCATCAGTACCTCCTTTTCTCCCCTTGTATTAAATGCAACTGGAAAGAACGCCTGTTAATTTTCAAACGCAGAACTGGGAGTTTCAATTATATGGGAAACTGGACAAATGGGAAGAAATTCAGTCACAGAACTCAATGCCAGCACCTTACCTTGAAACAATGTTTTCATTTAGAGACATTCATGACCAGAATGAATGTAGTTGTAAAAGTTACACAAACAGTATTTTAGCATTTTAGTATTAGTATTTAGTATTTTAGGCACTATTAGTAAGTAGTTGGCGTGGAGTTACAGCTTCAGAAAACATTCCGAGGAGGAGCATTACAATCCTATGATTAGGTGTGCTTGAAGGTGGGCCACTTCATATACGTGTAAAGAAATGTCAGTGAGGAATAAACTCAGATACCACGTAGTTTAGTAAAGAGGAGCTGGAAATTATGTGAAGTGTTTGAAACTTTGTCTCACACTGCATTGACGCTCATCAGAAATCGTGTGTATTATTGTCTGTATGCCGATTTCTTAAATATATTAGTTTGTTACTGTAATAATTAAAGTGGGAATGCTGTTTTTAACATGATAACACCTGACAGTTATTAGCAGCACTTATGATATAATTAGGTGGTTAAAGTCTAGGGGCAGTGGGCTAATAACTTACCTATACTGATGATTACTGTTTTGGATCCTGTTATTGATGTTACATTTGTTGTTATACTAGAGGCAGTGGTGCTGTAATTTACATTGCTATAAATCCAGAATGCAAACCTATATGTGTCATTTTTATGTCTGTTCACAGATGATCTCTTAAAAAGGGAATTGTTGTGTTTTCATCCAAGTCTAGTACTTCTTATGAAGCAGGGATAATGCGGTTCTAGATTATTGTGAATTTCTATCCAATTCTGACTGTATGAAGAATGGACGAAACCTTTCCTGTGTAAAACATCTTGTAATATCTTAACATGAGTTGCCAAATAGTAGCAAAGTGACTTCTGGATAATTCAAAATCTGTTGTGTGTCAAAATACACCCTGAAAGTTGGATCTTTGAAAGGCAAACTTACTGTGCTTTGGAATGGTGTGGATTATAAGAGAGAAGAAATAATACATACTGCAGAGTCTGCTTTGATAAGAGCTTTCATAGCTGATTTGATCACTGTGTTTCTAGAGCAGGATATTGCTGCTTTGTTGATATCCTTAGTTCACTAAAGGGCGTTTAGTTCATGGTGATGGGCAGTAACTCTATGAATTGTCCCACTGACTACATTAATATTACACCTCTAAGTAATGGTTCACCAGCAGGACTAAGACAGTCACAAACTTGTCGAGTTTGAAAAGGCTTGGTCATGGCCTGAACCTGCCATTTGTAAAATACAAATTTTAGCATGCTTGTATTGCCTTAAATAATATAACCTGCTCTTTATAAACTTTATTTTGCCTTCCCAGCTTTAAAAACCTTTGAAGTCTGCTCTTTGACTTGAACAAGATTATGGTTGCATGTGGAAAGAACCTAAGGATAGTGGAACAAGCTATCTAATGTTCATTTTAAAGAATCCCCCTTACTTGGACAGTATTCAATATTAAGGTGTCCTTTCTATCTCCCATGTGGCAGATGTCAACTGCTGATTATATGCCACTGTCAGTCAACTAATTAGGTGTATTTTCTCCTACTCCTCAGGTAGCCTGAGGTAGCCATAAGCCAGCTCCTAGTAATTGGTGAAGATGGTGCTGACAACCTAAAAGATTTAGAAAAATAATGGTGTTCACATAGGAAGCAAAGCTTAAAAATTTGAGACTTTCAATGGTGTTATATTAATTCAATTTAGACAAAGAGCTCCACATTTGTTCAAAGCACTTTTTACACTAATTGGATACTCTTCAAAGCCTTAATTAAAACTTTGAAATTACTTTTGTATCCTGGATAGATACAAAAGTAATGCTAATATCTTCACAACCATATGCTTTGTAGCTGGGCTAATGTTTTCTAATTTTGAAAATTTAAAATACAGGGCAGTACTTCTTACAGATAGAAAAAAAGAAGGAAAAACTGTTCAGCATAGTCTTATTACTGTAATATCTGGTAATTTCTAGTATGATAGGATCTTACTGTACTTTGACAGCAATATTGTCACACACCTTTTGATTGTTTAGAGGCATAATAAGAATGAGGCAAAAATTGATTGGGGGCTGTAACTTCTCTTCTGCAGTTTTAATCACTGGAGAATGAACTGAAAAGAAACCCTCTCCCCCTCCCCAAACAATAACAACAATAACAACAATAACAGTAGCAACAACAATGATAAAAACAATAACAACAATAACAATAGAATATGAACCCTGTGCGCGTGTGTGTTTCTGGGGGGAGGAGAAACAGCATCATAAACTGTGGACTGTGGATCCAAAATATCTGAGGATCAATTTGCCTGTGTGCTAAGCATCTGCAGCAAGACTGGACATCTTTGTGTTTGAAGGAATAACTTTCTACCATCTGAGCCAGAAGTTTTGTTTCTCTTAGTCATGATTCTAGCAGCTTAGGGCTGAATGTGATATAGCTGGACAAGAGGACCTTGTGGCTGTAGTAGTGCCCTCTGAGAGAAAAGTAGAGGAAATTATAACCATTTTAGGCCCTCTATCCTTTTCTGATAAATCTGGCTATAGGTGTCTCCATAACTGATATGTAGTTTTGCACCTAAAAAAAGAGGAGAGGGCACACCAGTGAATAGTTAAAGGTAGTATAGATAAAGTATTTGTGCATGACTTTATGTGTCTCTCTGCTTTTGGATCTTAGCACACTGAATATGTATGTTTTAATGGGCACTGTATGTGAAATGATCTGCAGTTGACCAGACCTCTAGGTGTAGTTTACAGGTGAGGTGGTGACTGCACAGAAGACTGATCTCTTTCTTTTAATAAGCCATTAAAATTATTTTTCACACAAATTTTGAGCTAATTCCATACTTTGGTTCTTGGAAATAGATTTTCTTGCTAATATATCTTGTTTAGCTTTGCACTTGGATAACTGATGCACTTTATGATGTAGCTGGCAGATTGCACTGGAGTTGTGCGGCAACTGAAATGTAGTTAGTGATTTTTGAATCCTGCAGCTGTTCATCCATTTAATTGACAGTTTTATCATAAGACCGAATATGAACTGGTTGTGTTTGTAGAAGTTGCTCAATACCATAGCAAAATAATGTTTCAAAATATTAGTTGGTAACATTCTCAGAGTTTCCTTCTGGTTGCCTCCAGAAGTCCTCCCTGGTTAATATACAGATCTATGCAGTTCACATGAGACATGCTTGTTGTGGACCATTCAATTTTAAGACATCTGTGATTTTTTCAAAAAGGAATAGACAGTAGACCTTCTGAAGGGGAAGAGGTAATCCAACCAATCCAAGCTGTTCCTTTTAGGGCTTTGTCAGAGCCAGTTAGATCTTAATTGCTTTATTTGTACTGCTTAGCAATTTACTTAGCAGGTCTGTTATCCTGAGTCTTCAAAAGTCTTCAAAAATTTTCAGTCAAAGGAAATATCATAAGAAAACAGATCTGACTGTATAGAATTCCTACACATATAAACCAGAAAATTTGATGCTCTAATATTGGTTTTGGGGCCATATTCTAATACTTTTATTCTAATACAAATGGCCATATGCTAATACTTTTATTTCCCAATGAATATTACCTTACTCAGAAACTGTAATATTTGGAAGTGGAATAAGCAAGCTCTTGAGATTAGTGAAAGTGATTAACTCTGGCAGAAAATGTATTCAAGTTCTAGGAAATTCATCTGTTTAATTAACTATTTTTAGCTACTTTGTGACCGGTCCTAATTAAAACATGCATATTTGTTAAACGTATTTGCAAATTGGGATATTATTTGGTTGTTTAAATATAAATGTGTCTAGTCCCCTTCAGTGTCGAATGAAAGTTACAGAACAGGAAGACCTGCTGGAACTGGCTTTGCTACAAACTGGTAACAAGAATGTCTTCTCCCTGGAAATAAATTCCGCTGAATGGACTGTTTTAATGTAAGTCCAGTTGCTTTAGCAGAGGGTGCGTGTTGTCATACTCTGCCTACTGCCTGGTGTTCTTGTGTGCAAGAGCTATACCTTGTCTGGTTTTTGTGGGACTATTCTGCTAAGAGCTATCAGGTGAGCAGAAGGCTGGGGACAGAGTAGTGAATATTGGCTTGTGATTCCTAAGTAGACACGGGGAAGAGGAAGTAGGAGGACAGCATGCAACATTCAGCAACAGATGTAGCCCATCACAGGAGATTTTGCTGCAAGGTGTCAAAAGCTTATGCAGATAATGGAAATACAGTGTGGGAAAAAAAGCCCACTTACTTTGAAGCTCTCTTGACAGACTTTTCAATAGGCACAGTTTTTCCATAAATTATTGCATACTTCCTGAAGCACATAAAATGACAGAGGGTTTTTTGGCTGCTTTTTTTCTTGTGCTTCCAAATATTTCCTTGGAGAGTCTATGGAGACTTTCTTCTGAGTTCACATCAGCATTTTTTGCTAATTGTTCCTGATGCTTCTCCATATTGTGAACTTTTTAATTGAAAAGTAGCAGCAGATTTCTGTCCCTAGACATGAACAAAGAAGTCTGTTGATGTGATATAAAAAGAGAAAGGGTAGAAAGTAGTACTTAAAATAAATGTTTCCATTTCAGTGCATACAGAATGAGTGGTTAAATGACATCAAACAACTTAATAATTGAATGAGAAGTCACATTTCTTTCACAGTTTCTCCCCTTAACTTGCCTGGATTTTTGCTAAAGCTGGGTTACTGCTATGAAATTGCTTACTGGAGAATCTGCTTTTGTAGAGATGCTGACAAGTGAACTCTATTTTGCACTGGTTAGGTCAGTGAAAAGCTGTGACTCATAAAAGTCGGGTTGGTTGGCTTCTCCTATCAATCTGTGCTCACCTGTTTTATCTGTGACAACAGTCTGTCATTTTCCTTTGGTGGGTTCACCTCCTTGTCATATGTTGTCTATCAGGCATAATGGTCTACCAGGCATAATGCTGGACACTATTAATCTACAAAAAGTAGTGGTTGTCTCTTCAGAAGGGATAAGAAATTAGGGGTAGAATTGTTCAAAGGTCTGAAAGTGCCTCACTGAGTAGTTTCCACAGAAACTAGCAAGTTTTTACCTGCTAACGTTCTGGTATTGATTCATAAAGCAGACATTTTTTATATTTGGAGAACATCAGGTTGTACACACTTCTGTAAATCAGACAACCATTTTAGAACTGAACAGGCAACTGTTTCGCTTCGGCTGAAAGCTGGCCATGGGATGGAAGCGACCTTTTAATATTGGGGACAAAAAGAGCAAAACCAAAGGACAGGTGGAATACTTGTGCCACTTTTTGCTAAAATACATCTAGATATCATGGCCTCTAGAATTTGGGCCTCTGTATACAAAATTCGTGACGATTGCTAATTAGGTTTCAGATAGATGTGGGATTTTTGACTCCCCCCACCTCTGCATTATTTGTTAGTGTTTTGAACTGTAGTCTAGCAGCACTAGGTAGAATTTCTGGGTCATATTCCACAATGCTCATTTATCAAGAAGCTCCTGATTTGGGATTTTGGGACCTTTTCTGAAGGCTGCCAAGTGCTTTATTGAATCTAATCCTCCAGTACATGCTCCACCTGTGGCATGTGCCACAGCTTCAGGGAACAGCCACTGTATGGTATGTGCTACTGTGCAGACAGACCCTCCAGCTGGACACAGAGCAAATTGCCCAGACCCAGGGCAAGGGATATAGAACACTATATGCTCTCACTTCACTTTCCCTGGGCAGTTATTTTGAAGCGATTTTCCATCTCAGTCTGCTGGGCAGAACCATTTGTGCAGCTTTCCTCCTGAACTTGTTTTGTGGATAAATTAAGAATTTTTCTCTACAGTCATGTGAAACCTTTCATGACCCCAAATGATGCACCAAGTTAATGCTCACATAGGCCACTGTCTTATATATATGTTTGGGGTCTCTTGGAGAGCAATGCTTGCATGTATTTTTAATTTCTCCAGGAATCTTCCTGTGATAGGGTGAGTTGTACTATTTTCCTCTGCTGTGCGAATTTGCCAATTATTATGCCACAAGAAAAATTTTTCCTCATCATGTTGTCATCTTTCATTTTTATGCTGATACTACAGTTATGAGTGTCTTTGAAATGTGACCTCTCTGGGTCTTGTCTTTATTTTTTGTCTGTCAGATATTAAATCATTAATGTTTCAAAATCAGATGTCTCTGAACACAAAAGTGAAGTTTCTAGTTGACTGTTTTCTTAAATTTGTTGAGAAGTATTAGCCCTATTTTTCTAACCTTCGATGACCTCCAGTTCTACTTCAAACAGGTGTCTAGTGGTTACCTTTGATTGAGGATTGTTTCTCGTATATATAAGGAACTGACTCCTATAATTGAAATCTTGCTAGATTGTAGGTATTTCTTTCTATTATGAAAAGAGGCACTTTTTACCCCAACATTGTGGTTTAGATTATTGGAATTCTTTAGTTGTTGTTTTTCCAAATTCTTGAATATTCTGGCTGCAAAAACGTTCCCTAATTCTTCTGTCTTGTTCTTTGAATCATGCCATACGTAAGTTCAGTAGTTTTCCATAATTAATAATGGTTGCCTAACTAAACCTTGATTGATTGGTTTTTTTAAGTCATTTTTTAAATGCAGGGCCTTTAAAAAACTTATCCAAATTGTATTTATAGTTGACTTGCTGATGATAAACACAGTTTTTCTCTTTTTAAAGCCATAAGTATAAAAGTGACTGCTTTATTCCATGATGATATTCACAGATTTTATTAAAATTTTACTTTCTCCATTTACAAAAATCATTTATTTAGACCGGTTATTTGCAGAGGACAGGAAAGAAATAGAAGGGTGCTCTCTACCTTTGAATAACCAGGAATACATATCAATAGGAATATGACTGCAATCAGACATTCATGTCCTGAAAGGTCCAATGAGAAGCTCTTGGTTTTCTGATTAAAATGAAATGCAACACTTCTGCGTCTTTTTATACTAGTTCTCACCCATTTTTGTCCCTTCTTGTTCCCTTCAAACCCTCAAATTTCCCTGTACCTGAGTAACTACTTTGTCTCTTGCATGTCTTTGTTCCTACCAACCAATTTCTTTTCCTCACTTGACTCCTAGAGTTCATCCATTTGATTATAGTATCTTAGTTTCTTTTCACTCTGTAAGACTTCTTCCTTCCTTCCCTTCCTCCCTCCCTTTTTTCTTCTTCCCTCTGGACAGTCCACGTACTCTTGGCATTTGCTCCCTATGGCATAGTATTTCTCTTTGGGTAAATATACACAGAAGTTCTTCCATAAAGCTGACTTTGAGACAACTTTGCTTCAGTAGTGAGCAACATGGAAGTAAACCCAAATGTGATAATTAAAAAGTTCAAAATTTGGTTTTGGCAAATGCTGGAGAATAGGAACTCATGGCTTCAATTTGTGAGACAAATGCTCTCAGTCTGGCTCCCCGCTAGCAGAATCTTCCCTGTTCATTCTGTGACACGTTACAGCCGACTTTAGAGCAGTTTTCAAGTGAGTCCTGACAGTCTTTCATTCTGGCCAACCGATGCAAGGCGCTAGTCTTTAAATGGTAAGCACAAAATATGAAATCCTGATGGTGTTGAAATGAATGACAGGAACGCCTACTGACTTTGTCGGAAGACTTTCTAGGGATTATAGTTGCTTCTGACTTCAGGGAATTCAAAACTGGATTCTGGCATAAAGAAAAAACACTCGTATACATTGTATGCCTTTCAGACCTTTGAAAAGCCAGAGCTTACTGATGTTCTTTTAATTACTGGATGATGTTGTACAGGAGTGTGAATCCTAGGTACTGCAGCCCTGGTGGGAAAGATGCTCAGCCAGCTGAAACTGATTTGTATTGCACTTTGAAAAGGCAGCATCAGAGCCAGCCTGGCTGTTGTTAAATTGCTTTCTAAAGCTACTATTGTAAGTAGCTGGCTGTTCAGCTACAGAAGAATCTGTCTGTAATCACGGATTCACTTTTATTTTTGTGAAACGGATTCAAACAAACCTTTATGATTTCCCTAGAGAAATACTTTATGTTCATATTGTTCACTCCAGGTGCATGGCCACAGCAGTACACCTTACTTCCTCACAACAATTTACTATACATGTCAGCATTGGCTTTGCTGCTGTGACTGAAATAATTTGTTCTTTCTCATGAAAGGAAAGTTAGAATCAAGGATGATGAGAGAATCTCATATTTCACTCCAATTGAAACCCATAGGGAGAGGTTAATATTATACAAGACTGTCTAATTCTGTTTTTTAAAAAAAATCCGTATCAATTGTAACTTTCCCCCCACAACAGCATCTTTGAGCTATCTTACAGAAACAGTTTGATTCTCACAGGGAAGAAGAGGAAGGGATGGATTGCTCCTTTTTCTTACTAGCTTTTGTGATTCTCACTATCTTTTGGAATAATAACAGTGATGGTGACAAACCACTAAGCTTTGAAAAGAGACAGCTATGCTTCTGTATACAACATGGTGACAACTTTCAAGGAAAACATTTTCCTCATGTTCAGATGGTACATTATGGACAATCTCTTTCTTGTCACTTCTCTTGCCTGGTTAATAGTGGGGTTTAGACACTTGTTTTTCTTGTGTAAGTGAGGAAATATCTAAACCTAACAGGATATCTGCTTGAGTGCAGAAACCTGGACAGATAAAAGGGAGGGAAGAAGGAAGATGGAAAAAGAAGAGGGATTTTGACTGTTTCTAGCTTGTTCAAATTTATTTTATAGCATGGTAATAACAATGCTAGTAAAGGTTTTGAGAATCAGTATTTCTGCCTTCCAAATATTTTTTTTCCTCAATATTTTCATTTTATTCAAATTGAGGGGGGATATGCATATATGTGCATCTATCTATAAAATCCAAATTTCCTCTGACTAATTAATAGGGAGAAAACTTGTGCTAGACCCTGAAGCTCCCAAATGGGTCCACTAAGAACCATATTACTGCATCACTTTTCAAATTTTGCGGCAGACACCCAGAAAAGTGGCTCTGAGCACATGTAACCGTGGACACCAAGATTCCATCTTCCTTGGCCACATGGCAGTCCAGCTGGGTTATCGCCCCTGAATTTTGAAGTTGTGAGGCACTAAAATTTAGTCCATCTCTGGTGGGCTGTTGTGACTTCATTTTGAGTCCTGTGGAAGATGACTCAGAATGATGCTGAGCCTGAAACATTTCAGCAAAATGGTTTGGGCTCAACAAAGTAACATCTTCTGATCAGGTTTTAAGCTAATCTGGGTCCTAGCGTTTAAGCACTACATTTCCTGAAGACTGAATTTTGTGACAATAATTTATTGCTATTTTCAATAACCTGTGGCATATCCATTGAAAGTTCCTGTTTACTGTTTATGTGCAGTGCAAAATGGAGAATAAAACTTTCAATAATTGTGGGCCCTCTAGCGGTCTTCCTGGAGCTGCATGTTCAGAAAATTACAGGACTGAATTGTATCTCCTAGTTTATGTATTCCAATATTTGCTGGTCATACCCAGCAACATGTAGTTGTTCGGATTCCATTGTGTCCCCTGGTTATTTATATTAATGAACAAAAAAACCTCTACTCCAAAAATCTTGCAGTCTAGATGGAAATATCAGTCAGGTATCTCAGTCCATCAGCAGTCAGCAGTCATAGTTCAATGATTTCTCACAGCCAGCAATAAATTGGCACCACTGCTGAAAGAAGTCCCAACTTCCCATTTTCCATGATCGGTGTTTTTTATTTTTCTGCCATCATTTCTCTTGTACAGGTACAGTGAGCTGAACAAGGAACTAACAGAAAAAAGAAAAAAGACCTAATCTTACTATAATTTCTCTAATGCACATATCCACATAAAGAAAGTACATCAACTGATTAACAAAAATTGAAAGTTTAAAAACTACTCCAAAAGTTTGAGAAGTGCTAACTGGACCTTAGTCACAGTTAACTTGCATTTATGATACTTTCTTACAAGATGTATACTTGCAGCCATCCTTTTAGGTAGAGATAACAGACTGCTCTTCTGGCAAAGAATGATGATATGATTAACCCTGCAGCAGGATTTTCCATTTGGTCACCTACAGAAAGAATACCTTTCTTCCTAAAATCCCCCCTCCCTTTTTTTTTCTGATCCTCTTTGTTTTCTCTCCCGTCAGAGAGTTGCTCCCAGAGGAGTGTGCAAGAAAGCTAGCTGTAGTAGAAAATTTGATTATGCAAATATAGTTTAGAGTTTGTACAGAGCTACAGAAGATTAACAGTGTGTGATGTGAGAAATGAATGCAGCTTCTTTTCCAGGGTGAATAACTGCAACCTAATGTGGATCTGTGGATGAAACATTCAGATAAAATCAGCAGTTGTGTTCTTCTTCCTCTCTCCTTCCAGTTTGTCTTTTTGTTTTTTACCACATACTCTACAAAACTCCCATCTTCCAAGAATCTGAAGATAGAAGAAGTGTAGAAAAGCACATGTGTTGTAGATATTTGATCATGGAACAGGTTTTATTGTCTTTTATACAGGACCTGGAGGGGATGAAATAGTAACTGCAAGTGACAGCTTCACAGCAAGCAAAAAGTGATACTTCACACAGTACAATTTAAAGCTGTAAAAGCATATTGTTCCCGGATTCTGGGGCTTTAAAAGGGTTCAAAAATTCATTAGATATGTTTATGAAAAGAAAATCTATGAAGGCTGTTGTCTGTGGCTCAGAAAGTCTGAAAGCCACAAATCAAATGAATCAAAGGAAAACGTTCTAGAGAACTACTTCGTATGCTGCTTCTGTTCTTACATTCCCATCTGCATCTGATGCCTACAGGGACAGGATGCTGGGCTAGATGGACTTGGCTTGGTGTTCCTGCATCCTCGGAAGAAATCAGGTTTTGTCTGTTATATTTCAGTTTTGTATTTCTTTCAGATCCCTGCTTCCGGAGGAGACTCAAACCACAAACACTAGGCTATCCACCAAGGATTTCCAAATATCATTTCCGTCATAGCTGAAACCAAAAGGAAGCATAAATTTCGAAGAAAAGTCTTGCTGAATTCTTTCAGACCAAATTAAAACAACCAGCTTCCTCCCCAGCTCCCTTGCCTTCTGGAAATAACAAAGCACTGAATGAAGACAAATACATTCTCATTGGTCCTTAAAGACTTAAGCTTTTCCCTGAGTGAAGATAATGGATCTTCCTTAGACAGGATATCTTTAGGTTTGGGTATTCTGGCAAGCTGCAGGCTCTCTTTGGGTATGTGCAGATTGAACTGTCTGTGTCCTTTTTGCTTTCATTAAATTTTTTTGTGCTAAGCACAGTTCTCCGCTTCAGTGTCCTTGGGAAGTATTATCTTTTTACTTTTGTAAAGAATCAGTATTGCTTTAGGTATCATAGTCCTATTATTTTGTGACAATCTTTGTTCTTCAGACCTCATAGGCTTTTAACTTCTCCTTTTCCCTTTATAAAAGACATGGCTTGTTTTTGTTATTTGATTTTATAGAAACACTGGGAATATTACGTACTGTTATGGCAGGAATGCTGTTCATGTGAAAGCTTCTGAATCTTCATAAAATAGGGTTATGGTTTTTCATAATAACATTTTTTTTCTCAAAATTTGTCAATCAGGTGATAATTATGGGTAATAAAAGCAAACACATGGTTTTCAAGCAGTCTGATTAAACCGTCTTGCTTTGATAGCTGTTGAGGTTTCATTTTTTGATGTTTGAGATGTACAAATCTCTGCATTTGTATGAAGAAGATCTAATTCATAACTATAATTCTTTTCTTTAGAGTATAAAGTTGTCATGGCTTAAGCCCAGGCATCAGTCAAGCCCCACACATCCACTCGCTCACTCCCCCACCAGCAGGACTGGGGAGAGAATTGGGAGGGTAGAAGCTACAAAACTCGTGGATTGAGATAAAGACAGTTTAACAGGGAAAGCAAAAGCCATGCAAACAAAGCAAAACAAGGAATGAATTCACTGCTTCCCATGGGCAGGCAGATGTTTAGCCATATCCAGGAGAGCAGGGCCCCATCATGTATAATGGTGACTTGGGAATCAAAAACCATCACTCCAAACATCCCCCCCTTCCTCCTTCTTCCCCTCACTTTATACACTAAGCATGATCCCATATGGTCTGGAATATCCCTTTGGTCAGTTGGGGTCACCTGTCCCAGCTGTGTCTCCTCCCAGCCTCCCATGCACCCCCCGCTTCCTGGCCAGTGTGGCAGTACCAAAAGCAGAGAAGGTCTTGGCTCTGTGTAAGCCCTGCTCAGCAAAAACATCTCCATATTGTTAACTCTGTGTTCAGCACAAATCCAAAGCACAGCCCTATACCAGCCACTGTGAAGAAAATTAACTCTACCTAGCTAATCCCAGCACGAAAATGTATTTGTGGTTGACTTAATTTCCTGCATAAAGGAGTTGAGTGATTTAAGGAAGACAGTCAATGTAGCATGATAAGCATGTGAACTGTTGACAGGAACATTTTTGATTCCTGTTTATTCACAGCTAAATGGCATAGTACTGAGGAAATGCTTTAATCTTTCAGTGCCTCAGTTCCCATCTGGATAGTAAATGTTTTGATGATAATCTCCTTAATGATAGGAGATGCTGTGCATGCTATGCATTCAAGAACAGTAACATGTTTGTTTTCACCACTTGTTACAGGTTGCGGTTTTTAGTATCTGAACTGCTCTCTCCGTTAGTTCTATAAGCACATTTTTCTACAGGCAGGATGAGTAGCTGGTAGCAAAATGAATACCTGATGACAAGTGGGTCTCTTAATAAGAAATCATTCTTCCTGAATCTATTTGTTGTGTTCTAGCTCAAAAATTTCCTGTAGACCAAGTGATTATTTTTTCTGAAGGATTTCTCAGATGACACTACTCTCATGAAACCTCTCTAGACTACTGCATCAAGCTCTGTGGCTCCCAAAATAAGAATTCCATGGATCTTTTGAACCCAGTCCAAAAGAGGGTGATGATCAGGGGGATAGAGCACCAATTCCATGAACACAGGCTGAAAGATTTGGGGTTGTTTAGCCTGGAGAAGAGAAAGCTCTGGAGAGACATCGTTGCGACCTTTCAGTACCTAAAGGAGCCTTCTAGAAGGCTGGGGGAGGGACTTTTTATGGGGGCATGTAGTGATGGGACAATGGCTTCAAACTGAGAGTAGAGTTAGGTTATATGCTAGGAAGAAATTCTTTACTGTGAGTGCGGTGAGACGCTGGAACAGGTTGCAAAAGTTTTGGAAAAATGTAGTCATTAAATATAGTGTGGGTTCCTCCTGCTGAGATAAGTAGTTGTTAGATAAAAGGGCTGTTAGTGAAATAATCAGAACATCTCCTTTACTTCATTGAGCACCACTGTGAGCACTATTTTATTGTTACTATTCCGAACAGTTTACAGAAACCATTAATAAAGGGTTAAACACTTTCCAGGGCTATATTTGTACCTGATAACTATCTTCATGATAGGAGAAGCTGGTCTGCCTCATCTTGAGTAGTAAGAAATCTGGTTCTTGCTTTCTTGAACTTAATACCTTTGCCTTCTATGACTGCTAAGAGACACTTTTATTAACTCATCTGAACTCCTACATTCCTTCTCTTCTAGGGAGCTGGGGTCATGACATATTAAGGTTCTAGGTCTTCTTATGGCAAGGCATCTAGGTATAGTGAAAAGAATTTCCTGATAATTGCACTTTAGGGGTCCCAGCTATCAATTTTTGAATCTGTGGCAAACCCCATTTTTGTATTTTTAGTAATTTCTAAGGAGTCCTCAAATTGACAACTATCCCAAAAAATAGAAGGTTGATTAGGAATTAAAGCTGATGTTTTGAAAGCTAAAATATTTTACACTGTAATATGTTTCTTAATGCATACAAAATCCAGAAGATGTTGCCTGCTTTCTCCAACTTTTTCTGTATTTTGTTTTTAACTATTCAAGTACTTAGTTATTCAAATTAAAGACACTTTTTTCCTTCATGTGGATTTTGAAGGGTTGGAAAATTTAAAGTCTTCAATGTTCTCAGTAAAATTTTTAAATAATTGGTGAATTCATTGTACCTATGATTATTAATCAATGAATTTATGAATGTACATTTAAGTATGTGGCTGTAAAATAAGAACTACTATAGTTTTGGTTTTACCCTTTGGTTTGAGTATGCCAAAGATCTTATGCCATACTACTGACTCTCAATGGGAAGATTGGATATGATAGGCCTGAGATAGAAAAAACAAATAAACAAACAAACAAACAAAACCCAAACAAAAATACTAGAGGAAGAAAAAAACTTAGTTCTGATCTTTTTATATCTCTTCTAGGAACAAACATAACCTCAGATTTTAATCCCCACAAATTTATGAGTTAGCATATAACCTAAAGGTTTTATAAATATATAGCTATAAAATCCCAGCATGATAGGGCTATCTTATTAATGACACTCATACTGAGAAGCAGAGACCTAGATAATATGTAGATAGAGACAACTGACTCCACTTGAGCCACTGAAAGATGAACCTTTCTTTCAACCTTCTTGGTTGAAGATTTGTTCATAGATCAGAGTAAAATGTGCCCCAATCTCTTTATATCTGAACTTGTATTGCAACTGACTTTGTATGCTAACTAGTTTTGCAATATATAAAAAAACAATTTTTTGCTACTTTTTGTCAAGAAGACTCTCCCAGAGTCATGTAGAATTTCACAGGCAATATAATGGTCAAAAGGAATGACAAAAGTCATAAGGTCCACAAAAACTCACCAAGTTTTATTAGTGAATTGCACATTTGGCCTGGAAATTGGTATATTAGTCCCTGACCTGCTATATAAAGACATGGTAGTGGGTTTTGTGTAAAGGGGTAGGGTGAAAGGGAAGAGAGAAGGAAAGAGATGAATTAAAGAGGGGGAGAGAGGGAGGAAGGAAGGAAGACAGGATCATCGGTTCTTGTTCCAGTGTCAGTCCAGTGGGATGTCCAGGGTCCTGAGTGCAAGGAAGGAGTCATGGGGGTCTTGGTTGATGGCAAGTTGAACATGAGTCAGCAGTGCCCTGGCAGCCAGGAGGGCTTGCTGTGTCCTTGGGGGGCATCAGGCACAGCATCACCAGCCGGGCAAGGGAGGGGATTGTCGTTTTCTGCTTTGCACTGGGGCAGCCTCACCTCGAGTGCTGGGAGCAGTTTTGGGTACCACAAAATCAAAAAAAGACATTAAACTATTAGAGAGAGTGTCCAAAGGAGGGTCATGAAGCTTGTGAAGGGCCTTGAGGGGAAGCTGTATGAGGAGCAGCTGAGGTCACTTGGTCTGTTCAGCCTGAAGGCTGAGGGGAGACCTCACTGTGGTCTTCAGCTGCCTCATGAGGGGAAGCACAGGGTCTGAAACTGGTGGCTTCAGTCTCGTGACCAGCGACAGGACTGAGGAAATGATATGCAGCTGGATCAGGGGAGGTTTAGGTTACATATCAGGGAAAGGTTCTTCACCCAGAGGGTGGTTGGGTGTTGGGACAGGTTCCCCAGGGAAGAGGTCACAGCACCAAGCCTGAGAGAGTTCAAGAAAAATTTTGAATAATGCTCTCGGGCATGTGGTGTGATTCTTCCGGCTGTTCTGTTCTTTTGGTGGTAAAACTGTTTGTGGGACCCCAGAGAAAGTCCTGTAGAGGTGGCCATCATAGATAACATTAGAGTCAATATTCATCTGTGCTGTAATGCATCACACTTATTGCATGCATGCTAGTCCTCTGTGCAGGGTACTGGGAGTCACATTGATATCTCAGCCTCACTGCATCTGTGCTGATGTAATCAGCATTGGTCCTTAGTGATAATAACAAGGCAAGTATTTGCTTGCTATTACCTATACCTGGCATTATCATAACAGTATTTTATTCAAATAGTCTTGGCAGCAATTAGGATCTACTTTGAGACTTTCCCAGTGATTTATTCATTCATTCTTCATATATATCAATGCTACATTGTCTGTGGAAGTTGTTACTCACACAGACACGAGACAACTGTTTTAAATTAACAATTTGATTTCAAGCTATATTACTGATTATTCTGTACCTGGATCTTAATTTTATCCCATCTTACTGGACCAAATTAAACTAAATATTTCTAGATAATGGAGGACCATGTTGTATATAACATTGCAGTGTGTAGAAAAACCAAAATAAACTACGAATAGTTTGATTACTTGGATTTTCCTCTTTAGTCTCATAATTTCATTCTGGAAACAATGACATTTTAACACAGATTTTTTTGTTTTATAAATCATTGAATTTGATATAGAGCTTTACATTATCAGTTGAATTTAGAAGTTCTGGTATTAATTTTCTCATAGTCAACTGAAGATAATGACATGAGACTCAGAGAGAACTCAGTTGACATAAAAGTTACTCAGTGCATTGTGAGTTATTCAAGGAGATATAACATATCTTTCCTGAAAGAAGATGCAGTTGAACTGGAAATTAAAACTGGCAAAATGACATTGAAGATAAAACATCTGTTAAAATCCATATTCTGAAAATAAGGAACATGCATTTTTGTTGCTGTAAATTTCATGGAGGGGATGACTTTAATTATAGGAATTCTAAACTACTGACATAGAAATCTGATCTTATAAGGGTAAAAAAATCAATTACATTTTAGAGGCAATACATGTATAAAGCTCTCTAGCAGCTAATCTGAAATTTATTGACAAATTCACATAGATCTGTTGGATACACAAACCAGCAAAGTACCTTTCTTAAAGATAAAATTATTTTCAGTAAGCCTACCATATGGGGCGTTAGTTTAATTCTTGTTTTCACATAAAATACAGGATTTGTTTGGTGAATGCATAATTTTTCAGTGGAATCATTCTTCACATTGAACATATGATTAAGTAACCCTTCTGAAGAAATCCTGGTTATTAATTGGCATCCTATTATATACTCTCACCAAAGCCTTCATTGCTGTAATGATGCTTGAACCGTTTAGGTACTTATACTAACATAGGTAACTGATTTCGGACAGACGTGAAAAAGGCATTTCCTTTGATTAAGTTGGATGAACTTTTTTTATTGTTACAGTGAATTTTTTTTGTGATAACCTCCAACGATTTGCTTTGCCTGGGGTACTCTTTATTTTCCTCTTGTACCTAGATGTATCTAAACATCAATCTGGTTATAATGTGATGATACCTTATAATTCTATACAATTCTTTATAAGTCTGGAAATGATAAAAAGTACCCATTGTCAATAGTCATTATTCAGGATGAATATAATTAAGGATATTGTTGTGTCTCCAGAAGCTTTGTTTTTCTATAAGGGCTGCATTTAGGTACATTTGAAGAACATTTGTTTGGTATCACAGTTCTGATTGATGGCAGGAGCTTACTTCTTTAATGAATACCTAGAAGTACAGTGAGTCAGATGAGCATTTGTGGGGTTCTTGCATCTAAACATGATCTGAATGTGGTGGGTTGATCTTGGCAGGCTGCCAGATGTCTACCCTGCTGCTTTCTAACTGCCCCTCCTCAACAGTACAGGGGGAGAAAATACAACAATAAGATAAATTTGTGGACTGAGAGAAAACCAAGGGAGATCACTTGCCAGTTACCATCACAGGCAAAACATATTCAATGTGGGGAAAGCTAACTTATTGCCAACTAAAAGTGGAGTAGAATGGTGTGAAACAAAGTCAAAATTAAAAACGCTTTCCACTCACATCCTCCTTCCCAGGTTTAACTTCTCTCTGTTCCTGATTCATCTACCTCCTACAACCTTTCCCTCAGCAGCACAGGAAGATGGGAAATGGGCTTTGGTGTCAGACACTAATAGGTTTTTATGCTGCTTCTTCCTCCTCATGCCTTTCCCTTGCCCCTGTGTGTGTCCTCTGCATGGGCTACAGTCCTTCAGGAAAAAGTATCTCCAGCATGGGCTTTCCATGGGCTGCAGCTATACCAGGGAATATCCACTTGCTCTGGCATATGGTCCTCCAGGGCCTGCAGTGTATTTGTTCCAATGTGGTGGAGCAAATACCTATCCACATTCTTCAGAGACAGCCTGACTCACCATGGTCTGCATCATGGGCTGCAGGGGAATCTCAGCTCTGATGCATGGAGCACCTCCTCCCCCTCCTTCTTCAATGGCCTTGGTGTCTGCAGAGTTGTTGCTCTCATGGTTTTTTTTCCTCACTCCAGTCTCTCACAGCTTTTTTTTCCCCTTTTCTTAAATATGTTATCACAAAGGCATCACCAGCTTCACTGATCAACTCAGCTTTGGCCAGCAGTGGGTCCATTTTGGAGTTGTCTGGAGCTGTCTCTCTTCAACACAGGGACAATCATTGGTCTTTTCTCACAGAGGCCACACCTGAAGAAACCCTGCCAACACCTTGCCACAGAAACTCAATACACTGGAATAATAAAATTACACTAGCAGTGTACACTAGTAAACACAAAACATTAGTAAAAGAAATAATCTTAACATCTGGTAAAGAGGATTCTGAGGAACAGCCCCAAACTGAAGGAAAAACTGTTCTGTCTTCTTTGTTGGAGGTGGAACGTAGAGTAGAGCTGGAGTAGCAATGAGGGAGTTTGAAAAGTGAAAAATAAATAGGCAGTAGCAACAGTAGAAGCAACAGCAGGAAGACTTAGAAGGGAGAATGAGATCACCACTAGCTGTAGTTGAAAGAAGCTGTAATGCTCATGATTCACTGAAGAGGTATGCAGCTGGAAAGCGTTCAGGAGGAAGACTACATTAAACCATTAACAACAAAAAAGACAACATATAAATGGTTTTCTGTTTTGTCCTTACAAGTATACTACTTGTGCTGCCTGAAGAATGAAAGGCCTGAGACTTTGCAGAACAGGTGTCCTTTGGGGATACTTTGCTAAAAAAGTGAAATACGAATCCTTCTGTCCACTAGTCTAAAACTGGAAAAGATCTGTGCTTTAGTATTGATACAGTGTAAATTTTTATGAATTTCTTAACTTGAACTTGGAAAGACCTCTTGAAATCCATTAGAAAGAGCTATTGAATTTTGTTAGCTTGTGACCTAATTAAAGTCTTAAAATAAATTTTCTTTCTCTGTCTCACTAGGAATATGAGAATCATGCCAAATAACCCTTTGGCACATGGATTGAGCTATACTTTTAAAGACTGAGTTGTACTTGCTCTCACTCATATTTTTGGTCTTCAGTCACTCAAATATAACGTCTGCCATTTTTGTGGATCAAAAGCTTTCTGTACCCTGAACTTCATCTCTGTTGATTTTAATTGTTTTTGCTGCATTTTACTGTTTGTACCTTAGAACACAGATGGTAGATATTTGCCATATATACAAAATTATTATTATACTGCTCACATCACATGCCAGGCCACTGATGTAGTAAAGAAGGAATGCCTTGATCTGCATAAATCTGTTGCATACATTTTCAGTCTCTCTTAATATATTTTTTCTCACCCTTTCCTCTGCTCTAGTTTTGTATCCTATTTTATAATAACTCATCCCAGATATTCCTTTGTCCAGCTGTATATTAGAATGTCATTAAATATGTATTGCTTTGACTAGATGCTTCCACTGCCAAAGCTACCCCATTTCAAGCAAACTGAGGTAGCTAAATTCTCCATTCCAGAATGTTTGGACCAGACCTATCCTGACAGATGTCATCTTGCAAGAATGGAGTACTTTCAAAAGTAAAAAATTCAGGCTTTATACAGTTTCAGGAAAAGCTGTTGTAGTTTATGCACTAACCCAATGGCTCAGAGGCCCTATGCACACATTTAGAAGTTCTAGAAGCTGTTAGTGTTGAAGCTTGTGTTCAGTATGTGTCTTCTGTTTCCAGGTGTGTGATACACTGCTATCATGTACAGGTCTGTTCCTACCTATCTATTCTGGGATGCATTGTATTGCTCCAGTACCTTTCAGCTATGGTCATAATACACATTCAGCGCTGAGTGCATATTAACAATCATTTTCTCTCATAGTAGTAAGCTTACAGGATATGCACATAGGTCCAGCCAGATGTGGAGAGAGATCAAACTACTGTAAATGCAGCCAGCCAATACCTCATTAGTAGTAGTTTACAGTAACTAAATGTATTAAGATGAGAAAGAAAAACAATAACAAAATGAAATTCAGTCCATGTGTCCTTGTCCATAGAGCTAATTTAATCTGGAGATACTATTTCCAAACAACTCTGGTTATAGATGTCTGCTGTTACACTTCTCCAAATGTTCCATATCTTATTAGTGCTGTAACATGATCGTATCACCAGAGTTATTAAATTTCTGCTCACCATAAGCCTTTGAAAAGCCACTGGGCACATAAAGTGTGCACTTTGCAGTTATATTATTTGTAGGATTTCTATTTCACTCTGCAGCTTTACAGTTATTAAAAAGTATATTTAATCTGTTCAGTTGGCTATCTCTTGAGTTGCTGTTCCTATTTAGTGTTGCTACTTGGTTGAGTTTTAAAGCATTTTTCATTCATGAAGCAGGACCAAAGCATTATGGAACTAATATGATGTTATGTGCAATAGATACTCTTAATATGTATTCACATTTTGGAAATATTGTAACTTGGATAGATTCTCATAGCCTAATTTTAAACTGGTTTATGTCACATGCTGTTCCATTGAGTTGGCAGAATTCAGTTCACTAAATGCAATTATACATGTGTAACTGAAATAGATTTTTTCCCCTTTTGTCCTTTTTCTGTTCTCAGTTACTTGTCCACCCCTCACAGAGCCACAAAAATGCAAAAGTAACAAACCTATTATTTTTCAAAGCTGTCTATATAATAATGTTCCAAACACAACTTGGTAGCTACATATAAAAATATTTAATGTTTAATTTTACATGTTGGTATATTGGTTTCCTGGACAGCTGGGGTTCTATGCCAGTTCCTGGTGTAGAAACAATTTTGCCTGTTAGTTTCATTGCCATGCTAGCACCTAAGCAGTTTTCCACTACATTGTTCTTTATGGTCTTGTGCCCACTCTTACAATGTTATACTGGGGTTTCATGAGTGGGTGAATTATTCCCAGGGTGACTAACATCTGTCTTTCAGGTAAGATCCACATATATTCATACCTATGGCAGGAAACATTTAATAAAAACATACTTTCCAGCAAGGAAATGCTAATTTCTTAAATTTTTTTTAAATTTTGGTTTTAAAAACAGTGGACAGAGATAAAATGGGGTACAGTTGTACTTTATAAAGTTTCGGCATTAAAATCTGAGCACTTTTAGGAAAAAATTCTTAGGTTTTGTTTTATCAAAGTAATTCAGCAATAAATATGGGAAACATCTCAATTACTCCCTTCTTCTACATTTTCCGTTCACATAATTTTCATTACATCTAGCTATAGCTGAAGCAGCTGATCCAGGAAGACAACAGTTTTATGGCTAGAAATTTTCTGTTACAGGCATCCGATTGTTAGAAAAGTGCCTGTGCAGAAACCGTTTGTGTTGTGGGCCTGCAACCATGGCAGCTATTCAAATACTAAAGAGTTGGTTGAAAAGTGTTACTTGCCTCATGTGCTGAGAGTGTTTCCTGTGTTCTAAGTAATGCAGGTATGTCTACAAGTAATACATAGCTTGAAATCATAAGCAGATCTGAGGTAAATAGATTAGTCTGGATGGTAATAGTTTTAGTGTAGGTATGGCCTCAGTAGTCCTTGAAATATGTAAAAAACCCACCAAAAGAATTGGTGCTGTTTGGCATCTGACCATGATTACTGCTGACTGCTTTTAACAGAGCTGCCTGGGCTCCCTCCTTTGCATCTGTCTGCAGATCTGCAGCACTTTGGATCTGCCTGCATAAGTTGTGGCTCTATACCTTCAATGTAGTAACCTGTGCAAGATAATCACAGTTTATCCTGAGCATGTAGCTGTCCTTTATGCTTTCCTCGTTGTAAAGCCTACCACTTTGCCAGATTACACTGTGAGATAATACGAGATTCTTAAAACAGATGCAGTAAGCATTTACTTTTATTTTCACTTGAATAGTGTTAATGGGCTGTTCTGAGGTGGAATCGTGTCTCTTGAGTAAAACTCTATCTTGGTGTAACTTAAATTATCAAGAGAAAGCCCTTATGTGTTATGTGCTGTTTAGAAAACGTGATCTTATCACCATATTTAAGTCCTTCAGCAGAGCTATTTAGTTAACACAATTGCATAACCAAACAGATGCTGAATAATTATGAACTTTTTCTGATGATGACAGGAAGTAATCATTTTATCGTGTGAGTTTTAGATAGTAAAAAATGGGCAAAAAGAAACATGGAACAGAAAATGGTGCTAACAAAAACTACAAAGACAATGCTCATTATTTAATGTTTCTTCAGTGATCACTGTATTGACAGCTCTACAGTGCTGCTACACATTAACAAAAAATCAGGGCAAGTACTTAATGAATATTTTTTTAAAAAATCCAACATGTTGCTTATACAACTTCACTTTTATGTGTTACATGCCAATGCACAGTGATTGGAGGCTTTAGGTGACTGCAATGCAGGGAAATTAAACTGATTTGTAAAAGTGTTCATTTCTTATAGCTACACTTACAGTAATGTTTAATCTAATTCATAATTGGAAACCCAGTTTCATACTTATGTATAGGTGTGTGCATATATATTAATGCTTTTAATAACAATTCCTTTAAACATTATTAGGAAATGAATGCTATGTCTTAAACTATATCAGAAAATCTTGTAAAAAATGGAAGTAAAATAGCGTTTTCAGAGAGAAATAATTCAAGTATCAGCATGGGAACAGGAGTGTCATTACATATGATAATGTCCACATATAATTTCTTTCAAGCCTTTAGATATTTTCCATGTATGATTTACGAAGTATTCATCGCCTGTTTCTGCAAGTTGTGACAGTGGCTAAGCTAACTGTTGGTCAATTTTTTTTCCAGAGTAGAGCCCTCTGTGGAGGTTATCTTACATTTAAATTGCAACAATTGAACTATTAAGCAAATTTTATTTTCTTTTGCTTTGTCGCCTCATCCTTCTTTTCTGTTTTAGAGCAACATTATCAACAATTATTATTGTATTATCAATAGCTTCTATAGACTGATATTAATTTCATAAATAAATAGTTGCCATGGTATGGTATTTTTCTGTGAAAGAGATCATGCAAATTGAGAAGTACATTTAAGTTCTTTCTTGCTTAGATATGATTCACTATGTAACGAGTTGGTGATTTAAATAAATCCAAGGAATATAATATCTCCAGCCAATGCTCATAAGATAGTCAATGTGTTGAGCCATTTATGTGTGCTAATTTAAATGAATTTGTTCCTAAGAGACTACAGTGACCATTAATAGCTTCTTATTTAATTGATCTGTTGCATTGCTTAATTGTATTTTATCTAGACTTGTACTTGCCCTCATTTTCCTGTCACTAATTTGCAGTAACTTGTGATGCATATTTTTGAAGAAATACAGCTGGCATTTGTTGCAGAATCCTTGTGGGCATCTCCACCAGCTAGATAAAATCTGTTGTGTGTAATAGTCATGTTTGCAATAACTATGAAATTCATGGCAGCTGCCAGCACTTTACACCCTGAAAAATGAAGCCTAACGTACAGCAGGGAGCAGTTAAAAAGGTAGTGACCAATTTCTGCATGAGAACATTGAGTTTAGTATCCTGCAAACAAGGAGGGAACACATGAACTTCTGCAGCAAATGTATGAGAAATAGACTGGCAGCTTAAAGTACTACCTTTAGCTTTTCAGCTGTTATATTAAAAATGCACCTTTTCTTCGGTTACATTTGACTTAATGATCCATTGCGGAAATGTTTGCATAAGGTTCTCTGCAATGCAAACTCAATAAATTACTTGACAAAAAAGGGTACATCTTCCCCTCTCTTTAGGAAGTCTTTTCTTACTGGGATTTACACTATGTGATGAAAGAAGCTTGGTATACCTTCTTTCGTGCCCAAATCTGTAAGAAGCTTTCTTTCACTTAGCTGTTAAAATAGAGCACAAACAATAGAAAGTGATGTGCATGCTGAAATATCTTTGTATTGATGATGCAATGGTTAGTTTAGAAAGCTTTACTGAGAACAAAATTTGCCTGGATCACACTCCAAATAGTGTAAAAAACTATTAATGGTCAGATAATAAAGATGTGTACTTTAGATCTGGAATGAATGCCTGAAGAGAAGACCTTTCTTCATAAGGAAAGAGTTAATCAGGTATCTCATCCTACTTGCTCCTTCATCACAGTTTATTTGTTTGGCATGAGGTGTTTTGATGGACACTAATTTGAAGCATAAACAAATTAACTTTGTGATTGGAAAGATCCCACTTTTTTTTAATTGCAGCCTGTCATCTACTGCCATCTAAAGATGGTCGTTTCTTTTTTATCTGAGGACATGCAAATAATTTTAATAGGATTAAAATGGAGAAAATCAGAGTAAAATACTCCTGAAACTATTCCAATTCTGGTTGGAAGAAGCATTTTTCTTGGGGAATTCATATTATAGTGGTAAAATTGAAACAAAAAATATACGTATTTTTTCTGAGTTTTAGGGATTAGAAAAAGGACTGTAGATTTTGAATTTGGAAGGTGAATGAAAAGCCATGCATATTTCTTTTCCACTTTGCTCAAAGATATGACAAAAGCATGGTAGTGTTCCCACAGAATGGTTTAATGAAGGAAAGGGTTTGAATGCCTATCTGATAAACATTTACAGATGGATGTACAAAGGCAATACTTCAAAATGTAAAAGATAATCAATGTGAATAAAAATTTGGCTTTGAATACTTTACTGCAATGTTATTACTTCCTCTATGTGGTGTGTTTCCAATTTGGAAAAATAAAAACCCAACTGTGAGCAGGAAAAAAATATATCCTTCAATAGTGACTCAATTTGCTGAGAAGATCTAATGGTTTTATTTTCATGCTTAATGCCTGTGAAGTTGCACAGACCATAATTTCTAAATCCATCAGGAATACCACTGTAGTACTTTTGCCTTCAAAACTATCTATAATGGATTGCTTGCTTTTGATTTGTAGAGTGACATTGTAACCAGGATTAACTTTCACCCCCCCAACCCCGTTCAAACATGTATATATTTTAGACCCCATTAAAAAAATTAAAAGGGGAAGTCATAACTGTTAGGTTAGATCATGGTTTTGAGTTCTGGATTCTAATATCCCTGCACCCAGGCTGTTAAAACTAGAAGATTGATACTTAATGATGTTTCTTGCCCTTTGTTCCCCCATCTAAGCTATAAAGCAGATTTGACAAGCTCTTTTAAAAAGTGCTTGAAGAAAAGGAGAAGACAAATGAGAGATGGGAGAGATAAAATGGGTTGTTAAGAGAGGCTTTGGCATCTGAAGAGTTGGAGAATAACTTCTGAATTTGGCAAGTCCACAAAAATATCTTATATTTGACACAGAAAAAGTATTTTTCTTTTGAGTAAAAGATGACAGCTAGATGCATCCTAGGTTTCATACCTAATTATGCATACATTTTCTTCTATCAAAACACATTTTCTTTAGGTGAAATATTTGAAATCAGTAAATACAGAACATAAGACATCATTTTAGATGTGAAAAAACTCTAGTGAAATGAGGTGCTTATTGTTTCTAGATATGATAATGGTTTCTAGAATGATGAAAAGAGCAGTTCTGAGTTGAAGTATGATGTCTGTGTTTGATGTAACATCTCTTAGCTTACATTACAAGATGATGTTTAAACCTAATATTAAAAAATTAGTCGCAGTTCAAAGAAGAGTTAGGACATGGATTAAAGAATTGGAAACAATTTTTTTGTTGTCTGGGATGTAAAGAAATCACAAAAGCAGTGTTTTCCAGTTTTCATATGAGATATGATGTAGAAGACTTTTTAGTTTAGCAATGAAAGTTACAGAAAATCATATGGCTAGAATTTGAAATCAGAAAAATTGAGAAAAAACTATGTGGAGTTCTTATTAGAATTACTTGCCATGAGCTACTATGCATTCTCTGCCAATGAAACTTCCAAAATCAAAGGGTTTCTTTGTATTTTTTACTGATATTGAATTCAAACACATTTGCTGGACTTTAAAGGAATAATAATTTAGGGCAACTTGCCTCTTCCTTTATGCAGGTTAGAATGAATGATTGCACAAGTTTCTTCTTGCCTTAGAGTGTACGATTTGGAGTCATTTCTTAAATCTGTCTCGAGTTTTTATGCTGGCATATCTTCATCAGTGAAGGTATTTCCTAGGAAGAAAGAAAATAACAGGCAAAGAGGAAATCAAAAATGCATGATAATCTACTGAAATTATCTTTTGAGTGTGGTCAGCTGGAAGAATAGACTAAGTAAAGACTTCTCAAATTAAAAAACGTTACTATCTGAGCAATCTGTCTACCTATGCTGAAAAGCCTGTTGTCTGAAAAAGCTGAAGTGCATTAACAGATTTTTTTCTTGCCTTTCTGTGTGTGAGACAGTACACTTTCAAGTCTACTGTCAATAGTGCTTTATTCAGAGAACTTTGGATTTGAGCAATTGTTTCTGGAGTCTTAAATCTGAAAATCACAGACTTTGTTAATTTCCATCTTGGTTAGTTTCTTCTTTTTCTTTAGTCAGGTCAGAAAGTAGTTCTAAATTGCTTAGTTACGTTTTCTTTCAATTCTAGCCTCCTTAATATTTTCACTTGTACCATAGCTACTTAATATAGTATTTCTAGGCAATATTTCAAATCTTCAAAATATCATCAAGATATATATATATTTTTTTTTGTCAGGCATGAAATACAGCTTGGTTATCATTCAGTATCAAAAGCTAATCCAGTTGAAATAATTGAAGTAATGGATTAATAATGCAACATAATTGTTTTGCTTATATGCTTTTCTTTAAATCAAGAGTGAATGTGTATTTGGCCTAGATCACAGAATACTCTGAGCCGGAAGGGACCCACAAGGATCAAGTCTAACTCATAAATGAATGGAGCCTGTACAGGGATTGAAGCCACAAGCTTGGTGTTACCAACCCTGCTCTAACTAGCTGAGCTAACCTCAGATGAGTTCATGTCTCATCAACTGCAGACTTGAAAATTTGAGGTAACTTTTCTATACCATTAATGAGTCATTTTAATACATCAGATAGTTAAAAGTTGCTTTAATAATTTTCATAGGGAATTTACTAATAATTTCGAAAAGGAAAAGAATATCCATCCTTTTTATATGTGTAAAACCTGGGCTACTTGAGTGGCATTTCAGTTTAGCAAAGAACAGTAAAACTGAAAGCAGAAAAAGAAATTTAGATATGGAAAGAATTTTCCATGTTCCTGGCTGTCTGGTCATTGGTTCCCTTTCTGGCTGAAGGATAATTAATGTATTAACACAAACACTGTAAGAATGAAAGGTACTAGTAGTACCCCTACAGAGAAAAAGCTGCTGAGTGAGCTCAGTCCTTATCAGCTGACAGAAACTTCACACATCAGTGACTTATGAATCACTCAGCTATTGAAAAAAATTACCATCAGAATTCCTCCCTTAGCAGGCACCAGAATTTGCTCCCTGCCTGAGTGTTGTCTTCCTCTGATGTGAAATCAGGTGGGAAATTCTCCTACAGTTATGGCACTCTGAACAGTAGCTTTGATGTGATTTTCTGATCACAGAATCACTGAATCACAAAATATGCTGAGATGGAAGGGACCCACAAGGATCATTAAGTCCAACTCTGGGCCATGCATAGGACACCCCAAGAGTCACACCACGTACCTGACAGCCTTGTCCAAATGCTTCTTGAACTCTGTCAGGCTTGGTGCTGTGACTGCTTCCCTGGGGAGCCTGTTCCAGTGCCCAGCCCCCCTCTGGGTGAAGAACCTTTTCCTAATATCCAACCTAAACATCCCCTGAAACGACTTCAGACCATTCCCTTGGGCCCTGTCACTGGTCACCATAGAGAACAAAGAAATCAATGTCTGCTCCTCCTCTTCCCCTCATGAGGAAGTTGTAGACTGCAATGAGGTCTCCTCTCAGTCTCTTCTCCAGGCTGAACAGACCAAGTGACCTCAGCTGCTCCTCGTACAGCTTCCCCTCAAGGCCCTTCACCATCCTCATGGCCCTCCTTTGGACACTGTCCAAGAGCTTAATGTCTTTCTTATTTTGTGGTGCCCAAAACTGCCCACCAATATTCACGATGAGGTCACAGCAGAGCAGAACAGGACAATCCCCTCCCTTGCCTGGCTGGCAATGCTGTGCCTGATGCCCCCTCAGGACATTGTTGCCCTCCTTGCTGCCAGGGCACTGGCAGGGCACATTGACTCATACTCAACTTGCCATTGACCAGGACCTCCAGGTTCCTTTCCATGGCACTGCTTTCCAGCATCTCATTCCCCAGTCTGTCCATACACCCAGGATTGCCCCATCCCAGGTGAAGAATCCAGCACTTCCTTTGCTGAACTTCATATGGTTGGTGATTGCTCAATCCTCTAATTTATCAAGGTGTCTCTGCAGGGCCTTCCTTCCTTGGAGGGAGTCAATAGCTTCTCTCAGTTTTGTATCATCTGTGAACTTGCTCAGTGTCCCTTCCAGTCCTGTGTCCAAGTCATTTATGAAGTTGTTGAAGAGCACAGGTTCTAAGATGAAATGCATTGGTGACAGGACCCCAGTCTGATGTCCCCCCCATTCACTACAACCCTTTGTGCCCAACCCATGAGCCAGTTGCCCACCCATTGCATGATGTGTTTATCCAGCCGTGTGCTGGACATTTTGTGCAGAAGGATACTGTGAGAGAAAGTATTGAAAGCTTGATGTTTAGAGGAGGGTGATTTCATTTTGCATACTTTGTATAAATCAGTTAAAACATCATGGAACAGTTAAGCATAAATCTACTCGAGATGTGGCATATTACTTCTGCTGGTTTGGTAACAAATATACCTAATTTAGGAACCACAAACAGCAGCACTTCTTCAATACCGAGAATCTGTTCCATGAACAGATTTGAAAAACTTTCCAATCATGCTCAGTCCACATGAGACTTCCTTTAACGGCAGTTCTGTAAATAAGCCAGTAGGGCTTTTTTTAAGGTTTATGATGTTGTACAGTTGAACAAGGACAAAAAGAGTAAGTAGAAGTCTAGGAAGGTGAGATTACAAGGAAGCCATGCGCCCCATACTTTTTACTCCTGGAAACATTCTCAGTAATAGTTCACAGGTAGTTTTTACTGAAAGGGTTAAAAAGTAATCCAAAGTTGGGCTTTTAAACTTCTATGTGAAAGAATTGCAGAAATATGTTGAGAGTTAAAGCCTAGCAAGTGAATCATACCTTTCAATGCCTTTCATTTAGAGACAAAACAAATGCAAAACGCTCACAAGATCTGCTTATTTTATATTTACAAATAAGATCAATTTTACTCTGTTTTCTCAGAGATGGCCCCAGAATGAGAGGCTTCTTTGATATATGTTTTTTAAGAATTCCAGAGATCATCTCTGCTTGTTTCAAATTTCTTTTCTTGCTTCTTCCAATGTTTTTGTTGTGAAAAAAAGAATGTTTTATTCCTCTCTGGTCCTTAGTGTATACAAAGCCCTTTTATTAATTTTTTTAAAATTTAAAACAGCTGCCATATTAGTGTTTTAAATGACAAATGCTGCAGCAGTGGCTCTATCATGCAGATTGTTAAAATATGTTTAAATTATATTATGTGTGTTAAGATCGAAAGGAGCAACAATGGCATGTTGGATCACAGAGTGCTTCTAACCCCCCTTCCAAATCCCACAAAACCCAAACACCCCTCCCCACCCCAGACGCCCAACTCCATACAGATTTATGGGACTGTCCCAGAGGTCCTGAATTAATAATATGTAGCATGTGTACAAGAATGATAGATGGAAGAGGAATGGCTTATGTCTCTGTTACTGCATTGTAAACGTTGTACCAATACATGTTTGTGAGACAAGTCCTATTTCTCTTGCTTTCCTGAAGGTTGCTAATCTCTTGGGTGGATAAAGAAGGTGGTAGCTTCTGAGGTTTTGAGTTTAAGAACCCTGTAGTGTACCTCATACTTTGAAGCAAAGCACTAAAGCGCCATTAAATTTTAAAATACAGTTCAGAAACATTTTCTTGTACCCTGCAGTTCTTGGTACAAATGACTGAATTTCAGGTTAAGGGAAACAAAAAACCCCTCCAAACCCCCAAAGAACCAAACAAGTGCATATCACCCAGGAGTTAGAGTGGGAGATAGGGATTGTAGTGAGTCAGTCTGTATTTTTCTGTAGCTGAAAAGTGACAGCTGCCTTGTCCCAAAGGCAATTTTGCATTTAAAAGTGAAGATCATACAGACAACACAGGAACTGTCTCCTTCCCACTCTGTATTCAGCTCATAGAAAAAGTCCTGTAGCTGGGGAGAAACAGTTGGGTGAAGGACTTCAATTTTTTCACTTTCCTCTTGATTGCGTATAAAATAAAAGGCAAAATTTTGAATAGTGACATGAGTAAAGAACAAATAATTTTATGTTGATAATCCCAATTTCACCTCTTTAATAGAGTAAGTGGCATTTAATATTAAATAAAGGCCATTGTAACCATGTCAAAACACGTCACTTTGACATTTTAGAGATGAACACTAACTAGGCGATCCAAGGCAATCTGCATGGCTTTGCTAAGAGTGGCAGATTGTGCCACATCAGTCTGCTGGCCTTCTGTGGTAGAGTGGTACAAAATGGGAACCTGAAACACAGGGAGCAAAAGGCTTTTGGCACTGTAGAATATCATGTGAAAGCATAAAAGCCCCTCAACTTAAAGAAGCTGTAGAGCCCCATTCTAAAATCTGTCCAGCACAGTTAGGTGAGTGTTATGAACCAATTTAAGCACAGAAGAGCAAAGAAAACTAAGTGTCTGTGAATAAAATGGATCGAACCCAGAAAGGTTTGAAATATACCCCAAAACTTGAATAAAACCAAACAAAGTTAGATGTTGATGCCAAAAAAAAAAAAAAAAAAAATCGATATATTTCATTTAATAGTAAAAGAGGCAAAAAGAAAGAAAGAGAAAAGAAAGAAAGGAAGAAAGAATAGAAAAAAGAGGTGTGGGAGGGNCAAAAAAAAGTTATGGTTTTTTGCAAAAAAAAAAAAAAAAAAAAAAAAATCGATATATTTCATTTAATAGTAAAAGAGGCAAAAAGAAAGAAAGAGAAAAGAAAGAAAGGAAGAAAGAATAGAAAAAAGAGGTGTGGGAGGGGGGACAGGGAGAATGACAGGGGTTAAGTAGAAACATATCACCCTTCCGAAGGTCCCAGCGATGTTGCTCCCCTCCATCTGGTCTTCTTGGTGGTGAGAGACCTCCATGATGAAAAGTATAGAATACAGTGGATTAATATGCGTTTGGGCAGGTGGGAACTCCCAGGTTTCTCCCCTTCAGGGGGCTAGATTTGACACTGTCCTTGCAAGACTCTGGATCTGTTGCATCATTTTGCATTACATGCCGTGCTCTGGTTCAGGGTCTGGGGACCCCTTTTGGGGGGGCAGGGGGGTGCCTTTGATGGGCCATGACACCCCCTCTGCTGTCCTTCACATGGATGTCTTGTAGATGTAGTTTCCCGGGTGGGAGGCCCCACAGCTGGGCTGGGCTGGGCTGCACAGAAGAGAATGAGTGTTCACTGCCTCTGACCAGAGGCTTTTTCACTACACACCCAAAACCTCTCCTCCTCTCCCATTTGGTGTAGGGGTCTGTATGAGCCTGACACCCGATCAGCCTCGGGCTGTGGTCTCCACCCTGAAGGTGTGAGGCTAAATCCTCCTGTGAATGTATTCTCCTCCCCCAGCCCACACCTGAGTCACTTTCTCTTATCTCAATCAACTTGCAGTCCAGGGCCTCATCAGGAGGCTCATTCAGGCTGTGGTGGTCTTCCATGCAGCTTTTGTTATATAGTTTTGCTATAAAAGCCAAAGGTCCTTGATAAAAATGTTTAAGCCATAAACCATAACATTTCAGTCTCTGAGTGCGAGTCTTACTGGAGTAAAACAGTGCAGGGGGATGCATCCCAGTAGTCATTTGCTGTGTTTCCTTGCAGAAAGATCAAATAATTGAAAGAATAATCTTTCTTTCATAGAAACTGTGAAGGAATGCACCAAAACACTGCTTGTTTTGAGACAAAAGTAATTGCTTTTCTGTATGTATTATATTTTTCTTTCTTCTGGTATTAGAGCTGATTTTTTTTCATCAGAGTAACAGAGTTTTCTGTTAATGTGGCAGCTTGATTGGTTCTGTCATTTTGTATCAGTCCTCTAATTAATATCTTGATTCTGTGTTTGAGACCAACCTTGAGAAAAAGATGTTTCTGATGGTATAGGTAACAAGCTGAGATGTACAGAAGCTAGACATGTAGAACAGAGAGATATCTGTAACAACAGTTTGCAATTTAAACCTAAGTGATACAGAAAGTGGTAATGTTTTACACTAGTTCCTCGCAGTCTGTACTGAATGTCACCTTGTGCTGAGTAAGAACTGCTGGAAATTGGCTAGTAGATTTTTCTTTCTCAGTATGGCCAAATCTATTTTTGCTGAAGATCAATATGGGAAAGCAATACCAGCAGGCATTGAAGTGTGATAGAAAGCAAAGTGAATCACCCTTCAGGCTTGCAGACAATGAAATAATGCATACTTATACAAACCATTAGTTCTCCTGAGCTCCTTCATCCACAGCTGAGACCTTGTAACCTCTGCAACAGGTTGTGTCTTGCTAATTACATTTTTATAGTCTCACATTCTGTATCAGTTTAACTTGAAATTCGGTCTTCCCTTTGTTTTCGGTTTTCCACCCTATAAACCCCACACTATCGAAGTACTGGGCTTCCTAGGAGAACTCAGTTGCCTGCGGAGGCAGATGTGTTAAATGGCAATGCAAGGATGATTTGTCGAAGTAGATTTGGGAGTTGACATCTGATACTACCTGCAGCACTGTCAAGGGAGAAACATTGTCAACAAGCTGTTAAAAATGACTTCTGATGGCTGAGCAAAGTAGATGAAACATCAAGAAAATCACTTTGTTCTTTGTTCTTATTGATTGCCTAATTTAATTGGCATAGTTTTATTGAATTTTTTAACAGAACAAAATGAGATTTTAATGTAATCTCATTGAGGTTGGTTCTAATTAGATATATTAATTTATTATGACTTTCTTGGTTAGAAGAACTAAAACTCATTAATTTCTTTTGATGAAGTTATTTTAGACAAAGTCCCAAACCTTCCAGCTATCTGTACTCTTGGTTGTATTGGTGTATACTTAGTTGAGAATCTACAGAAGACTGAAGAGACCAAACAACTTTACTTATTATGTTGAAATTCAAATTCTAAAACAAACTAAAAATATTGAAAACTTCTGATATTTTACAGATACCATTCTGGAAGATTTTCAGGCATTGATACACTTGTGGTATCAACCTCTGCAATTGTTGCAATAAGACTGAGACAAGGCAAAGTAGATTTCTTTGCATAACTTTTTAAGGGCTAATCAGCTTCCAGTCTCATGTTAATTCTTAATGACTTAAAAGCCCAGATGGCAAAAGATGTCAGTTTAATTTTGCTGGATTAGATGTTGAGTGATTTGCAATACAGTGCATTTTTGATTTCAAGCAAGTTGCTCGAAATATGGTTTTGTGCACTTAACTTCATTATTACAAGACAGTTCGGATCAGGAGTAATCTTGAAATTCTCTTATATCGTTGAAATCTGATCATGTCCTTCCAAGGTTCATACATTGACTACATGTGAGCTTTACTGGGACCATGACGAGTGGGGTGGAAAGTTTATATAGATTCGAAGAGCTGTTCTATATTGAGTCTAGAGATGACTTTGCTGCCTGTTCTTTGGTGTCATTTGTGTACTAGTGAGGAAATGCAAAGCTTTGTTAACACTGGACATTTTGGGATTTACAGTTTAAAGTTAGAAATATCACATTGGTTTGCTATTATTCACTCACACTCCACTGTAAACCATATTTTCTCAAACATATTTTCTCAACAATAACCTGCATCTTGCCTGTAAAGTATGGGACATACTATATTCAGAGTAACTCAAGTGTTACTTGAATAATACAGATAACTCAAGTGATGTTGACCCATGCACCCCTCTGATGATGAGACAAAAGAGCTGTTGAAAGAGAAGAGATGAGGGATAAAATGCTCTCTCATCTTCATTGGATAGAATGACACTGTCTGAGCGTTAATGGTATTTATTTGTTTTACGAAAAGTTGAGTTTTCTATATGTAAAAATTCTGTGGTTTGTACAGATTTGTTCATTTAACAACACACATAAAGTGACATTTTTACTGCCTTTTAGTCCTTTTTGAACAAGGTGAAATGGCTTAAACAAAATTTCAAGTTCAGGTATGTAATTGTTCAGAAACAATGTCTTTCTCTAGAAGTTTAATGTAACAGAGGCACAGAAAAGGACTCAGATGTCTCTCCTAAATACCTGCTATGTAAGGCAATTTCTGGAAATGGGTAATAGACTGAGAAAACATCATTCTCTGACTCTATGAGAGACAGCTTAGTGTGATCACTAATTCTCCATGTTCTCTTTTGAATGGCTGATTCATGAATGCACTGATAGAGAAATTAATGTTGCACAACTGATGTCAGTGAGGATGATGGCAAACTGGGGAGGTCATTAATTTGGAGCAATGTTTTAGATATTATCTTTGACTTATATGGGACTGGTATACAGGCCCCAAGGATGGTTCACAATTCTGGTTCCCAAGCACTGTGTTAACTTTCAAATCAGTGAGCACAAGAATGCTGACATTCACACCGCTCTATCTGTCAATGCTCTGACAGGCAAATGAGAGAAGCTGGCTCCAAATTTGAATCATTTTGGTACAACTGCAAGTGATGTTAGGCATTTTGTAACACTGAGGTAGCTAAAGGCAGTTGTGTAGATATCAGCCTTAGCTTCTTTTGGATGAATTCCTGAAGTGTAAAATACCAATAATAATAGGGGGCTAATTCTTAGTTTCATAGAGATGTTGTCAGTAAAATATGTTTAGTGAGTCTGTGGATATGCTAAACATATTAGTGTCCTAATAAAATATTACTGATTTTGCAGCAGTGGTCTATGACATAATTTTCTTTCTTTGAATCTTAATTGCTTTATTTTTCAGGCTCACATTGATAAGAAAACCATATTATGATCTTAATTTCTGAAATCAGATTTCATGCATTTTTGCTGGCAGAACAGGTCTACGGACATGTAAGACACATAGAAAAAGAATAAATCTTAGAATTTTGGAAGAGAAGATTGTCCATTAACTCTTCAGCTTTTTGTAGCCCTCCAAACAAAACTCCAAAACCAACAAAATGCAGTGAAACGTGAAGACTAGTTGGCAGTAACATTTGTAAGTGATCATTGTTAACATGTCAGGAGTGTGTCTAGATTTCTGCTTTGGTGATGTTTTACTGTATGGCACAAACCCCATTTGGTGTTTGCTTTTCCCCCTGCTCATTACTCTCTGTCTTTAATTGGACATTGTTCTTACAGAGCATTGTTCTTGCTGCTTCCATCTTGCAGGGTTTGGAACACAGTGTGGCCCTTTTTCCCTCCCGTTGCATTCTATTAGAGAAATAAACCCTTTAAGAAGATGGTATAAGAGAGAGTTTGCTAGGTAGAATTAGGAATCAAAAAACCCAACTCTTATGGTTACCTTGAGCTCTTCTTGCATGACACAGAGACACCTTTCTGCTAAATCAGACTTGACTGAACACTTGCAGCAGGCTGTGAATGCTCTGATGTTTGACAGCTCCTGTTTCAGGTTTCCTTCATGAGAGCATGGTTCACTATCAACTGATCCACCCCTGAAATTGAATCTTAAAGCTTTCTGCAAGTTCTATGCTACACTCTCATCATGCGGGAGGGAAATAGTCTGTTGCTCATTCAGACTGTGAAATGAGCCAGTGCTATGTGATTACCCTTCAGTTTGACTCTGGGAAGTAACTTGAACCTCATCAGATTGTGAGTTGTTTGGTTTCCCTGTATAGGTACGCACTTTTTTTCACAGGCTTTCTGAAGTGTTGCTGTAATTGCTGATTTGTGTTGATTTTTCTTTTCACATAACACCATATGCTGCAGTTGAGAGATGCATTCATAACTTGTTTTCACACAGACTAAGTCCTGAATCACACACACATTGTCTTGATGCAATTTCCTTTGACAGTCAAGAAAGCCTGCTACAGTTGTGGACGCATTAAAGGGCAGAAACCAGCAGTGAAAACCCGAAGACAAAATCTATATAGCCTAAACAAAGGTGGAATAATATAAAAAAAGTGTAAATGAACTTGTGATAGTTTGCCATTTGTGTCAGTTCACAAAATGAAATAATAAAAATTCATCAAAAAAGGAATTTAAAAATGCTTTAGGTGAAATGTTTCAATTTTCTAGGGAAAAGAAGTGATACATTAGTGGCACTGGGAGAAAATTATTGTTTCCATAAAAAAAAAATCCAACAAACACCTAAACAAAAGATCTTATCATAAATTTAGAGGAGGGTGTGTGTTTATGGATAACACCAAAAAAGATAGGTAAGTCTTAGAAAAACAGTGTTTATTCAAAGTGTTAAGTCAATTTCAATCAGTAGGGTGAGATCTCTGTGTTTGATGGCTCACTGTGTGTCTGTCTCTGATGGAGTTTTAGAGAAAAATGAAGGACACATCCAAGGCAAGGAACTGACAGAGATGGGACCTGAGGCTAGACTTATATCCATTCTGACAATATCTACATTCCTAGAGCTCTCCTGCCTTCTACCATTCTCTCCATCATTGGTAGACACAAGCTATTTTCTTTAAGTCAAGTCAATACCTTGGCCGTTATCAAAACAACTTGATGAGCCGGAAAGTCATTTTGCACTGCCTTTTCAAACTTAGAGAACTAAATTCAATAGAAGCACCTCAGATCTTTTGGGAGAAGTGACAGTCTAATCATTAAGGAACATGTTCATTATGAAACCCCAGAATATATCTCACTGGGAGCAGGAGGAGATATATTTGGTTATTGAACTTTCTTTTCTTCAGAAATTTTGTCAATACCTGTGTAGGGAGAATGAAAGTGTTCATTATTGTGAGACTGACTTTGTAACCAGAATGTGCACGATAAGGATAAGAATATACTTATCAGTGGAAATGATGTCATACCATATGATTGCCATATATGCAGTGATGATTTTTTCTTCTTGATGTTTTAGCTTCCTTAAATTCACAGAAAGTTCAATTAATTCTTATTGAGGTATGAATAAAAACATCATTAGTTTTTTTCAGTTATTTAATATAGTTACCATGCTTCTTTTGAGTAAGTCACGGTGAGGGAGGTAGACAAATTCTGTTCCACTTGGTTGCAACATTGCTTGGTTAGAATAATGCTTGTACTGTTTCTTTGTTAGGGTTGTTAAACCATTATATTTTCCCTTAAAAGGGGTAGAAAGCTTGGACTACACTTCCCAAAATTCTTGTTATCTGGTGATCTGATTCATCTTGTAGGAATGGGTGGTCTTTTAATTGCTGAACCTCCATCTCATTCTTGTGCCCTCACTTCTGGAACAGCTGAAAATGTCAGTGCCAATCTGAGTCTCTTCTGCTGCATGCATCTGTAGAGCATAGGACTAATCTCTTCTCGTTCGCTCTCTGAAGAGAGCCTTTTCTTGCATCTCAAGTGCAGTAAGGGAGAGAAAGGACATTCTGTTTTGTGAAAACCATTTCTACTTCAAATCTTTTTCACTGATACAGGGTTAACCCTCCAGTTTCTGAAATTCTCTGTTAAAAATGAGGCTGCTGTCAGTGGCTTGGAATAGGCCACAAGACCAGCTGTTTTGGAGAAGCATGTCCTGAAGTGTTGGGAAGCTGAAGAGCTGGCAGAGCTACGGAGAAGGCAGGTGCTCTTTGAAGAGCACCAGAACTGCCCCTCTGCAGCAGCCTGCTGTGGGGAGGGAGGTGCATTTTTGGCATTTCCTGTTACTTTATTAGAAAGATGGTGGGTGCTTACTGTATGAGGGTCAAAACAAAGGTGACTGAGGATTTTCTCTGCCCCCTCTCTCCTCTTCCACTCCCCTTGGACCCATAGGGAGTGAACACAGATGTCTCAGCTGAAAAGGACATGTGGTGAAAGATTTGCAGCCACGATAGGGGAGGAAGGCCTGAGGTGTGCTACAGCATGTACTGGCCCCACAACTTTGAGGCAGCATTGGATTAAAAGCAGTCATATTGCATGCAGGTTGTTCTACATGGGTGCATTTTTATCTCAGGATAGTGACACTGTTTTCCCAACTGCTGTTTTCTTCTTTTGTAGGCATTATTTATACAAAGAGTACTTTGCTTTTTATTAATTGCTTGTGATACTGTCCTGGGATACCTTAAGGTGCAGATAGTGAATGTCTGTACTCATTGCTTTGTCCTTTTACTGAATTTCATGAAGTTAATAATTTAGCAGTAGCAATATAGCTAGTCATGATGGTGTTATTTCTGTTATGTTTCTGGTGTTTTCTGGAATAAGATAAAAGTTAAGACCTGGTATCAATTGTTTCCTAAAGTAAGAAAAGCGTTTTTTAGGCATGATGTCTGGTTAGCTGTTTACTTCCTAAGAATGTATACGATAAAATATCTGTAGCATACATACCCACTAGCCTATATTGCTATATCTGACAAATTCAAGGCATCTAATCCAAAGTCATACTCAAGTTTATTCAAGATTTTCTTTCAGAAGAAATGCAATCTTACCACAATATTTAAACAACTGACTTTTAGCTCCCAGAGAAGAATGTTGTTGTACTTTTGAGAATTTCGTATAATGAAAAGCAGAGCTTTATTGCAAGCTAATGTCACATTAAGAGATTCTGATTAAAAATCTTAGAAGTTTAGGTGTAGGAAGTGTGGACAAAAGTTGAACTTTTTTTCCTCATAGGATTTCTGATTCTTAATGATGCTGTATTTTTTAGAGCAAATTTATCATCTCCTAGATAATGCATTCAGGGCTTTTCTAGTGCTTGATTTATCAAGGAGACTGACACTGAATTATTTTGTATTTTATTCCAAGTACCATGAGGTTAAAAGTGACAAGGCTTCTGTCATTGATTGACTACTGCCAAATCATATTTCATGATTCTGCTCACTGGTTTTGTTGGTTTTTGGTTTTTTTCTGGAATTTTTCTTTTCTTTCTCTCTCAGTTTGTATATTTTTTAACATTTAAGCAGCTCCTTTAGGTGAAAGACACCGCATTTTCTTCTTGGCTTACTGTATGACCTCTGGCAGTCACTTAGATCTTCTGTTCCTTGGTTTAATTACATATAGAAAGGAGAGACAGTTACACCTGTCGGCAAATATTTTAAGAATTATCCATTTACAAATAAAAAAATTTTAAAGGGTTATTGGGGTAAGTAAGAAGGGTTCCAGCCTGATGATTAATGAAAAAACAAAAACTGACCCTGCTGGATTGTCAGCTGTTCAACATCACTTGTGGCTTACCGAACTTCCCATTTTGAGCAGAAGGTCAAGATCAGATGAAACTGTGAGTGGATTTTGAATTGTATCTCAGATATTCTCCTCAGCTTCTGCTGAAACTGGATATGAAGGATCCAGTCAGTAGTTCCCCCTATGGTATTTTAAAAATTTGTTACAAATATGGGACATTGCTGTTTATTCCCTTTACAGAAAACAATCAGGAACCATAGTAATACAGCCTTATAATTTCCTTTTGTATTACGTCAAAGAGTAATTCAGATGGATTAATTTAACTTACATTTAGAAGTTGCAACCGTATTTGAGACTCTAAGATGGTCTTGTGTCGACTTTAACGCCTGAGTTACTGGCTGTATAAAAGTAGAAGAGAAGTTTAAGTCAATGATGAGTCTGTAACTTGCTATGCAGTAGCCTTTTGCCATTTATGTACCTGGGCAAAAACAAGACACAATTTGTGGTTCTGATGTATTCCTGAGAAAGCAGAGAGCTGTTGACTCTGCAGAAATAAGAGGCTTTTAAACATTTAGTACAGCTGTCAACGGATTGGCAAAATGTAAATGTGAATGATTGTTTTAATCCTGCTAAACATTTTCTTTGGCTGATCTCATGTATTTCATGCTAAAATTGATTTTAAACATGAATATAAGCAATCAGCTCCTTCCAGATCACTGCAACCCAGACTGCCTGTAGGCAAAGGCATATATGACAAGGGCTAGCAGCAACTGGGTTAAATACTGATTTTTGACTCTGTCTTCTTCCCTAATAATCGATCAAGATGACATGTGTGAAAAATTCTCTCTCCAAATTGTCATTATGAAGTATTTCTCTGGACAGCACAAGAAGAAAATACTGAAAAAGTTTATTTTTTTTTTATTTTTATAAGTAGTGTAGGAGAGTTGCTTTCAGATAGCAACCCAACCTCATAGACTGTTTACAAGAATAAAACATGTGGGGTAAAGGTAATATTTTGGGTGACATTTCCAAAATAGGCATCTACTTTTTGAAGCCTGAGGTTCAAGGAGCAGCTATAGTGTTCAAAAATTTTGAAAGCACTATATGACTAATATGTCTAATGTGTCCAGATATTTGAACTTAAATTGCCTCTCTTGCCCTTGCAGAGTAGATGCTGCTAGTATTTGATTGGAAGTTCTTCCATTTTTTTCCCAAGAATGTTATTTATTTAAGTTAATCAATGATTCCCTAAAGGCATTAGAGATGACATAGCTTTGCTGTGGTCCTAGGACTTTGTCTGAGATGACTTCTGCAGGAGGTCCTGCTGACTGTGCTTATCACTTCGGTTGTACGTCTGCAAAAGTGATTTGGAAAGTGGAGACCCCTGTTGCTAGTGATCTAAGAGGTGAGGACAGACTTCAAACTCTCTCCATGTTTCTTAACATGTAATCAACCTTGTCTAGGAGAAGTCTAGCTAGCACGTTTGACAGCTAACTCAATACTCATGGTGTGTAGAGTTTGGTAATCCTCTGGAATTCCTTGAAAAAATCTGAGTAGTAAGAGAAAAGCCTGCCTAAAGAAATTGGTAGTGTTCAAAGAGGTGAAGGTGATCTACTGGTGTTGTCTATTCTGCTTTCCAGAACATTGAGAATGGCTTGTGGTTTGAAATGTGTCCAGAAGTGAGCAGCTTATTCCTTGTGCTCCTGAGTGCAGCTGTAATTTTTCGGGTTTCAAGGAGAATTTGAAGAAAAGTCTGTGCTGTGTCTCAGTTGTCTGAGGTTCTGTAGATGGCTATGGGGAGAGCTGATGAGAATTTCCAGTGCATTACACTGTGGAGAAATCAGGAGGAAGTGCAGCTGGCAGTGAAAGACTCCAGCCTTAAAGATAACTGCCTGTGATGACTGGGCTTAGAGAACAGTTTCCTTTCATAATGGCTTGACCATTGTGCATCGACTAAAAAAGGATGTTGGGTGTGGGCAGGATGACTGACCTTTTGACCAGTCATTTTGATGGGTACCACAATGCAGTAGCTGCTTAATTCCCTCTAGGTCAGGCTCTGAACCCTAATCTGTCCAATTGCTTTTAGAGTTGTACGAGTATCAATATAGCATAACTTTTTTTTCAGCCACTAGTTGTGCTTTTGAAAGAATTCCCTCCTAACCACTTCTTTGTGGTATGCTAATCCTTTTGAATCCTGAGCAGCAGTTGTGACACCTTGCCTCTTACTGTGACACAGATTGGTTTCACACACAAGTTAACCAGGTTACACAGAGTGATGAATGCCATGTTTTAATGCAAGACTCCTGCTATATTGTCAGACAGACAACGGTACAAAATAGTAGCTTACAAACTTCAAAAGGATTCTACCAAGTTAAGTAAAGTAATAGTAAGTGTGGCTTTCCTGCATAAGTTTTTGTTGATAATCCACTTGCCATGGTTGGATTTCAATTTGTGATGTCATTGTTCCATACTAATACTGAAACTACCATCTCACAGAGTAGCAAGAAAATGATTTTGTTTAGATAAATAAAAAATCTGTTTGTCCTGTGTTAGGATGTTGATTTTGTGTTTAACATATCAGAATATTTAAATATCTCATATTCATTCCTTTGCATTTTATTAATGCTACTATGATATGCTTTCTGAAACATTTATTTTCACTTTTTTCTAACCCGCACAAGAATTTATAGGATTTTGGTTATACATTTTAGGAAAACAGCCTGAACTTTAACAGTAACACTGAAACAAACATATGGTGGATAATTGATAAATTTGAATTACTTTACTACTGTGCATTTTATAATGCATCTGCACTAATTTTATTTCATGTGAATTTAGACTTCTAAGCTCCTGTCAGCCACTATGTTGTCATGTTTTATTTTTTCCTTATTCATATAGTTACTATTTTGACATTTGTTAAATTTTAATGAACATAAAGTTCATTAAAATGCGAGTTTAAATTGCTTGTTGGTGACTGTGGTTGCCCTGCAAAAAAACAACTGGGTCTTTTCCCTATCCACTCTCTCCTGCCCTCCAAGTCCAGCTATGTGGGCTCCAAATATCTGTAGTTTTGTTCTACTTTCCTGCTTAACATAGAGATTATTTTTCATATCTATGTGGACTGAAAAGTTACATATATGATTGAGAGACTACTGCAGATTTGTCTGCCTCTTTGAGTTGTGCTATGGTTTCCCTGGTGGAAGAAAGTGTAGGAATTTAAATGCTTTCGATTTTGGGTCTAGACTTACAAAATAATGAATCACTTTCCTTATTTTAGTGATCTGATGATTTAAGGAGAAAAAAGCAAAGAAGTCCTAGCTGGTGGTCTGTGGCAAACTTGATTTGGGAAGTATCTTTCAAGGTCTAAAACAAGAGTTGAGAAAAGTTGCTTTGAATGTTTATCTGGTTTTTTTGGTTCATACACCAGGTCCTCAGATCTCTAACTTTCCTTGCAAGCACTGGATTTTTTGCCTCTAGGAGATGAAAAGGCTGACATTTTTAGAGCATTGCAATTGTTGTCTTTGCGAGCAGAAGCTTTCCCTTTGCCACGCTTGGCTTTTAATGCGGGACTGAAAAGCCATGCTTGGCTTTTAATGCTCATTTAATAAGCAATTTAATGCCGACAGAGTCAGATTTGATGTGAGCCGCTGGCTGGGCTCTGTTTTGGGGAGTACACGTGTGCTTTGCTTGCTTTCTTGCTTGGAAAGGGTGACATGACCTTGAGAACCGAAGCATGCCAAGACACTTGCCAAGGAGTGGAGCAGGGCAGACATGCCATTCAGGTATCCCTCTGGAGACAGCCACACTTGGGCTGTGTTAGAATCATTACAAAGGCTTAGCTGGGAAGTCTGCGGCTTTTAATGCCATTTCATGGTAGTAAAACTTGTTGTCCCACCAACTAAAAGAGTAGGTGTTTTAATAGAATAAGCATTTGATTAATGAAACAACGTGTACTGTACAGAAGAAATGATCATAAAAAGCTGCTTTTTATGGTCTAAAGTACCTTTTGCAGCTTGGAACCTTTTATCACCTTGTAAATCGCCCCTTGAGATGAATAGTTGAAGTTAGACAAGGCACACTTCCATTACCAGCATATCCTCCTTCAGATATTATTATAGGGCTTGGGCTGCAGCTGCTTCAAAGCTGCCCTTCTCACCAACACATTTTTACATCTTGCTTTCATTATGCCAAGGCACATTCTGTGTTATTGCAGTGGCTTTGCTTTTAATAATCTTGATGAAAACATTCAGACCTGAGGGAGGTCCACTATTTCTCCTTATCCTTCTCTTACAAGGTGGTGACCATTTTTTGCTACTTTTGTTCTGTTTTATAGATAATATTCAAAGGTGCTAGTTAACAAGACTTAAACATACTCAGGAGGAGAGGAAAAGGCATAATAAAGCCTACTTTAAATCGAATATAGGACAGAGAATAAAGTTATGTCATTTTCATTATGGAGGATTGAAAACTTCTCATTGCTTTCAGAGGGAGTATAAGCAGGAAAATAAAAAACATGACCCTAACAGCAAACAGATGGCATTCCCTTTTCTGTGATTTTGTACACTTTTGAAGTTATAGAGGAACCACATAAGCAGTCATGCTTTCAATTATTTTCCCCACTAACAGAGGCAGACACAAAATTTATTCATTTTTTCTGTCTGATTACTCTTCCATTCCAGGCGGTGTGTCTGAGCTCTAAATTCTCTTATGTGAAAGAAAGGGAAATAAACTTCAGAAACTTCTTGGCCTCAAAACCAAAGGAAATATTTACTAAGTTTAGATTTTTATTTTGCCAGCCTCTCTGTTATTTTGCCCTTCTTAGGGATTAAAATGGAGGCTTCGATGATACGGCTTCAATTTAATAGAGATGAGCACCCAGAAACTCTACTTTTCCATGAGGCATCTCTCCACAGAACGAATGGAAGACCCTTTCAAGTTCTTTTTTTAACCCTTTCTCCGTTGTTGCTGAGATATACGGTGAACAGCCAGATTTAATAATTTTCCTTCACAACAATAGTAAGAAATCTGTTATCTCATGTTACTGCTAAACTGAAAGCATAACCTTATAAAGAATGAATATGATAAATCCCATAAAGACTCTAAAATGGAAACACTACACAATGTCAAGGCAATCCAAATTAAAATTATGTATTCCCAGTATGGCTTCAAAATAGCTATTTTGTTTCAGAGTAATGATAAGCTTAGAAACAAAAGTATTTTATGTTTCCCTATACTTTTACACTAGGGTCTCAAAGCACTTTACAGCTGTAAATTAAGCAATGTTATAGATGCTGGGGGGAGAAAGTCAGCAGTTTTCACGTGGAGAAACAAAATTATGGAGGGGACAATATAATGTAACCCATAGTTAGGGGCAGAAATAGGAAGAAAAACAGATTTTTTTGATTCATATATCTAGATTCTATGAGCTTAACAGTCACCCCTTCCAAAATGTATTTTTGTGTGGTTTCAGAACCCATTCTGCAACTACCAACACTGATATAAATCAGTGGTCAGAGAAAAGGAAATGAAATTTTTCTCAAGTTAGATTTCTGACTCTGCTATTGATTTTCTATGTACCTGTATCTTAACATTGGTCTGTAGTTCACTTGTCCTTTGTAAACTCATGCACTGATATCCTTGAAAGAACTAGATAAGTGCAAACTGGTTTCTTTCTGTACCGAAGATGCCAGCTGATAGCTGTTACATCTCTGTGTGAAGGTTCTTGTTCATCATGCTCCAGAGCTGACTATTGAGAGCTGCATCCTATAGTTTCAGAAAACAGTGGGAGTTTTTTAACAACTTTTGTTGTCTTTATTTTTCTGACCCTCTGGGTACAAGATAAGAAGCAGCTATGGATATACTGGGAAGGGCTGTTTGTAAAAAATGTTACAGGAAGCCTCCTTGTGGCATACAGAGTGATCTGATTTCTTTTTTTCTGGACACCAGGGATGGTACTAATCTGCATATATTGATGAATACTTTTACATTTTAGCTAGCTACCACAGGCCTTGGCACAGCGCAGTCCTAGGATGTCTTGGGCGGGTCTGAGGAATTGTGCCTCTTCAAGTCATAAGACATGAGTGACTGTCTGACATGTAGTCATCTACACTGTGTGCCTCCAAAGCCAGGTTACTCCAGCCAGCCCTACTCCTGGATGGTGTAGCTTTCTTTTGAAAATTTTTTTAACCTATAGGTCTTGGCTAAAGTCGTTAGAATCCTTTTTTTGTCTTTAGCTGAAGTCCAAGGGCAAAATCTTTATAAAACATGCTAACAGTCTACATCAAACATTTTTTCACAGAGAAAATTAGTTAAATCTGAACTGACTGACTATGCTTTATAGCATTTATAATATTGCATTTTCACCAAACAATGAATTAATAACCCAAGCAGGCCTGTTGATTTTATTTTTAAAGGCAGCCTTTTGTGTGAAAAACCCCTTTCTTTCCTCTTTTCTGGTTCTATTAATTTCCAGGGCATTTCATCCTTGATCATAGAAATATTTCAAGAAAAACAATGTAGCAGAATTCCCTGGAGTGAATCTTCAGTGAAACCTTCCTGTCCTAGTAAACTACAGTTCCTAATTAGAAATAAGGCAATCTGTTTCACTTTCATTAATTTTTCAGACCAGCATTTTTGCTCTGCTCTTTATACATAGCACACTCTCTGAAGTTTCCTGTTTTGATGAAGACAAATAGTATTTCAGTGAAATGATGCAATTTTTTTTCTGAAATGTATCCCTATTCCTCAAGGTTCAAAAATAACTTCCCACATGCTTTCAGACATTCTAGTGATCAGTTTGCCATGTTAATGATGTTGGATTTAGAAATGGTCCAAAGAGACAAATATCATGTATGAATGTAATAAGACTGAAATTTTGAAAGAGAATTTTAATTATTTTATTATCTCCTAAGAGAGCTGAGGAATAACATCTGGGTTAAAAAGGTTTTGCTAGAAAAAAAGCAGAATCGGAGTTAAGGATGACTAATGGGTTTCCATTGTGGAAACAATGTCTAAGTTATAGCATTTCTTTTCAAAGAAGTGAGAATAACTTGGCTCTATCAAGAGGTAAGTTACCTTAATAAATTTTCTTTGTTGATTTAAAATCCTTTTCATGAAGTACTGAGCATGCTAAGAACTTTTGGATTTCTCTATTTGAGCAACAGAAATAAAGAAAGAGGTAAAGCAGTGCTATTTTTGTTATGATACTGTCCAGGTTTTTGTAGTTGCAGATAGTAAAATTAATATGAAAACATATGATAACTGTAATCTAAAAAATCAATTATCTGTCTAGGTATGAAAAAATCAGTCTTGTACATCCAAAGAAGCAAGTCACTTTAGACCTCAAATGGAAGTTTTCCTATGGACTTCAGTGGCCAATGGATCAGGCATTTCTTACAATTCACCAGTCTCTTTTAATATACAGCATGAATAATCTTTGCTGCTTGGAACTGATGGGGAAAATATTGATCTTATAACTTTAGGAATAACAAGAATAGAGAGAAACTTCCACAGTCACTGAGAGACTGATGGCCTTGACCTCTGCTGGGTTCACTGTATCCTGCTTGGGGCTAACTCACTCTTTTTGAAACAGGGCCCTATTTCTGATCATTCTTATATGGTTCATTCTTTTTTGTCATTCTGTCATTCTTTTCGGCCCTTTTCTTTTCATGTGAACTTCCCAGCATTGTTAGGTGAGAATTTTAATGGAGTTGGGAGTTAAATTTAGAGGGGTTTGAATGCCAAGCTGCTGTGCGCATCTCATTTTGTGTTATGTATTCAGCAGGCAATTTACATATATTTAAGATGCATAAAAATAATAGAATTCAAGTTTCTCTTTTTACTACCTCAGGAAAAGTGAATGATTTTTAATATAAATATTCAGTAATTGATGTGTAAAAGCAAAAATAATCCATATTTCAATGTTTGGCTAGTGTATTTAGAAGCAAATTGTGTAAACAACTAGCAGATGGTGAATTAAGTGCTATGATTTCTTTGGGTTCTCTGAGAACACGTATTTTCTTAGTAACTGCCAAATGTTCATTTCACGCCCTTCTCTAGATCCTATAAGGAAAAATGGTGAAAACAGTTAAAAAATTTATATTGCATTTTTGTTGACACCTTGTGGAATAAGTTTCAGACTTACAGGATTCCAAATACTTTTAACATCTGTATAATAGAGAATTTGTAGTAGGAGCAACCATGGTGCCAGAAATACTGCAGTGATGTTGCTGATAGGACTGTGACTATATGAAAGATGTAAGATAATGCACTGATACATTATCCTAAAAGTGCAGTGAACTTGTGTCTAGCTTGTGTTTGAAATTGCTGAAATCTGACACTATTCCATTCAATAATGGAATGTACATAAAGAGATATTTTTTCTCTTGATCTCCCGGTATTTTGGGATGTGCTTTTGAGCTAGAAATGATTACCCTAGCTCCCTGAATGTCTACAGAAAACCAGACAAATGAGTATCCAGTAGCCTTAGACTTGCAGCTTTCTCATAAAAAAAGAAGTGGTGTCTGATAGATACACCCCTACCAAGGTTGACTGCAGCAGATTTAATTTGATCTTTCAAGCACGGATTAAAAATAGTGTTCTTGTTTCAGTAAGAACATTACCACTTAAGCTTCCATACAAAAGGAGCTTTTTCATCGTCCCAAAGCTCACACACTCAAACATTTTAACTGACAGTGGTTTAGTATTTGCATTAACTTCTTTTGATTGTGCATTTTTCACCAGAGACAGATGATAAAAGTTTATGTGAGAAAAGATCTGCAGTAACATCAAGAAAAGGCTTCCTATTCTGTATTACTGGGGACTGCAGGAGAAATTTGCGATGACTAGAAATTGCATTAAAAATTGTTGCATTTTCCATATGTGAGCATTTTTGCATATTTAGCTGATACTGCTGTTTTGCAAGGAGGCAGACAGCATCAATCTTGTTTTAACATTAGATCCAAAGTTGTAGAGAGTTGTAAAAGATCCTTCCAGTATTCATAGACCAAGGAAGATGATTTTTGCATGGATTAAATGTAGAATTAAAAATGCTTCCTGTCTGTAAGTATAAGTAAGTACACAGATGTAAGATCAATTATTTGAAAGAAAATAAGGTGTCTAAGGCCAAGCCCTAAATTTATTTGCACTTCAGATAGATTTTCTAAGATCCACTTTCATATATTTTGCATTGTGTTTTAATTTGATTAAAACGGAACAGGCTTCCCGGGCAAGTGGTTGAGTCACAATCCCTGAACGTATTTAAAAGCATGGTTTAGTAGTGAACTTGGCAGTGTTAGATTTGTGGTTGGACTCAAGGGTCCTTTCCAACCTAAATTATTCTGTGAAAATGGTTTGGGGCTTGAGGACCTCATGTAACAATCTTTGCTTTGATAGGGGTTTCATACTGTACTGTACTGCCCAAGGGGGCCACTGCTTTCTGTTGTCATGCATGATGTAATGCAGACTGATCAAACTGTGTTGATGTTCTGAGCATTTGGCAGAGTGTCGTGAGACTTGGAGTTATCACTGTTGGTTGGTATTCCTCTCCCATTTCTGTGTGGTCAGCTGGATGGGTGGGAAATGCATGGAAGTGGTCAGTCAGTCTAAATGGATGGACTGGCTGAGGCTTGCATATTGCAGAGAACTGCTATATTTCACATCATTTATCAGGCATTAAAATTCCAATATCTCATACCTGTGGAAAATACTGTACTGAGAGCTAAACCAGAACTTATGAAGACTGCTTTCAGAAAATGAAATGTTAATAATTCACCCCTGTCTAATCGTAATTGATCCTTTTATCTGTGGGTTTAATGTCTAGCCCCATCAATAAAAAATGGTCTATGTTAGAACCATCAAATCTGTCAGAGGAATCATCAGTGTAATGGTATGGTTGAATTTTCGGGTCTGCAGAGAACTTTGTATGCACAAGTGTGTTCTTATGATCTCTTAGCTTTTAAACTCTTGATCCAAAATCCATTGTGTTTGATGAAAGAGCCCTCCCAGCCTTCTGCAGAGACTGAAGAGAACACTCAGTATGTTCCTTATAATCTCTGTTCCTGGCAGAGGTGCCTATGACAATGGATCCCTATAAAGATTTTTTCCTGCCTGGACAGAAGGTTTTCCATACACAAGTTAAGTTCACCTGTCTGCCCATGGGTCTGTCCAGAGTATTGCTCCATATGATTGAGATGGCCTACAGCAACAAGTAGAGCAGTGCCATAGGAGCAGGTTTATAGAGCAGAATAATTGATCTTGAGGGTCTGACATTTATGCTACACACATTTCAAAAGTTTTAGATTGAATTAGCTTAGGCCTGTTCTGTAAGTGAGAGTGCACTAGATGTTCTCCCAGACTTCTGTCTCCTCATTAAGTTCAACTGGAAAGGATCCAGGTGCTCTCTGAGACCATTCTATTGTACAAACAGGGGTATGATACATGGACAGAGCGGCACATACACATGAAAAGCACGTTCCCAATACCAAAACACTTGCATTCAGTGCTGGCTTGATTTGAGCTCTTTCTTGACTGAAGAAGTAAAGCCTCAAGGTCAAAATAGTTGATTAAAATAGCAGATTAAAAAATAGCCATTTGATTTTCAGAATATGAAATTTTACTCAGAATTACCAGGCAACTATTTCTGTAATAATTTCAGATTCTCTTTGATTAATTTAGAATATTTTTACTACAGATGCTGGCATCATGTATTGTGGGTGTATGGATTTAATGGAGCAATCTAAGGATGATACCAGACCGGAGTGCTCTTTAAGGCGTGTGAGCAGTGAAATCTGTTAACAAAGGAACTGAGCTTGTGGATATTGGGAAGTATCTCTTTTATTGAGATGAAGTTAGTGTTTGTAGTGTGAAGAATTAGGCTAAGAAATACTCAGTACAAAACTTTGTTATGGAAGTACTGGTCATACTGTTTAACTTTCTCCCTGACCTAAAAAATTATGATCCCATTTCTCAGCTTCAATCTAATCTGACAGTAGTGGAGGTATTTTAAACATTCTAAGTCCCTACAACTTTGTGAAAATGTGGTCTTGGGTAGAAGAAGTATCAGCGGTCTGAGCTGGGGAAGGGCTGCAACTGAGCCTTCACTGAACAACAGAGAATCCACACTTGAGAAAAACAGGAGCCTAGGACGTTATTACATACAGGAATAGCCACCCAAACATAATAAAATTCATCAGTTGTGTTGTTAAACATGAAAATTTAATTTATATTAAGGTTTTTCTTTTCATCTTTTACTGTGAAAAACTAAAATTAGGAAGTGGAAATTGGGGCTCTGTATTACTGAGTATCAGTAGGTTATCTGTTCGCATTGATTTAAATGAAAGCAAAATTGTTGCATTTTACTGTTCTATAACTTTTAGTCTGTTTTTGGTGATTCATTGAAGCAAATAAGCAAGAGAAAGACGATGTAGTTCCTGAAGCCATGTGTAAAGAACACTACCAGAAATCAGGAGCTTCAGTGACACTGTAACTGAAGTTTAGTGTTGCTGAGAGATGCTATATGATGCTATTCCAGGCTCGCTGTTTCTTTTATCTGCACATAGCAACAATGTTCTTTTGAAAAGAAGTGTTTAATGTCATCAGTGGTCACTTGAAAAACTCTGCTCTGCATGAATTTCAGAGTCAGTTTTAGGAACAGCAGGTTAAATGGTCACATATTTACAAGTAAATGGATAGTACCAGTTTTGCAGAACTCGTGCAGTCGGAAGACGTTTATGTCCTGCTTCTACACGAGGAATTCCAGCCACCAGAAGTTTCCTGCATAGATTTAATTGGGAAAAGTCTTATTCAGACATCTTTATTTAATTTCCCTGACAATTGTTGGCTGCTTTCCCTTACTCATGAAAATACAAATTCACCAAAAAATTGTGGCACAGAAATAATAATGATAATGACTTCTGGCTGGAATGACATTGCATGTGCAGCTCAATTTATTAAATGCTCTGACATGCTGATTTAGAAAGCTGAAAATAACATCTTCTGTAATAAAGTAGGTCCTTACAATATGGCATTAACAGTGTCTGCCCGTCTGGGGAAAATACATTTGTAACAATGCAAGGTTGCCTTCCCAAACACATACCTGTGCATTTTCTAACAGTACAGGAACAGATGAAGACAATTTATTTAATTTTGCTTTTCAGCATAAACCCTCAAGATCTCAACTTTCCCACTCATTTTTCAGAAGTTACCATCTGTAAGGGAATTAATTTTTATTTCAAGTGTTGTAATTTTATAATTTCTCAACTAGCAGGTGGCTAACGTTACAGGTTTTTTAAATTGCTTTCTTTCACTAAAATATAGTTCCTCATTTGAGTGCTGATCTGAAAATTATGCCCAGGTGATGCCTTGAGTTTTAGCTTTTATATTTTTATATTTTTCAAATTCAGTATTGCTTACTGTAAAACTCTGAAGTGTCTTACAGCCTGCTGCTGCTGCTCTCTCATGCTAAGATAGACATAACAAAGTCTCTGGGTTTGCTCTTCAAGGACACCCAGATCCAAAATGTGTAAGCCAACATCTTGGAAAGGAGGGCTGAGCTTAGAGAACTTACATCACTAGCTGAAGTTTTAATTGGCAGATTTATGCTGATATGCAAATGGACCAAACCTATAAAAGTGTGAAGAACTTGTGACTTGTTGTTCATCTTGGAGTCCATTTTGGCAGTAGCCTCTGGGCTCCCCAGGGTGTACCTTTGAAGGCCTTTCAAATAAATATCACCTTTTTTCCCTTGTTTCTGTCTAGTCTCTGTTTCCAGGTAGCCACTTCAGGCATCATAGGTCTGAATAGATATATAAATATGAGGAAGTTATATCACTGCCTACTACTTGGAATTGGAATTAGTTTTGACTGGTTTGGATGGTGTGTCATAAACCTCTCAATGATAACAAGCATCTAGGGGTCCTGATTCTCATGTACCGTATTCTGGTTTCGTACCAGCTCCCTGACTGGAGTAAAATAACTTCTGATTTATAGATATCAGATTTATGGCTTCTGTGGATTATCTTAATTTATTAAAGTAAAATTAAATTAATTAAAACCAGTTCTGAAATGTTTTATCAGAATACTACATGCATAGTATTTTTCTATATTATAAAAAGACACTCTGTGGACATTAGAAATTCCTCCTGATACAGTGTGTGCATATGAGGATACGCAGCTCAGCTGCTTAAGTCTTATGTTAGTTGTAATGAACAAAGTTTATCCTATTGCTCCCAGTTTTCAAGGTTTTATGTGTTCAAGCAATTCTCCAGAAGCTAGTGATGCCATTTTTTATTAAGGGCTTATTTTTGTTAAGTATCCCATTATCCTTTCAGTAGTTGCAAGCAAGAATCATCATCTTCACTTTAGAAAACTGATACAGATATTACAATTTCCTGAGGAGCAGAGAAGTATCTTCTTTATTAGAAGTCCTTTCTTGATTAAATAATGTGAGGTGCTGCTAAATGTTCTCATTCATGGGCTCAGTATGTTTAAAAGTTAAATGCTCTTTAAGGTTTGTCCACTGTTTGTAAACATCAGTCCCTCCATAAATACTAAGGAGAAAAACTAAGGGCTGGATTGTATGTGGTGTCCTAAAAAGATGACTTTCCAAAACTCTGCCTTCGGTGGTAGGATGATGCATAGCACTGGATGTAATGGTGTCTCCCTAGCAAACAACAGAAACTTATGGTTTATATATAGAATATCACAACAACAGAAGGATAAACTAAGAATGATGAGTAATTTTCTCTCTCCAATGACAGTCATGGCATAGAGTGCTAAATGTACTTAGGAAAATCTGACTGTCTAAAATCCAGTTGCTACATTCTGTAAAATCCTCACTGAAACAGTTGAGTCATTCTTTACTTGGAGAGAGAGAATGATGGAAAGAGATGAGACTTAGAATAGCTAAAACTTGATAGACTTGACAGACTTCTGTTTATCTTAAATCTACAGAAATATAAAGTATTTTCTTTATATAAATATAAAGAAATATAAAGTATTTTCTTCCAGTTTTAAAAATCCTGGTAGTGCCTATGTAAAGATAATTATGTTCATTTAATGTTTTATTATGTTTTGTGGTTTGTAATTTATGGGCATTGATGGGCCTTTGGTTAAGAAACGTGTCTGCAGAATGGATATTTCCAGATGTGATGTCGCTTCATTGTCTCAGATCTTTCTATGCCTTATTTCTCCCTAAAGCTGCGGAAAAAATTTTTTGAGTTTTGAGAATGCTAAAAAGTGATACATATATGCAGTAAATACTGCAGTCCTGTGTCAGATGCTGCTGTCCTTACACCTACTGAATATTCTCCAAGATTTGGAACAGTCATATGCAGATTTTGAGCAATGTAGCGACTTTTTTCACTATATAACATGTTTTAAACTAACAAAGTCCCAGAGTGCTCAATAGTTGACCTATTATTTTATTTAGTTTAAATCAAGGGTTTTAAACCAGCAAGACTATTTTGCTCATAAATTTTGTGTAATATAAATACGGGGTTTTTTAATTCCACAGAAGTTATTAATTTTGTATGTGTGAATAAAAACTTCCAGACAGCAAAGTATTAGTGATTAAAATACAAATGTTATACTCTAACATCTTCAGTGAAACTATGAATTTTTCCTTAGCTGAAGAGGGAGAATGATAGAGATAAGATTTAAAACAGTTCACACTTGAAAGACAGACATCCTTGATTTCTAATCTCTAGGTATGAATTCAGATACGAGTTTGTTTTTTTACCTGCAAGTGTAAAAGACAGAAGCATGTTTTTTTCAGTGAATTTCACTTGATTGCTTTCTGATGGTATCTAATACAACTGCTTAAACAATTATGTTTCTATTAAAAGGTAGGTTGTAATCTCATGTCCTCTACTTCTAACTTCCAAAAATACATGTTAGAGATTTTTTTCATTTTAGTCTTTGAAATTTGTATTGTAGTAAATGAAGTCCACAGTCATACAGTGATTATATTTTGAAGGTTTTTTTTCTTTTTTTTTTAATTTAAAGAGAAAGAGAGCTATAATCCCTTCTGCTATGTACTTATTTAAGAATTTCAATTTTTCTTTTCAGAGATATTTACTGGTGCTAATTACTATTGTTTGAAATACATGTTGGCACAAATGGGAGAGTTTTGGCGTGCATACGATAATCCAAGAATAAAAAGTTATTACCAAATGGGCAGGATACTTGCAGAGAATGAACAAGAATTTTGAGTCTTTACCTTCTCTATGCTAGATCAGCGATGAACCCTGTTCCCTGTATTTTGGATGAATGTCCTGAATTTCAAGTTTGCATCTATGATGTGGTCACTGATGTTCTCTGGTGAAAATGCAGATGGCCTAGTTCTTGTGCAAAAGGGAATGGGAACATCTCTGAGGTCTCAGAAAGCTCCCAGAAGTCTTCCAGACCTCCAGAGTATACAGGGAAGTTCATGACATGGTTAATACCACCCTAATGACTGATCAGCCCATGGAGCCTATTCCTACCATCTTTGCTGCAGTTGTGAAAACTCAGAAGTAAAAGGCCAAGAGAGCAAGAAAGCTTATGACACTGCAGGATGCTGAAACTCAAAGGGATGTTGAGATATTTGCTTTTCTCCTTTTCTCCCATCTGCTAAAGCAGAAAGACAAAAAAAAATTTGTGAAGGCAGTTTATCCCAGTCATTTATTAATCAACCAGTAGGGAGATCTTTTTTGCTTCCCTGTATTTTATAGGGTTGAAACATGCCCTGTATATCTAGCAGACCCCAGAGCAGTGGGTTTTAATTAAAGGATTCTGGAACTTTATAAGCAAAGTTAAGCCGTTTCTTCGTATCGCTATGATTCAGTTAGAAAAGCTAGGACTGGAAATGAGGAGCAAGTAGTTAAAATAACTGCCCACTAAAAAGAAATATCTTCATTATTTTTACTCTAGTGAATCAAGGTTATCATAAAGAAAAAATAATTGCGTTAAAATCTCAGCTATTATATTTAGGAAATAATCTTACAATATAAGAGGAGGAAACAGTAAAGAGTTTGTGATACCGGTCCAATTTACTACACAATTCCTGGAAAACAGATTAGGGTTTTCTTAAATTTATATTGAGGCACTTTTTTCAACCCCAGAATACAATGCGGCAAGAGTATAATGCTAACTAACATCCTGGGCATTATAAAATTTGGAATCTGCTTGCCACTGCATAATTTCACACAGCAAAAGGAAATCAAGAGGGATTAATTCAGTCTCTTAAACTTAAAAGGTTGTTCTAAAGGTCCCCTGTCAGCCAGTCTTATTCTTTACCTATGGGAGATGGCTGCAAGCAAAAACCACCTGGCTACCTTCCTTTCACAAGCCTGTGGACTTTTTGATGTTGCACCAATGTGTCCCCATAAAACAGCATGTGGTAAGCAAACAAAATCTAATGTATCAGGATCTGATATCCTTTGTTTTAGGTTATTCATGAAAAACCAGGGTAAAAAAGCCCAAGTTAGCCAACCTTTCCATTCTTTGAAAAGTTTGCTGGTAGAGGCCTTGTCTGGTTTCTAATGTGCACTGGCAATCTCACAATTGCTGTTACTTCATCTACTTAAAACCAGCTTTTTTTTTTTTTTTTTTTTTTTTTAAGAAACTCATCTGAAATTATATACCTGTAAGTGTACATAGTATCTGTCATTCTTTAGTCTTTCACGTCATCACAGCAATGCAAAATGGGCAATCGAACTCCAGGGTGAGGCCATAGACACAGGAGTTCTTCCTGCTTGTCTATTGTCAGGAATGTCTGGTCTATTTTATAAAGAACGAAGTGAAGAGATGAAGATAATTTCTTCCTTCAGGGGAATAGCCACAGACTAATATGAGCTTCATGTAGATAAACAGGTGTCCAGATTGGTAGAACCATATTTACTCCCTGGTTACTTTTCTTCTCAGTTGGACAGAATCCTGAGGCACAGAGTGACCTGAAAACACTTTTCACTGAAACAGCACATATTTTGCTAAAACAAAAGGTCTATAGGCCATTATTAGCATTATTTCTACTGCTTAGCTGTGAGTTCTCCTCAAAATCTGCAGTTTTGTTTTGCTTTTGGAAATAAGAAATTCTTTAGCTGGTTGTCCTGGCAAATAGCCACTAAATTCTACATGAGAGTAGGATAATGAACTCATTTTGTATGCATACAGTATTCAGGGGATCTAGTTTTAGCAAATACCTTTATGTAAAATCCCCTTTTATCCCCAGTATCCATGACAAAGGCGATAAAATATTGAAGTCTGTTCTTCATCAGTTTTACAGTAAACTCATCACCGTGCGATTGACTATGTACTCAGCTAGCTAATCAGTGTATTGGAAAATTAATTCAGGCAGAGCACCAATCCAACAGACCTTGCCTTTTGCATATGCATTTGGTCTGGTTACTGAATTTGCAGAAATAACTGAGTTGCTGTCTTCATGTGGATAGCAGGAAGTAACAGAACATGAATATTGCTATATATATAGCTATATATATGGCAATTGCTATATATTGTGTGGTATCTCAATTCTACTTGAAAAATGATTGCATGGCATCAGATAACTTACACTGTTATGCAGAAAATCAAATTAATAAAAGAAACTGTTCTGCCTTAGAGCTGCTGAATTATTTCGGTTATCCTCTGGGAGAGCCTATTTAATTTGGAACTTCACACATCTTTTGCACTTTATTTTTGTATTACTGGAGTAGAATGACCTTCCAGGCTAAGATCTAGCCTGGCTGCCATATGCACAGCAAACATGCTAATACACATTTTCCTCTATGAAGAGTAGGTGAGTATTATCCCCACTTCACTGAAGAAAGCTTGAGGTGTCTCACAGTTTATGGTTTCATTGGGTTTATGGGTTCACAATCTCTTACACAGCTAGAAAGGGAATCTGGATTTTCTCAGTCAGTGCCCCATTCTTTATTGACAGAGAATGCTTTTTTTTGCAGACCAGTCTGAGAGATGCACTTCCCTTGTCAGTGTCTTTGGAAATCTCTAGCCTTGCTCTCTTGGTTTTTACAGCAAGGGAGCAGATTGTTTAAAGTCTGTGATAGCAAACTGGGAACCAGAAGATGCTCTTTCTCTGAAGGAAAAGGTGCATATCTTGGGCTATGAGAGAACACATGTGGATGAGTCTCCATTGGTTATTGGTCCTTGTCTTTCCTGAACAAGATTGAAACATTGTTCTGTTTCCTTGATTGTTTTTCCACTAAACTTACTAGAATCTGTCCATCCTTCTTTGGTCTTCAGCTTTCAAAGAAGGACTTGCTTATCAGGGGTGGCAACAAAAAACCCAGCAGCTTCTCCAAGAATCCTGAAATGAGACATAATTATTTCCATTGAAAGTAATATTTTGCATTTCAGTTCAGACATTTTAATGCAAAGTGTTGTGTGAATACCATATGTTCTCCAGCATTTCTGATTCTGTTCTTGTTTGCCTGGATGGGGGGACCCTTAGGCAGATAAGTTAATTGCAAGGGTATCTGAAGACCTATAACCTGGGGAAAGGATTATACAACATTTATTAATAATATGATCATTGGTCATTTTTCTACAGTTTCTCTTAACTTGAACTGATAAAAGACTTGACTAAAAGTAGTGCGGTACCAAAAGGTCAAAATTACTCCTCCAGGAAAATAGTTTCTTTGTTTTTAGTCAGACATACTTTAACTGCTAATAGTGTCAATTCATTTCATTTACTTTATGGAGTTGGCAGCTAAACAACTTTAGAGGCTCCAAACTTCAATTTTCTGCAGACAAGCAAGTGGCCTAGAGACCATCTTCAGTGTGATTAAAAATGCATTTTACTTCCTAAAGCAGTTGAGTAGAAATAAATGTAAAATAATAAAAATATTTTTTAGCAGTTGGTGGATACAGGCTTGTTGAAAATGTATTTTTTAAGGGTAGTAGAGATGCATTTTTTTCTCTGTACATTCATTTCCTGGTGTGGACTGCAGATAAAAAGAGTTCTCTTGCATGATTTCAAATAAACCATATTCCATAAAGAAGCTTTGTTTTTGCTGTTCGTTGTGACAGTTCTTTTACAATGTTTTCTATTACACCCTTAAGCATTGTCACTTGATTCTTATAATGTTAATTACCTCTGAAAATCCCCTCTAGCCCTTCTTAAGAATATGAGTAATTTCAAATGCATCAAAATGACTTCCATCTTATGTACATTTATTAAAAATAAATAAACTTGACCCAGGAATTAAGCAACAAAGAAGTATATAACAATGAAGCTGAAAAGCTTTTTTTTCTAGGTTAAATTGTGTTTTGCTCACAGTGAAACATTTTTTACAGCAACAATACTGTCATGCAGATGGGACTAATGATGTTATCTCTTGAGGGAATATAGTAGTTTGGACTGAAGGAGTTTCTTTTCCTCCTGAATGTGGTGCTTTGCTTTATGCAGGAGTTCAGGTCAGCGCTATGACTGTACAGTACAGGAGCACAGATGTCCTTCCTGTCTGATTCCCTAAACTGTGTGCCTGTGTAACTGATGGATTCATGGTATAAAAGATGTTACCATGAACTCACTGAAATCAGTGAGTCTACATGTGAAGTCAGTCTTTCTCAATAAGTTGCCAAATGGTCCACGGACATTAGGTCCTGTCTTTTGGATATAAACACTAGATAGGCTCTTCAGGCTCTCCTAAACTTCATGTCTTTCAAGGCGCCCTAGACGATTTCTTTGTATGTGATATAGGACCATCTCTGTGCACACGACTGAGCTGTCTAATGTGGCTCCTGTGGATGCTTCCATAAATATTTTTCTTCGATGATGTGAGTTCCTGAGAAAAATCCTTTGCCCTTTCTTTCTGCAGGATCTCTCTTAATTGTTTCTCCTCACTTGGCTGGTGACTCTGGTGTCCTCCTTGTCTCTCTCCCCCCTGCCTCTGCCCTCATGCTTTGGAGTCATGTATGATTTCCACCTTGGCAGGTGGAAAGGATCTACATTCTCCATTCCTTTGAGGAAATCTTGCCCTCACGAAGATTTAAGGATATAAAATAATGACTGACTGCATAATAATTCAGCTAGTAGTTGTTAATACTGCTTTTATCAGTACTTGTCTCAGAGCAGAAATTCTTTTCTGTGCAGGACACAGTATGCTGCATAAAGGATGGACATAGTATGCACAAGGATCAAGTTTGTTTTGCCTTGCTTAATGTCCATATTTGATTAGCATTTGACAAAATAAAAGAAAGTAAATTAAATGTCTGACTTTTAGTTTCAAGATTATAGTACCTCTGACTGCAGATTTTCAGAAAACCTCTCAGTGGGACTGGAGTAGACATACTCCTACTGTAGAAGGTCTGCAGAATTGAACAGTTCTGGCAAAGATTTTGAGGAACCAGGATTTCTCTCCAGTATACAAAGGAACAGTAGGAAAGAATTTTTTCTTAATCCTGGGAGTAGGGGAAGGGCGAGGGGCAGGAAGCATAAAGCTATTCTTCCAATATTTTTTTACTTAATATTTATATCATAGAAGTATTTTGAGTTCCATCAGGCCAGCTTTCTGTTATGGACAGATTCTTCTGTTATTTAGACAAAGAAAGTTGGTACCCAAATGCCTATGAAGTACAGTGCCTTGATACCTTGACTCTGACTTTGGGAATGCATTCTTATATAAAGAAATATGGATCAGGTATTGCTGTTGTATTTTTTTATATGGTGATGTGAGAAGATGACTAGTGTACTATTCTTCTCACTTGCTGAATTTAGAAGCTTAAATAGTACTCCTTTAATTGATTTACAGGTATATAATTTCTCCTAGGGTCCTGAGACATTTGCTTATGTGATATGGCACTGAGAAAGATCCCAAAAGGATTGAACACTTGTTTTGTCTCCAGGCTCTGATATGGCTCAGGTGCCTATTCAAATATGTTATGGCATGGGAATGTTCTGCTTGAAAGGGAATTATAGAAAGAAAAAATTAGATAGTTTCTTGAAACTGCTGTAAATTACACTGAGTACAGAGTAGATGGTATATAGGGAGCACAGTGCTGTTTGTAGTTAAATTTCCATTCCACTGAACCCCATCCTGTATGTGCCTCCAATAAGGGAAGCAAGAGGTATGTGCAAATTGTGGTTTCCAAAAGACATTTTGACGAACTTTGGGCCAGTCCTTGCCCCTTTGAATATGTCTCCTTTTAGGTGTACAACAGCCTCAAACATTCTTGCTGTGGAAGATTGCATGCAGAGTAATGGAAAATCATCCCATTTTATTTCCATTTTTATCTCTCAGCAACAACATTTCCCTTGATTCTCCCCTGCCTACAAGATACTGCTTTCTGTAATAATAATTCTGCATCTTCCACCAGCAGACACACACGCTATTGCTTCCAATCTCTCATCTAAAAGCACTGACTGACAGGTCTGACAGAAACAAATAGCAGGTGGGTTGATAGATATTGTGTTTGGATTTGCTTTAAAGTGTTTTGTCCCTCCTTCTTCTAATTTTTTTTTACTGGTTCAGCACCTTTTTCTATATAACAATTAGGATCACAACTTCCAGTTTGCTTGGTATGTAATCACGGGTCACTATACTAATATTATCACAGCTGTGGATATAATGTCATGTTACTTCCTTTGGAATATCATGTGCTTTTGCTTTTTTAAAAATATACCTCTGTATCATATTCCTTTAATTCCTTTACAAAGGAATGTTTTTCAGTTTTCTTCCCTTACAGTAGGGCAGGATAGACCAACAGCATGCCAAATGGCTTCTAGATCTCTTGTTATTTTAATTCTTCTCTCAATACATACACTTTTGTAGATGCCAATAGATCCCATCTGTGCCCTGGTTAAAATATTACGAATGACGCAGATGAAAACTACATATGAGCAGAAATACCTGAGGAGACTTGGGCAGATTGCCTTTTATAGACTTCTGGCTTCTTGCTCCAGCTGGACAAACCACCAAGATCATTAGCTTCAGAATTTGCTGCCTCTGTGCATTGGCTTGGAGTTCAGGTTTGGAAAGATCACAGTTCTTAATATTTGTCCACTTTTTTACAGATTCTTTGCTTCTCATCACAGAAAAGCTTGCTAGAAACTTGGTAACCTTATCTCCAAAATGGATTTTTTTAATGTATTTGCTTGTACCCTTTATTAATGAAGGAAGTATAATTGGATCAGAGATACTTTATGTTAAATTCAAACTCCAAAGGTAGGTAGGTATGTGAGGCATAAACCAGTTACTCTTAGGCTGAACTAGGCCAAGGAAATAGGCCTTTTTTTATTTTTAAATAAAAAATAGTTACTAAATTCCATCTAAAATTATAAAAAAATATATAAAGGAATTAGTAAGACTAGTAGTAATATCACCTAATTACACAGTACTTTCATTGCAGAGGCTGGTGAAAGACCTTATCTGGAATTAAGGATTAGTACCTCCATTTTGGAGAAGGAGGAATTGAGGTGGAGAGTATTTAACTGGTTTCTTCAAGATGACAGATGAAGTCAGTGATAACAAGTGAATGCAGATACCATCCAACACAGAGGTCTGTCTCTTTGTTACTGGGATTCCTATCAGGGGAAATCTGCCATAGCATGAAAGTGGAATCTTGTAATTTTGTGATGCTTAGAGGTAATCATTGGCTTAGCACCTTCATGAGAGAAAGAAGAAAGTGACTGGAACATGCACCTTGATCCAGTACAAGAAGATTCTTTTTAAGTATACCATGTATTTGTAGAGAAACTGCAGTTTTGCGATAGTTTTCTGATATGAGTGTCCATTTGGGAATCTGTCTGTATGTTATGTCATATCTTGATCCTCCTTGTCACACCTTCAGCACAAAGCAGGAGCTGCATGAGGGTTATGCTTGTGAGTTGCTTCCATTCAAATTGCCATCAGCGAGGAAGTTACACTCATGTATTTTTCATTGCCATTACACTGATGGATTACCTTCTGCTCACATATGTGAAAAGGTTATTTCAGAAAGAGGCCATTTGTTTTCTAGATGTATAACAGTACCAGGCATATCATATGTAACAAAATAAGTATTATTCTTCACCATCATCATCGGGATGAATCTATGGATTTTTGATTTGTGAAATAAATTGGCTTGAGTTGTGATTTGAAATAGTGCAATCCTTTCCTGTAGCAGAGGGGAGGCAGCAGAGGAGGTTGAGGAGTCTTTGTGGTTTGTATTTGTTTCCCTCCTGCTTTTCATCTGTTCTAGGGCCTGGCATGTCTTTGCTTTTTCAATTTTAAGGATCATTTACTACTCAAAGTGTTAGAAGTTTAGTTTTAAAACCTAGAGGTAAGAGGCTAAGCAAATGTAGCAGAGGGTTTATATTGTCTTTCAGAATCAGGTGAAGGGGAGATGAAATGGAAGAACCAAAACACTTTTCTTGAGGGTGGAAAGCCTGCTGAAGTGGGATTGAATGTCTGTCTGCCTCACAGGAGATTCACTGTCAGCCTTCTCCCTTTAGGGTGGCAGATCCGTGAGGAAATTAGAAAGGTCAACAGATGAATAGGTAACAGGGATTTGTAACTATGAAGAAAGGAAGACTGAAAGTTTGTTAATGGGGTAAGGAAGAAGGAAGTACAAAGTCCAGATACAGATCAGGGTTTATATACTTTCCCAGTTCTCTGAATTTGCTGAGTTCACTAGCAGCTCATCTGTCACCATCTGCTTTAGTCTGTTTCTAGGAGCTTTCACTGGTATGGATAGAAGTTATGTTAACAAAGATGGCAACACTAAACCCTATGAGCATTCCAAAGAAAGAAAACTCATTCTGGGAAGAAGCTGTAGGAAAGTGTTTGGGGTATTTGGCTGTGTTGGAGAGTCAGGGGGAAGAGAATATTTCACTTCCTGCTTTGAGACTTCCAAGAGGAACTGCTATATTATTAGTAACCCATGCACAAATATCTGACATCCAAAGGATTTTAATTTAAATTTTAAATTTAAAGCCATTTAAAAATAAGTCTGTATAATAGCATTCTCCCTGAAATAGCAGGGAGGATGTGGAATCAGCAATTGTAAGAAGTGAGACCCTTATGCGATCAAATGATACTAAGGATGTAATGGGCATTTGTTTCTTCATTCTTTACAATGACAGTTTATGTAGTTTAGAAAACTATCTATTATAAACTAACCATGTACGGTTTTTTGAATGGAGCTGATGTAGTTTGAATACAGGAATTATTCCAAAGAACAGTTGTTGTCATTATATAGATTGGTGGATGAACAGAAAGGTGAGGCATAAGATGGACATAATGAGGGAGACATACTAAATATTCTGTCTTGTAACCAATTCCCACAACCTGATTTGAAAAGCACATTGGATACTTCCTCTGCTGTGCTTTCCAAGGCAACAGGAATAAATAGTCAGCTGTTTTTGTCTTGGTTAAGAAAAACACTTAAGCTGCTTGATAGTATGCAGACAGTAATACTAAATTGGCTGGGTTCTCACATGTGCAATACCTTGCTGTCCAGAGGATTTCTGTTGTCTGCATGCTATTCTAGACTTTTTCATGGTGAGTGACATTAAGACAGCATTGTAGAAAGGACCTCTGAGTATTCTCTTTATTTATTAAAAAGAAAAGAAAGAGTTCTCAGGCAACACAAATATTCAGGGAGTCTTGTTTTTGGAATGCTTGTTTCCCTGATGATCAGTTTCAGGATCTGAAGGAGATGGATTGTAATAAAAAAAAAAATTCTAAATTGGCTGTATTGTCATTAGACTGTGGTAGTGTATGTATGTGTGTGTACATGCATGTGTGTGTATAGGTATGTTGAGCTGAGAATATCCTCAGGTACAATTAATAGACCTTTTAAAAATGTTTGTGATCAGTCTTCCATTTTAGCATCCTCTTTTGGCAATGTAAACAAATGCTGATGCTGACAGGTTCAAAGGATGGGAAGGACTCCAGATCATAGACCGTCAGATTCAATGCTGAAATAAAACTTCCAACCAGAAACTGCAACATAAAATACTTAATTAATTTTAAGGTACTTTAGACTCCCATAAAACTATATAGAAGTTCCCCAGAAAAATACAGAAGTTTTTCTTCCTTTACTAACAAAGATAAACATTTCTATTTAGTTGCTTTGGCATTTTTGCAGGGCAGTTTGGGGCCATCTTATTAACCAAGATTGCAGTCAATTATCTGCTTTATTGAGTATTTGTTTTCATTTCAGTGATCTTTGTACTGTTTGCCAGATAATTTTTCTGTGGTGAGGAAACTCATTAGAGCTCTTTCTCTACCTGCTTGCTAGAGTCTTACTCGTCTGAAACTGAAAATTCCAATTAACGTGATCTGAATTTGATTGGAGCTGTAAACAAGTGCAGCTACCTTTGCTTCATTAAAATATGGAAAATCATGTGCTTTTTTTCATTATAATTTATAATTACTTTTTTTTTCTGCTTGATGCAAATAGGAACTGGCCTTTATTCTGACATAGAAGGTGCGACATCAAATCAACAACTTTATTTTATCGCATGAAACAGATGGTGAAGATCACAGATATTTCCAAGAGAAGACAATGTAATTTCAGTGCTAAATTACCCTTGCTCAAGGACCTGACCTCCAGGAATTGATAGGGAATAGAACTTTATGGTGTATTTCTTGTTCTGGTCTAGGCTTAACTCATTTGAGACTAGGAGAGATTGAATCTTCCTTTTATATTGTTGTTTAAAAACTCGTAACCAGGCCACAGTGTAATCATTGGTAGTTTCAGAACTGATTTTAGTGGGTCTTCATTCACTCAGTGGTTTGTGCAATTTATTAGTGTATAAAGTGAAGAAAAAAGGGATCATATGAAAATTTCCGGAGCTGCTGAAATCAGTGACAAAGCTTTCCCTGATACGTTGAAGATGATCCAGGCCTCTTCCATAGTGTAGGGTGACAAATGTTCTGTGTCTTCAAAGGGATTTCTCATTTTAGGAGATAAACAATAGCTGCTTTTCCTCAGGGACAAACAGGAAAACAGTGTGTGTACAGCCGAGCTTTTATAACAATGGAATGTATGTCTTTCGTCCTGTGAAGTGCCTAGAAGCCTGATTTCAGAGTAAATGAAGTTTTTACTTTAACACATATATTTTGAATGGCTAGGAAGGACACACTCTAATGCAATCTGGGTATAGGCAGGTTCCTGTGTTCCGTAAGTCCCCTGAGAAAGTTAAAAAAGGATAGATGTTTAGACATAAACATCCTTGGAAAGCGAGAATTGCAAACTGTACAGCAGTTGATAGTAGAAGAGTATTCTAGAGCCTCACAGAAAACCATAATGGCCCTGGAAAAGAAAATGGAGTTGCTTTTAAGGGGTGACCTAAATATTGCACATCCTCAACTGCTTCAGAGGGCACACATGCATATACCATAAACCATAATATAAACACTGTGAGATTTGTGCTCAGACAGGTGGGCAACTGCTCACAGGATGTTTTCTCTTAGGTGCCCACCAGTCTACTGTGTTTGTCAGTAAATGGTAAGAAACTCAGAGATATCACTGCATCCGGTGAAGTCAGCCTGTATGCACCCAGATAAAACACTATTTGTAACTGAGAGTGTCTGCAAATATCGTGAGGAGAGTCCAGGTTGATTTAAAAATTTCTCTGATGGATTACTATTTGTAGTTTGTGATGCATCCTGTCTAATTGAAGTAGCATGCCATTTTCAGTGAGCCAGAAGCAATACTGGGTCATGTAAATATAGATTTAGAATGCACCAGAGAACTTCCCGGTGGTTGTTTGTGTGTTGGTGGCCCAATTTTTGATGCTATTCCAGCTGATCTTTTTAATCAGAAACCTGCCAGGGCTCCTGCCATTTCTTCTGCTCAACCTCCTCAGCAGGCTACCTGTAACCACATTGGAGCAGAGGTTTACAGGTTTCCCGGTCAATTGTTCTCAGTGATTTAGCCATCACTTTATATCGAGAGGTTGTAATAAATTGCCACAAATCTATTACCTGGCTTAATTGGGATTTTTTGCTTTATGCATAATTTTTTGAAACAAAGTAAAAATTACATTTTTTGTTGCGTCCAATTGTATTTAAGATGGACTTTTAGAAGTCTGCTGGGAATCTTTCTACATTTACTTCAGTGTGACACCTTTAAGTGAATTTTTTTTTTTCTAGTGTTGAGAGTGTGTCCAAGACCTTCTAAACTTAGCTGGAATATATCCAACTTAACTTTAGTAATTTGAGACACCTGATTTAGGAGCATCTACCTATCTCATTAAGTTCCCTTTCCGGTTAGAATAGACAGAGTCCAAATAACATCTGAATTACCTTCTGTATGTGGATCCCTTTCCTCATGGCGGAAGAGAATGGAATGAGATTGCCAGAAGTTAGGAGGCGTGGGTCTGTGCCAAAAATCATGTTCTTCCATTTAAATTTAGATATCTGGTTTTTTAGTTTGATTTTCCACTCTGCTGAGCACCCAGTGATTTGTAGAGGTCTTATTTTTCTTTTCTATCAATAGGACAAATATGTTCATCTAGTTGCTTTAATATTTCTGCAACAATACTGTAAAGAATGGATGGCAGAATCATCACTTTTGAATGTCAGGCCACTGACCTCTTTTTAAAAGGTTTTACAGTCTTAGCTATACTCATGTGTCTTGGAAAATTTCTGATCAAGTTGCAGTTAGTATGTGTAAAGAGCATCAGATTTTGTACAGGTGTGTATTCTCTCACATTGAGTTGAGCAATAGTTTCTTTAACCATTTCTTTCAATGGTAAGATTTTTTTAAATGAAGTGTGAAGTTCTTAAAAATTATTTCCACCTTTTACCTGACTTGATGTGAGGGAAATAAAAAGATGGTTTACAGATATTTCTAATGTATGAGTTTTTTCTCTAGTCTTTGTTCACCTGCAGAGTGACAGGGTTGCCAGTTACCATACAGGTACCTGGGCCAATTTCTGTATCTGTTAATTTGGAGATGGTACAAAGTCAACAAAAGGACTGTTGTTGGGACTGCAGGCTGCATGTATAATGCTGTATAATATGCTCCTGCAATGCCCTTAAATAATATGTACAGTTTTAAGAAATATAGAATTGATTTGAAACTCCTAAAGTTTTTCTTTTCTCACTGCACACGATTTCCGTGACTGAATGATATTGAGTCTGAATTAACGATGAAGTATGAAAAAGTCTGTCTTAAAACCAGGCAGAAGTACATGTGCAGTTATTATATCATTCCTATGAGTCAAGGACAGTTTGCAGTGAATTTCAGAGGGAATTCTTGTGGAATGGAATGTTTAAATTGTAGAAGAATGGCAGCAGTTCTCTTCAAGTTTCTTCCAGATAACATGATTGCTTCAAGAGTGCTATTTGAAGGATATTGAAGCTTTGCAGAAACTAAAGGCAAGTTTAATGGTAACTTCAATGGGGTCAGGAGTTGCTACTCAATTCTTTAACTTTTGTAACAGCTCTCCAGTTTATCAGTGATTGTGATGAAACTAATGACAGACCAGAATTCTAACTATGTAAGTTATTTACGTGAATATTGCTCTTTTCTTTCCCCCTTCTGAGGGAAAATGGTTACGGTAATAGTTTTTAAATTAATGTGTCTATGGAGTCACCACAATTAACTCCAAGCTTGCATGCTATAGATTTAAAATGTATTGTTATTAAAAAAAAAAAAAATCCCTACACCAGTCCCTCAAAAGAGTCTAGTGCATTGCATTGTAACCAAGTCTAAATACATGTACTTTTATGAGATAATTTCAACAATAGGTACCAGCTGCTTAATGTGTTCATAAAACCAAATATTAATTTCCTGGTAAATCAGTTGTAAACCAGAAAATATTATTATTGTTGCAATAATTTTATATAAGATAAATGTCTCAGTGGCTCAGAAGGTTAAAGTTTAGAATTAGAGTGGAATTTACTTTTCTCTGCCATTTGGTGAAAATTGAATTGCCTGATCATGAATGCAAGTCATATTTTATCTTCCATAAAAATGGAAAAGACCTGGAAACAATCTGTAGACCACCAGGATGTCTGAAAGTTATTTTCCAGTTATAAAAATAAACTGGCCTTGAATTTATTCACCATCTGTCGGTCTTCTCTTCCTACCAGGCAGCTGAATTTTCAGACAGGTTACTTGCAGTGGTAAGGAACAGCTGTAGGAAGCAAGGATATCAAGATTGCTCTAATTATATTAAGACACAGAGCGGCTTCTGGAAATTTGAAAGAGTTCAGTTGCAGTGTCTGGGGAGAGGTTTAACATTTTCAGGATTCTCAAGAATGCACATGTTTCCTACCATGTCTGAACCTCCAAGGATTCATTGAAATGGAATGGAAATGGGCAGAGTGACCTTCCCTTACTTAATTTTCCTCTGCATCAGAATCTGTGTGCCGGGCTGGAACCAGTACAGGTGAGGCAAGAGACAGTGTTAATATTATTAAGGGAAATCTTGGTTACCAGAAGAATGTTATCTTGCCGTCATAACCTTTGGGGACCTACTGACTTTGATTCTTATTAGTGGTATGCTATTCTGTTTGAGAAAGAAAAGCACAAGGTGATTTTTAGTCCATGAATGAAGTGATGATGACTGTTTGTAGTTGGGTGAGTGTTACGTGTGTTGGAAGAGGCTCAGATTTACCAGCAAGTTCTCTCTGACTCCCTTCAGGACACATCTGTAACAAGATTAAGGTCACCTCTACGGCAGAGAGGGACATAATCAACCCGTTTGTATTCTAAAGTTTCTGTTTTCTATTATAATTATTGTAAAGATATGTCAGCACTCAATAAACATTGGGTAACTGCATTTGAAAAAGCCTAAATCTTATTTTGTCTGGCTGTGGCTCTTACTGACACGGAGAGATAGTTCAAAAGTGGGTTCTCCTCTTAAGAACAAAGCAAGCTAAGAGAAAGCTGAACAGCACAACAGAAGCACCTCTGTCTAAATCCCATAATGGATTTGACTTCAACATAGTAACAAATTAATGAATGAAAGGACCTTCAGACCAAAACTATATGACCTTGAACAATAAGCATGGCAGGTTAGATCTCCTTGGAAATCATTAGAAGCATAAATGGAAAGCCTATTCCTGTATCGTAGACTTTGTAAAAAAATGAAGAAAATTGCTTTACAGGATGAATGAAGTGCAAGAATAGTTAAGGAATTATTTGAACAGTATTTCCAGCTTGAAGATAAATGATTTCTGTATATGTCTTTCATCTTAGTTCTTTTATAGGAACAAAAGCAGCTTAAAATTACCATGACATATTCAGAAAACTGCTGACAGACTTCAGGTCTCTCTACACCAGAATATGCAAAGGAAAAAAGGAGGCATGAAGTATGAAGCCATGCTGTCTGTCAGACTTACAGAAAGACTGGGCCATGCACCAGATTTATGAAACAATGCAAATAACTTCCTTACAATAAAATTGGAAGTATATGTCATTTTCTTCAAAAACTTTGTACATATGCTCTTTTCCAAAGCCTTGCAGCACGAGGCTCTCAGTTCCACAGCTTCAGGTACTGTGCAGTTGAAAATATATATGAAGAAAGGCTAGATGGCTGGCAAATAATATATTTTCCTAGAATTCATTTGTGCTAGTGTTACTCATGGTTCTGCTATACAAGTTGTCCTGCTCACAGCAGAGGACTCCTGTGAGTATTGGGGCAGAAAGGCTGAAGAACTGAATGCATGACATTTTATAAAAATCTAAGGAGGCAAGTCATTATTAGTACATTAGAACTACATCTCTTTTCTTCAGTCCCCTTGGTATCACTGCTTGGCATGGAAATTCTGACCCTATTAACACTGGCTGAGTTTGAGGTTTATTTCTGGAAGCTTTTAAAACACAGCTGGGGAGTACCTTTCACTTTTAGTCATATACTGTGGCTTCTTTTTCATGTCTTAAAGTTGAAAAACGTCCCAGGGCTCTCCCTGGCCTTATGCGACTTTTATATGAAAACATCTATGTTCCTAACCTTATCATCTTTTTGTGATAGATAGAAATGGCCAAGTGGTACCTCTATTTGATAAATTTCAAAAAGCTTCGTTCATATCCCAATTCCTCTTAAATTTCCCTTTTTCAATTCACAACTTTGCAGGCTTTGCTGGAAAATTAAAATTGTATCCTTAGGCTTCATACTGTGTTGAGTATTTCATCACAAATGTGATGCCACAACTAGCTTATTTCCAAGCCTTCAGGTGTTTTTATTGTAAGAGTCTTTGGGGCAAGATTACCTGAATTTCTGAATATTTGACTACAGAAGTCCACCTTAAAATATTCTGTGCTGATCCAAATGAACTTTGCTACTTCCATTTAGGATTTCCTTTGGGAAAGAAATAAATGTCTATGTTACAACAGTACCTTTCTTCCTGGAGTCTTATAATTCAGGCTCATCCTTTCAGCTGCCCTTAAACCTTATTCATATTTGTGTCACCTGTATCATATTTTTATTTTTAATGTTTGTAGAAAAAAACAAGTTAGATCTGTTAATGTCTTGTGGCTAGCATGGCTATCAGCTTTCTGAATATTCATGGTTACCATTCTAGTTCCCTTTCTCTGCGGTGCTGCTTCTAAACTCTTCTACATGACCAGCATACTGGACAGACAAGTCTTTCTTGAAGTATTAAAAAATAAATTTTTCTCTTTTTGGTAGAAGTCCAAAAATCTTGCTGCAGGAAAAACTAGTCTCAAAGTATTATCAGCTGTCTTGTCCTAATCCTAGCAGTTTGAGTAACCCTTAGCTTTATCATTTGATTGTATGAAGCTTAACTATTAATAATTCATAAGTTTTCTTGGATATACTTTTAGAAACATCCGTAAATGGGAATTTTTCTGGCTGAAAAGAAATAAATAGAATGCTGTGATCTCAAAGAAGCAAAGATTTCCTGGAGCCAGCTTACTGGGAAGCAGCTGAGCAAGAGCCAAGATTAATATGTTTTTTAGATCTTGGTACTCTGAATTTCCCTACCACTCAAGATTGCTTTGGTGATATTTATTATCATTTTCACACCTATAGCAACTTCAGATGGTATTTTCAGAGGTGGTAAAAGAAAAAAACTTCTCTAATTTGTAATAGAAGTTATGGGAATCCAAGTGAAGTTTTTCAGGAAAAAAACTTTATTAAAACTGTGCAGATTGACCCTTGAATTGTTAATTTTTTTTGCCCAATAGAAGAATTGGGAAAACCTATGTATTTTGGTTCAGTTTTATCAAAAAGAGACATATCTGCTTTAGTTTCAGAATTCAGCTTAATTTGAAATCATATACATTTATTTTTTTTATAGCACAATGGGTAATATAATCCAGTATCTTCATTTGAATTTTTGAAAATGTTTCAAAATGGTTTGTTTTATTTTATGGAATCAACCAGAAAACTCCCCAAAATAATTATTCACATAGGTCAAGGAGTGGGTGCCCAAGTTATTTAGACTCACTGCAAACGTTCAGCTGTAGCTGCTTTAATTGAAAACAAAATTTCTGTGTAACGAAAACAAAGGTAGTGTATAAGGAATGTTGTTAACTCCCTTTGATTGGATTTTTGTCCTCACTTTGCAGAAGGAAATGGATAGAAAAGTCAGTTCACGTACAGAAATCTCTATGACATTTCTGGAAAGATGAAAAGACCAGTGACTTGAAGCCCTTCCTTAGATAATGAATACATGGATGACAGTGACAAATGTTGTATTAATGCTATCTGCATTAAAATGTATTATGCAGCAGAGAAGTGGTAGAATTTATGGGACTGAACTAAGTGAATCAAGATCAGTCAGTGATTAGCATTTGGACCAGTAACTTAAGGCTTGGTTTCCTAGAATTAGATAAATCCAGATTCTGGACTTTGGTCACTTTCAAATATGCAACTTGATTTTCTGGAATGCAGAAGACTAGTACCTGTCATTTAAACCATGCTTTGTAAACTTAGGTTGGTACTGTAATTGCAATAGTTTATTATTAGTAATGGTTTAGTTCGATATTTCATTTGTACGTGCTCTATGTGCACTTATTTAAAAGCAACTGTAATGTGCATAGTTACTGAAAAAGAGTAAAGGAGGAGAATTTTTTTAGAACCGCTGAGATGCTGACCATCTTAATATAAACCAGTAGCAGGATATCTGTAATGAAAATCCATTGAGAGACTGAATTTGCAGTTGGAAAAGTCCAGACTGAAATGCTAAATCCATGATAGGGTAATCTAGAAATTATAAGATGAATAAGTGTCTCAAGAAAAAAAATAGAAAAAAGAAGAGATTGTGAGCAGTTTAAAATAATTGTCTCAAGTACTTTCATTTTTCTTTTTATGATTTTCATCTGATTAAAGCAGCTGAAATCATTGCTAGTTAGACTTAGTAACCAGGCAATTAAATAAGTTGAGAAATAACAGACAGAAGAAAGACTTGAAAAAAGTTAATGTCTCAAATTTCAAGAACACAAGTTTGTACCATTCTACTGTTTGCATTTGGTATTTGCACATTTCATCATTTTAGATCTTTCTGAAATATAACTATGCCACTGTTAGGCAAAAATTTTTAGAACTCAGATTAATGTGAAACTCATACAATTTATTCATTATTTTAGAGTTTCATGCCACTTTTTAACCTAGTGCTGTAATAATGGTTAGCAGTTGATGTATATGTGGTGTTCCAGTGACTTTTTCTAGCTTCTTCTACTTTGTTCTTCAGAATTTGAAACATTCTAGATTAATCATTTTTACCTGTCCTCTGGAGAGCCTAGAGGAGTTGAAGTGGTGACTACCTCTTGGTTAATTGTAGATACCAAGCAGTGAATTAGTGAATAGGCTGGTACTGAACCATTATTCATATTTGGTCAAAGGTTGGACTCAATGATCTTGGAGGTCTTTTCCAACTTTAATGATTCTATATGTTCTGTATATACTCTGGCCAGTACAGAACCTAGCTTTTCAGAATGTTTTGAAAGAGAATTTGGCTGACAAAGAAACAGGAAGAGATAAAAGCACAGGTGGCAGTGGTATCCACATGAATGTTTTGAGTATTTAATCCTCACCTTAAACTCATGGAATGAGGATAAAGTTCCCAAATGCAAGCAAGAGATACATGGATTCTTCTAAAGGACCAATCCTGTGGACAACTGACACACATATGGTGTAAATTCTAGGGTGTTCCTTCTCATTTTCAGTTCAGACACCAAGCTCCTAGCCAACTAGCAATGGAGAATTGTTGGATAAGGCTTGTCTATAAAACTGGTCCTCAGTCAGATGAAAGTAATGCAGATTTCCTTAATGTTCTCAATAGATAACTTGTTAGATCAAGTAAGCCAGCCCTAATTTATGACAACTTTTGATCTGACAGTTTATTGTAGATATATATTTTTTTTTTTTTTTCTGCATCTTTCTTCCACTTATGGTTACACAGGCCTCTAGCCAATCTCCGGGTGAAGTACAATTGAATGATGTTCTAATCTACAGTTGAATCTCACCCCAGCAGCTTTTCCGATTTGACACTAATACTCCTAAATCTGAGAGGTAATAATTTTGATGAAAAATACCATAAAATGGAAGATGGAAAAAAAGGCTAGAGTTTAATCCACCTTAGTCCCAGATTTATTCTGAGCTGAGCCAGATGGAGTATGATAACTACTTTGTACCAAGTACAATGTTATATACCTTGTCAAAAAGTGCTTTCATCAGCAAATTGTGTAGTAGTAAACTCCATATAATGAGACATTTTGGGAGATCCAGCTTCATGGCTAACCTATAATAATATTTATTTGTTTTGTGGAGAAGTCTGATTTAATGTTTCACTCTGAAGTGTGGGTAAAATTCTTTCTGTGGCGTCCTTTATTACTCACTCTGTGCCAAGGTCTTTGGTGAGTGTGTTGAGAAGCCCAGGCAGGATGGGAGGACACACAAAAGAGTATCATTCTCCTGAAAACAACAGAGTGGTTCAGTCAGAAAAGACTGGCCAGCTAAGTCTTTAAAATGACTGCAATCCTGTAACTACCTGGGAGAGGTTTGTCATTACTTCATGGCTTAAAGTGTTGTAGGACAGTGGTCTAAATCAAGGGTATCATAAAGTTTTTACTAAGCTTGTTTTAGCAAGACATTAGAAATGAAGTACTTGTTTTATTGCTCCACTTGCACTCTTTTGGATCCTGGCCTACTAAAAGTAACAAATTGCTTTGTTCAGAGGAAGAAATAGTTAACTTTCTTGCCTGTGTTTTCTCACCATGGTTTTTTTCCTTGGCATCCCTGCTCAGATATTTGGCCTAAGATCAAGAAATTTATGTGGAAGACATTGTTCAAATTAAGCCTTTCATAAGAATGGCTTAAGGAGGAAATATGGTCTTGGCTTTCAACTTTGAATATAAGAGTTACAGTCTGAAGGAGTGATTAACTGATGCCACTAGTTGATTGCAATCTCCATATAACTTCTTTCTGCTCAGATACAGTTTAAAATTTTTCAAAATCAGTATCCCTTGTTTGTTTTTCTCTTGGTATTCACTGCTTAAACTTCCATAAGGAACTGGTATTGGCATCTGAAGATGTTACTTTTCCTATCTTTCTTTCCTTTTTAATATATTTAATATTGCTGAGGTGGAGAAGGAAGAATTCCATGCGTTGGAAGTTGTGATTCGGGTGTGCAATTTGAAAAAAGAAATCAACAACCTGATTTAGACAGGAAGACAATAAGCAATTATTGAGACACTGCGGGAAATTTAATTAAAAGTAGGATTTTTTTGAGCAATGTTAATGCTTGCTGCCTCAGCTAACCTGACAATTAAGGCTTTCCAAGTGACAGTGACATCTGGCACAGGATCACATGTAGGAATTATGCAGAGGTAATAAAAAGCACTTAATTAGCATTGCAAATGGTATTCCAACATTTAGGAGATGTCTGCAAATTTGCATACAGATACGTAATTACGAAATTTGCAGCTGTTGTGTTTGTTCCATAAGACCTTGCCACTTTACTCGTAGAATATGTAAATCAGGAATTAATCCTTTTTAACACCTACTTTCTCAGTAGTCCATAAATCTATGGAAAATTATAGGAGCTTGTGGACTTTCTCATCTTGTCTCAAAATTCAGTGGAAAACAGAACTATATCCCTGGGCTTACTTAACTCTTAAGGTCTTTTAAGAGGTTTGTAAAATGCAGCTCCTTCATTGCCCATTTTTTGATCCCCATTCATGTCTGATACCTTAGTTTGCAAGGTCATGCTGCAAATCTCTTTTGATATATTCCCTTCCAGTTTTAAAGAGAATCAAGTTAATATTTATTCTCATTAGTACCTTTCTGATACAGGTAATTACCTTATGTTACATGTAAACAGAGAAGGCTGGGAGGGAAGGATATCTGACCAAACAATAGTGCTATATACAAAGCTTATTGAATTCAAGGTGAAGCTGGGCAACCCAGATGCCTAAAAAGCAAAACTGGACCAAATTATTAGCTAATAATTTCTTAATACATGATTTCTCAGTGTAACTTCTTATAAGTCCCTAGTATATAGGATTTCTTTGCCTGGATAAACTTGAACAATTTTCACTTAGGTACCAACAAAAAAAGACATGAAAAATGTTTATCCAAACCAGTGTTTTTGAGATATATTTTAATATTAAATTCTATTGTGTTGCTACGTTGATATTTTTGTAGCACATTTCTTGTATTTAGCTCTGGGGAGGTTTGCAGAGATACATTCCATTAACAAAAGGTAATTCTGGCTACAGAGTTTGAGTATACTGAAGTAATGCATAGGGAAGTTGTTCTTTGTTTTTATTTTTTAACATGTTTTCCCTTGTGTTTTTGAAAGTGCTTTTAGTATAATCATGTCATTGCCCCTTCCATGTAATGGAAGATTCCCCTTATGCCTGAGTCCTGTAAAGAAGAAAGTTCAAAGCAACAAGGGAGTTCAGAGCAGGTTAGGTGATAAAGCAGCTTAGAAAATAGTGATTGTGCTCTCCCCCAGGAGAACTTCATTTTAGCTAAGTTTAATTTCTGCTGGGAAATTGGCTGGGTTGTGGGCTGCTAGTTCCTTTAACATTCTTCCATTAGATGAAAGCAGTTTGCAGTAATGTAGCCTAAAGTATATTTTTCTTTATTGACTATATAATACTTTTTAGTTTTTTTTCTTGTAATCTAAGTGACATATGCGAAATGACAATCTGTTTATAGAATAATTATAATTAACAATGAATATATCTTTAAGGGTTTTGTTGCCATTCCTAATGAGTATGAAAATGGGAATTGAAAATGAAATCTTTCTGCCCAGAATGACTGATCTACCTTATAGGCATCGTCAGCAATAGTTTTTATGGAGAGAGGGAAGTTGTAGTAACTGAAAGAATAAAATAATGAGCCTTCATAAATGCACTAGACAAAGACGGGAGCAACAGATGTTTCTTTTTCCTTAAACTGAGTGTGTGAGCAGAAGGACAAATGTTGTTCTCTGCTCACTGCTCCAGCAGAATGTTGCTGCTGGTAGCAGCTCTACTGAAAACAGAAAAAAATGGAAACAAGGTCTTGCTTCACATTGCTGTCGCTACACCTGGTTTCCTACAGCTGATCTTTACTTTCTAGAGGAGAGTTCATTCAACAGAGGATGAGCTGGGGCTGGCAGTTCAGATGGTTCTGAGATTTCTCTGCACCTCTGACTGCAGAATGGGAAGTTTTGGGGACTCAAATTCAGAGACAAAAATCCCCATGACTCCAGCCTGGTGCAGCTTAGATACTGTAGGCTGGCATCTAGCTAGGTCCTTATGGAGAAGATGTCTTAGCTCAGCATCTGTTTGCTTCTGAACACAGGCTTCCAAGGCAGCACGCCATCCCACTGAGCCCCAGAGTTACATTTAAGGTCTACAAACACTTACACATCTCCAGATGAAGCTGGAACTCAGGCACTGTCACCTCTTTTGTCCTGCTCCACCCGCTGTCCCTCCTTACCTGGCTGGAGGTCTACTGCACTGTGTGTGGATTTCATGTGCTGGGCCTGGAATCATTTGTTAAAGAGCTTCTTTAACAAATGGTGCTTCTGCTTTTGTTTTCTGATTCTTTTAGCTACAGTTACTAATAAGTACACTCAGGGAGGACGTTCTCTTCAATTAAAGGTCCGTGGCATTTTTTCTCCTAATTAAGCTGTGCATTTCTGAGATGCATGGCACAGTTCTTTCTTTTTAAAAGGTAGGGGAGTTCCCAGTGGTTTGATCTGTTTTCTGAACTTTTTACAGCTTGAAAAAGATTTTTCTGCAGATTATAGACAATTTATTTTTGTAAATGCCATGCCACATACCAGTTCTAGGCCAAACCAATTAGAAACGCACATCCTTTGTTTGAACAAATCTGATGCAACAGAATGTAAGTCTGGAAACCCAGACTTTTTCAGGCAGCAGATTGTCTGGAGGACTCTGTGATAGAATGTCCTCTGCAATGCTTAAGCCAGGCAAGAGCTCACTCACAACCTGTGACTGTCTGCCCAATTCTTAGGGCTTATTTGGAAATTTCAACTTGTCAGAGGCCTATGCTGATGTAGGACCAAGGCTTTTTATCCCTCTGGATGTTATTTTGCTATTATTACTAAAGAAAATAGTATATACAAAGTCAGTCTTTATTGAGCTGTTGAAAAGGAACTGTAGTTATATATGTTTCTGCAACAGCTGGCACAGTCCTGGTCTTGTTTGTCATCTCAAGATACTCTTGTTTTATGAAACACTGAAATCACATTGTGTGAGCCAAAGAAATAATTTCCTTCCTTTCAGTCAGGAATAGATGGTGGAGAAACTCCACTATCAATTTAATTCATCAGCTTCACTGGCTGTATTTCAAATTTAATGGTTTTCAAATATATTTCTAATTTGCTGTTAAGAAAATGAAAATAAAATTCACAAATGCCTTGCCAAAGGCAGCATTCAATACAGACTAATCTACACCTCAGGAAGGCATTCAATTTTTTTGGTCCAAAACTGCATATAATTAGTGTGTCTGCAATAAGCATGTAATTTTTATTATCTGTGAAGAGTTTGGCAGGGGGAATACATCATTACCTGCACATCTAATAATGTGCAGTGCTACAATTCATTTTCTGAGATGCCATGTGTACTGACGAAAAACACTGACTTTATCTCTCTCTTTGTTTTTTTTTATAGACATAGCAGAAGCCTAGCAGTCTGAAGCAGATAAAAAATAAGGATGGACAATATGTTGGAAAGACATTTGCATAAACAGTGAGCGGTAGTGAACAGCAAAAACCAGTCCCAGGATCCAGTGAATAACTGCTTTTTTCAAAGACTCTGGGAATGTCAAGCAACAACGAAAAAAGTACATTTGGTCACTATTCAGCAACCTTGAATATGGATCTGTAAGTGGGTTTATGTACATATAAAATAGTATAAAAAATGTCAGACTACTGGGACATAAATAAACATACCATTGCTTTTTATCGTTGGCCTTTGGACCATACAAAGTACAACCTCTTAAATATACAATTTTACTATGAAACAGGTTTAATTGTCTCACTAAATTATGGGCATAACTGAATGGAATCATTTAGAAGAAGTAGCTACAGACATGAAGCAGCACAGAGAACTGCTCAGATTTCTGTAGTTACTTGCAAAAGGAATGTTTATATAAGGAGTAATAGTATGCTGGAAAAGGTTGTGTGAGGAGGACAATGATGAAGAGGACAAAAGCTCCTTGAGGGGTGGTTTTCTGAGAGTAACTATGAGAAGTACTAGGCTAATAATTAGAGAGTCCCTATCTGTGTGGACATGGTTCTTCAAAACTGTTTTGAGGGACCAGCAAGCAAGTCCTGCCTTTCCGAGGCACTTCTTGGGATCAGATGTATTTTTTTGCAAAAAAAAGTTAGTGAAGCCTCAAGTGTGGTCCTGAAAACCCATCGAGACCATGAAGAGCCCCCACATGAAGACTGCTTGTCAGCTGTGAGATGGCATCTGGAAGAGCTGGAAGGTGGATGTGCCAGGAAGCACACCGTGAATATGGCTATTCCTGCATTCCTTTCAATATAGCATAGATCCACACTTTGAACTTGAGCCACGGACATAATTTAGGGAGAAAAATGCAATTTAAATTGTTACATTCCTTCTATCTGAATGGAAAACAGGCATTTCTGGTGCTGTTCTTAGTTGGTTTTAATAATTTCTTCCTCACATTTGCGATGAATATGAAAAAGAGGAAAGAAAATGCTCTTAAAACAAGATGTACCATTAGGACGCTTCCATAAAAAGGAAGTTCTTTAATTAAATATTTGAGATGAAAAACTAAAAACTCTTCAGCTGCTAAATATCCTGTATTAAACTTCAGAGCTGTAAGCCCCTTCTTCAGAGGAGGAAGTCCTGTGGGTCCCACTGGAGTCTCGTGAGACCAGTGGTGGAAGCTGATCTTCCTTGCTAATGGAAATATGGATTTCTGCTACACACCATTTCTGTTTTGCGGAGTCTAAGGTAATGTTTTTTGAGAAATGTATGTTTTATTAATTGGGGTTGCTAAGACTGTTTTTAGGCTACAAATCAAATTCTGCAGTTATCTTACTGTGAATGCAGTCAAAGAGAGGAACTTTTCTGTCTTAATGGATGCTAAGATAGTATTTCAGTGTTTATAGGTGTGCCAGAAAAACAGTCAACTAGTTAGTTTATCTAGGCTAGTTACATGAATTGGCCCCTTCCTTCCATGATCTACAATGGGCATACCTTGTGATTTTTCAGAGGTGTAAATGGTCCCATTTTCTCTCAGCACTTCTGACAGAGAATGCACCTATTACTCTGTATATGATAATGACTGTTGATATATGTTGAATGTCTATAGTGTAACTTTTTTTTGTGGTGGATTATTTTTGAAAAATCTGATCACATAGCAAAAAAGAACATATACAATAATATTTTAAGATAAATATCCTCTTTAGCAGCTTGCACTGAAAGCTTTAAAATAAAAGCATGATGAAAAATTTGAGATAGAAGATCCGTTTTTCAGGAAAATATTTTTTATGCTCAGAAGGAAATATTACCTGATTGTCAAAAATCCTCTGTTGATGTCTGCTGCATGTATACATTTCTCTTTCCTTATTAGAGCTTTCATTCTTTGCTTATATTCAATTTTTATTATTACTGTCATTTGGGACTCATAATACAATGTAATTTTTTTTCTGCAGTTTTTGGAAATATCACTTTTGATGCCTGAGCCACCTGATTTTTACGGATTCAATGTTTTACACTGGGAATGAAAAAAAATTGCAGTACTCCAAATAATGAGTTGCTATGTAAAATCATTGTCTTAAGTCCAATTTCTCTTTTCTCTTCCAAATGTGGCTTTTCCTTGTCTTTGACTACAAATGTTTCTCAAGTTTTTTCAGGGACAGAAATTGTGCTTCAGAAGTAAAGATATAAAGATATAAAGAATGCTAAAGCTATATTTCTTAAAACAAACAAAAACAATCCCAGAGAGCTCTGCCATTTCCTTTTTTTTTTTTTTTTTTTAAACTTTCTTGGCTAATTCAGTAACACAGAAGACTAGAACAACTTTAAAGAAAACCAGTACATATTGTTGTTTCACTAAGGGAAGTTCCATAACATTACAAATGCCAAAACCTTACCTAGAACTGTATTTTTCTCGCATAATTAGTGGTTATTAATGATTATAAATGGTTGTTTATACATAATTAGATGCTAGATACATTTTGAGGACCCCAGAAGATAAATTTTAAATTGAGCTCTTGGTTTCATTACCGGAAAGAGGGCCATTACTTTATGGGTTTGGGCCAAACACAGTGCTTGCAGTGAGTTGTGTTATTTCAGAAACAGTAACTATTGGTAAAAACTGTGAAAATTGAAATTCAGGGAACTGTTTAGTAACATAAATACCAATAAGCTATAAAATTATAGCCCATTCCTCTGAGACTCTATGCACCAACAGTTAGTCTTAAGTGATTCAATCGTGACTAATTACATACTGCGAGTCCTGATCTTTAACACTTCAATCAATCTTTAGTTGTGCTGTTTATACATAATTTGTCTCTGTTTATGGTTTTATGTGATAACTGTGCCAATCTGCATTTCATTAAAATTGATGTGGAGATGGTGGAGGCTTTCCCACATAATTGTTTTTTTTTAGGTACATCTCTTTCTCTGCTCTCCCTCATTGTTTTCGCTCTGCCACTTTCTTTACTGACTGCCTCATAGTGCAATGGCTTTTGTTGAGTTGCTGTGAGGGAAAAAGGGGAAACCAAACATCTCTACAATTCAAACACGACCAGTTGCATTGGACAGCTTGGAGTAGTGTGAAGTGCTGAAGTGCATGACGTAGATGTCACCAGCAGTAGGGCAACTGGACACTGCAGCTGCGTCAGCCTTATGCTGCATTTGAGCTTTTCCTGTATGCTGAGAGGCAGCATTTGCAGCATGGATGCTATTAGCTCAGTGTTACTGTGACTGCTCTTTCTGGGATCTGGGAGAAGATTCCACTGTGCTTCCCTGGCCCTCTGAGACATGCCCGGCTTTTGGAGACTGCTCTGGGATCAGTGGATCGTCTTCACTGTGTGGAGCAGGTACACCCTTCAGCCATGACATCCACGGCTGTGAATTCTACGTGTGGAGTCCTCATACAAGTAGATGGGAAGAGCCAGATACCACATAGGGTCACCAATAGAAGCCACTAATTGAACGGGAGATTTTCAAAAGCTGGTAACCCCAAATGCATTATTCATTGGATTCTTTGACTACTTAATCAGAATTGGGCACTTTCTGAGGTGGGACTCCTCAGACAGGGTTGCTCCTCTTGGAATTAACCTTCTAAAGCATATCTGCTTTTTTTCCATGGCCTAGAGACCAAGAATTTCTGTTTCTTCCTTGTGGGCAGTATCTCTTTTAGTTCATCATTCATTTCTCTAGCTTCTGGTTGTGGTTTGTACAGGCAGTATCCTTTGCTTCCTTAGAATTCCACACAATTCCACACTTGTTTTGGTGAGGCTGATAGATATCACGTCCTAAATGTGTTTGGAGTATACTGACAAGTTCAGACTTTTTTTTGTGAGGTAGCTATTTCTAGTCCAGTTAAACACTTAAGATGGGCCTCTAGGCTGTCAGTTTCACACAGAATCAGACACAGAGAATATTCTGAGTTGGAAGGGACCCACACGGGTCATTGAATCCAACTCTTAAGAGAATGGGTTTGTTCTATGGCAAACAGTTTATTTATGCAATATGCACAGCTTATTTTTTTTGTGGGGAGGGATGCTTTAAAAACACCACACAGCAGCAGGGTGGTTTAGATATATGGGGGTATAACACTGGCGGGAGAAACCTGAGCTGCAATCTTTTGTTTAACTTCAATCATGTTTTCTTTCATTCGTATGTGCAAAACTGGCTCTTGTTAATTCTGGACAGAAAAGTGTTGAGTGGCCTGGTGTGGTGACTGCTTTTGGCAGCATGCAAAGCTCATAATGCGAGTAACTTTGCTATTTCAGCTATTTGTGTACTGTGCTCTCCCCATCTTCATAAACTGGTGTCTTGGATCTCTGCTTGTTTAGGGATCACTGTGCTGCACTCCATTTCATAACACAGATGTGCTGTCAGGATTGTCTGTCTGTGCAAATAAAGTCCAGGATGTCTCTTTAAAACATTAAGTCCTCATTTACAGCCAAACTTTTCAGGTTAGACCCCTTTTAGAATCAACAGTACCAGCTGTGAACATATCAGCTGCAAGATGAACCCTGAAGTCATGTGCTGCAGGTTTCAGGCAGAATTCAAGTTTAATTGTGTGTGGGGAAAAAAAAGGAAAAAAGAAAAATTTTCAGTTTCCTGACCGCAAAGATAGCCTCCCACTAGGGGTCAAAACCATGCTCATTAATACATGTTTATGTACTTGAGTCATTGTTCTTGATTTTAAACTATCTTCTAAAGCATCAGCTCTAATGGAAATGGTTGGGTATTGAGAATGTCCAGAGGTACTCTGCAATATAGTTTTCTGATGTTAGGTCAGATATCCCTTAAGAAAAAAATAGCCTATGTTTTTGCCATTTTTGACTGTGAAATTACAAATTTCTTTTTGAACAGGGTAAGTGCAGGTATAAAATGTTACCATACGATTATTGATAAAAACATTTCTGTTAATATTGGGGGCAGAATCACAAAACGCTTTCTACTTGGGAGTAACTCACAGTTTCTGAGCTTGTTCTAAAACCACTGTGTTTTGACCTCATGAGCTGTTTAAGCCCAATGACTCTCAGTTTGAGTTAGCAAGAGATAGGAAGTTATCTCCTTGTGTGAAAAAGGATACTGGATCCTGCAAGCAATGCATTTTGAGGTGTTAAAATAATTTCTTAAAAGCAAAAGTTTGTGATTGATCAAGTCTGTATCTCTCAACTGCTACATTTGTGTGAAGAGAGTTATTTTGGGATGCTTTCACTTCAGTATCCCTGGCCAAATCCATGTGCTGAAGAAATGCAGGAAGCGTATTGTGGTGCTCAATTTCCCGAGAAACTTTTTGACCTTTCTACTGACCTTTCAAATCATAGCAAAACTGCAGCAGGGCAGCCCTAATTTGTTCTTCAGCATTTTACATTTATTAATACTAGATTATACATACATATATTTAGAAGTAATATGCACTTGGCTGCTTAAGTAGCCCGCTGTTTTTAGAAATACCAGAGATGAGTACTAAATGCCATAGTATACCAATTCTTAATATTTTTTTCTTATGCATAACTTATTGAAAGAAGTAGTTCATGATCTTTGGCTCTTAAACTATATTTTTTTTTCCTTTAAAAAAGAGATAGTGATGCATTTTTCATATATGTGAAAAGAGATACAATGCATTGTAAGCAGTCTTCATTAAACTTCATCACAGTCTGTGTTGGTTGGTTGGGGTGTCAAGTGATAGAAAAATGAATTTTGTTTAAACTGATTTTAATTCACTTATGAAATTCCTCCTGTGGCAAGCAAGTGAGTGCCTAGGAACTTATTTTTGCAGAGCAAGTGGGAATCTGCTAGAAATTATCTCTAGATAAGGTGCATGAGCTGTGTAATGAAATACTTTCAATACCAGACAACATTTGGTTTTAATACAAAAGTAGTTGGACATGAGAATTGTCTCCGTAAAGTAGTTCTTGGACATGTGATTTCCTGCCTGTAAAAATGTTTTCTAAATTTTTATTGAATTAGTTTCCAATTCCTGCAAACTAGTATGAAAGTCTATTCTGACATTTCCATTTTTAACATTTACCTTAATGTCTATTTTGTAAAGAGAAACGTAGAAAATTGTGCATGCACATCTCTAAAAACTGTAAAAGCCTAGTATATTGTCCCTGGATGTGGTGAGTAGTGGATGCTGAGGAAAATATATGAGAAGCAAGACAAGTGTGGCTTTGCTTTGGCCTGACAACTTCTGGCAAGCAGGGGGAGATGGCTGGCACACTGTTCTTTTGGATAGCCACCAGTAGACAGGCTATTCATAAAGTTGTCCTGCCTTTTTTATAATGCCTGTCAATATTCATTTTCCACAAAGTTTTTTGGCAATGAGTTTCACTATGAAGTGTAGGTGATGGGTGATGAAATCATATTTCCATTTATTTGCTTGTCCTTAAGTGCTCTGTATCTTATGCTGAAGAATGAAAGGCTCTGTTCACTTTCTCTGCACTCTTTATGGATTTGTAGTCTTCTTCCTATTCACTCTTCATTAGTTTTCTGTCTAATAAATATAAGAACATTAATCAGAATGGGAAAAGGAAATGAGAAGACTCAGATCATGCATTGTAATGTTTTGAGTTTGGGAAAAAAATAGAATTTTCTGGTGAGCAGTATAACAAAAAACCCACAGCTGACCCTAAAATCTATTTGTCTTGTGCCTACTGAAGTAAATTTCTTCCAGTACTAAATTTGGCTGATACTAGTCTGTAACTGTAATATCTGTAAATAAAATTATTAGTAATTTTAATCACACAGAAATGGTTTGAGAGACTGGGACTGGTAAATTTGGAAAATTGTCTCCTTTCATGTGAGACAGAGAGTTTATGGTGCTGAGGTTGCCTGTTTAGAGTGAAGGCATTTAAAAATCTCCAGTAGTGATGTAGCCTACCAGATTTCACTAGAGAAGAATCCTAGGCCAGATCCAAAAATTTCATAATTGCCCCCAGAAGGACACTGAGTTAAAAAAGACCAGACTCAAACATATTCACTTCTCAGTCCTGCAGGGACTTGTAATGAAAAACTTTCAAAAAGTCTTGCTCAGAACTGAACTAACAAACCTTGAAGTGTTGCAAAATTAAGCACAGTAAAAAGGGATGTTCGGAGAAGGACAATATTTTTAATAAAAGAGTTTGTTACTTAAATTAATCTCCTGATAGAGGTTTTACAAAACTAAAATAAAAGATAAAAAATCCTCACTTTTAAAACTTTGAGATTTTGTATTTAAACTTAAATTACATTTTTTCTTCTACAATTAATTTATGGCCTTTCTTCTTAAACCAGGAGACCTACATGACAGAAAGGAGTGTCTTTTCTGTTACTTAACTTTGGTACCTTATGCTGGTGACCTAAGTTGAGTTTGTACTGGCATCCTGCTAAGACGTATGTTACAAATCCACTAGGATTTCTTGACCACCAGTCACTTTCTGATGGTCTACAAATAACTCTCTACACAGATACTCGGACTTTTACATTTACTTTTTGTATTACGGTATTCTCTATTTGGATGGTATGTCTCAGAACATGACTCTTAAGTCTTTGTCAACCTGGAAAGCCAGAGCTGTGGTCTAGGTCACTGGCCTAATATTTAATGAGTTTACACTCCGAAGTTAAAGCTTCAGGCGAGGCAGAGACCGACCTTTATATATGAATGCAAATCAATTAAGTTGGGTTAATTTTTTCACTTAGACATAGCACGCCCTGTGTTGTTCTGCCATTTGTTCTCCAGCTAGATTCTTCTGGAGATTCAAACTGGAGTTCCAGGTGCTGGGAAACTTTAAGGAAATTACGGGGATATTTGCATTTGTAATCAAACAGCAAATTAAAAAAAAAAAAATCCGATAAACAATATTTTCCCTAAAATAATTTGGAAACACAGTATTTTTCGATTTATGGCTGGCTCTTGAAAAGGATCCATTGTCACTATAGACCTGATATACTAAATATCAAGCCCAGAGAAGAGAGAAATGTTGTTTTCAAGTGTATTTTCCTGCAAAATTCTTGCCAGGAAAACTGAAAAAAGATCCCCAGCTTCCTGATTCTATCAGACATTCACTGTTTTTCTACCAGCTAACCTCGAGGGTTCAATGCTGAGTGTGTGTTGAAATCAAGAGAATATTCAATGCTTACTAGAGAGCTGCTGTTTTATTTTGCTGTATGAATTAATATCTGTGCAAATAGTGACTTTCTATTTTGAATCCTCATTCAGAAGAAAAAAAGAATAGCTTAGCAGATGGGCTTCTCAGGAGGTTCATTTCACACATAATCAGTAAATACAATTCCCTTTATCTCTGCACATATACAGAAATATAAAGCACTGTTCTGATAATGCCTCTTCCCTTTCCTCAGCTCAGCAGCTCCATGTTTCAATCCAATGTCCAACCACACAAGCCTCTATGGTGGCAAGTGTTGGAATAATTTACTACAGGTTGACAGAGCTACTTTAGTCAATTTTTATACTTGAAATTTAATAATAGATAATGATGTTGCCGGAGTGGGTAGGAACACAGGAAGGGTTTGCATCTCCATGTCACTGAATCCAGTTTTCTGCTGCTCCAACGATATTATGATCCAGCTGTATCTGATTTGAAGACATTTTGTTTAATCCTACTTCTTACTTTAGGTAGTTGTCCTGTCAGCTCAGTGCTTAAAGGTAAAAAGACTCTGTCTTCCCTGAGCCTGATTAGTTTTGACCATGGATGGTAGAGTGTCATTGATTCTGACACAGTAGTGCAACTCTTTATTTTTTCCCCAGTTCTCTCGGAGATACCTATCTTACACATTCCACGTTTGTCTGTTGTCATATACAAATAATGCTGCTGTCTCACACTCCTCCAATGACTATATATTATACTCAGGTCTTTTTCCTTCTTGTGTAGCTTCAAATATAAGATTTACCAGCTTTGAATGAATAATGATTTCTTACTCATCCTGAACTGTATAACCTTGCATGTTTTCCTGTTGTATTTAATCCCATATTTCTTTCTCTAGTGTTCAGTGTAATTCAGTTCTTCCTTCATGCCTTTTTGATATCTTTTTGCATAGGCAAAATTTCCCTAACATGTCACTACATCTCATTGGCACATTTCTCTCTTATTCCTTTTTGTACCAAATATATTAGTGAAATTATGAAATTAGAAGTGATACTCTGAGAATTATGCTGTATTCTTCTGGCCATATATATCTTATTTAACACTATTTCTCACTTCAATTTTAATACTTTCAGTTCCTCTGTCTTCCTTAATTATTCGATTAATCGCTCTGTTTTCCTGCTAAGTTAATTATTACGTAATCTAATTAATACTCTCTTCTCTCTGGACTTGGCAGGCATTTGACTTCCTGTTTAATTAATAATTATTAATTAATTGATAGTTCTACACCATCTCTGATGGGATGTGAGTTGACTTACCGAAGAAAGTCAATTTTCCACACTTCCAAGCTTTCAGATGAGGATTATGTGATTAATTTCCAATAGATACTTGCTACCTTCTGTTCATCTAGTGAAGTTGAAGATAGCTCCTTCAGATCATCACTTCAATGCAGGTTTTCCAGATTATGGAAAAACAAGGGCAAATGGGGAGATGCAAGGACTTGTGAAAACTGAAGATACCAAAAACTGAATTCACCTGTTTCATGTACTATTTAGGAATTTCAAATATGACGTTTCCCTCTTTTTTTTTTTTAATAGATATTTCATGGACATTTATAGAATGATTGTTGTGTTCTTACAGAATAGAGTCCATTCAAATAGAAATCTACATATATTTTGCTCATCAAGGTGATACAGTCAGTGTGTTTTTCTCCTCTATAGTTTCTTTGATTTTAAGATATACCAGCCCAAGTAGCTGTGAAGCCTGCTGCTCCTGAAGGCATCACAAGCATAGGAGGTTTTCTCACTAACCTTTAAATATAGATGGTATTCCTTAGTTTTGGCTTTTCCTTTTTGATCTGCCCTACTTCTGCATAATCATCCTCACATAAAATGATTCGTTTCAGCTGTACTGATCCCTCCTCATATATGAAAAAACTTCCTGGCTACTGTAAATCTTCATCACCAAGGCTAATTCCCTTATAAGTATGGAGCTTCTGTTTGGATTAAAGCACTGAGCAAAGATTAAACCCACTTATATTTATTCATTCTTTTGACTTCTATATTCCAGTCCAGGAGGCAGCTTTGGAAGGCTGTGACGATTTTGATAGCCTGCCATTATGTTGTTTTTATCCCCATGTACTTCAATGCTTAATCTGATTATTATTTATATCAACACCAGTAAATGATCAGCTTTACATTCATGCTTTTAGGACAGCTTTTATAGCCTGATAACTCAGTCAGTAGTCACGATTTCCCTCTCCAGAACACCTTCTCAAGCGCTTATTGAAGGAAAATAAATGTAATGATAATGGTATCGTTTCTTCTGAGGTAAGAATTCTGAATATATATGTTTAACACTTCAAGGTGCTGGACCATGTGACTCCCATAACTCCAGGAGATTTAAGATGGCTCTCCAAAGAGTCCAACGCTTTGCAGGACGGCAACCTCAGTGAGCATTTTTTGGCTGGCTGTGTTAGGCAACTTATTCTCTAACTTTTTGTGTTCTTCATGGTCTTCTTGTGTGGATTACCCCACACTGCACTCTCATTTCCCTTTTTTTTTTCTATATAAGAGTCTGTGCATCTCAGTAAATACATCTATTGACCTAACCATGTCAGCTAAGACTCCGAAATTGTGTAATCTCTGAGGCCAACTGGAAGTGTTAATATAAATGTTGTTACAATAACAGAAGAGAGTTAATTTCACAGATATGTGGGGCTTGTGCTGTGATACAAAGCAGAGCTTTCTTGGCATAGTTACAGTCATGCTGGATGTTCTGTCTTGGTATAGGGTATTGTTATAATTCCTCACCTATAAATTGCAGTGCAGTCATTGCTCTGATGGTTCTGCCCAAACCAAACAGATTTTCTCCATAATCTGTCAGAAATTACTCTTTCAGTCAAAACAAAAGGCCCAGAGAGTTGTACAATCCTGGTATTCTGAAAAGCATCATTCTTTTGAAGACTCATTGATAAATACACTAAATGTGACACATCCCAGAATAGATCCCTGTGGTCCTTTGCTTGTCACTGTCCTCCAGTATGACCCGTTAGTCACTGCCTCATGAATTCTACCTTTCCAAATGCACTCCAAAGTCCATGTGTAGAAAGAACTATATTCTTGTGTAATTGCAGGGTTTCTGGGAGACCTTGTCCAGTTCACTTACAAAAGTTTAGGCTAATAAATAAATGTAAATCCATCATGTGTTCCCCATGGCAGATGGAAGAGATCAGAATGACACAATTATATAAACCTACCATGAAGCTGTTCTGCTGGAATGGGGCTTGATTCTGAATAATCACTAGTAGCCTCAAGTCTGTAGTGAAAGTTGTTGCTTCATAATGTCTATTTTTGCTACTTATCTTAAAGGGGAATGTAGAAAACTAGATTTCATCCTCCTTTGGAAATAGTGTGTGTTTGTAGCTGAAGGATGTTTCAGAGAAATGGTTGCATTGTTTAGTCATTGGCATACATTAGGCTGTTCTCTTCAACTTTTGTTTGCCTTTAGGACCTCAAAAATCTTAATTCTAATCATTGTTCCAAAGCATTCTTTGAAAAAACAGGAATACTTTTGATTTCAGCAAGCATGTTATTTTTCGTTTACTTCCGCAATGGATCCATTCTCCCTGTTAATGATTATTGAAGAGTCTATTAAAAGACATCCATCTGTTCTTTCTTGAGATGACTGATTTTATAACAGCAATTCTATTTGAAACCAGGGCTTTTGTATCGTATTTACCATTTTGATATTTAGTACCACGTGTTGATGTAAGTTATATAACTAAAAAGCAGGTAATCTACGTGTTCTTTGCGTAAGTTTGAAGAGCACAGTATAATGATCACACACTGCATGAAAAAAACCAAGAATTTTTATTAAACTGTAGCAATCTGAGATCTGATGCTCAACTGACTCCCATTTTTCAGCTATCCATGATACCAAAACCACACAAACTTTTTGATAATATGTACATTGACTGCTACATTTCTCCATTCTAAATATTGTCAAGAGTTTTACATTTTGATCTATGATGAATAATTCATTCAGCTTCTTGTTGGGAGTTGAAGGAAGTTCATTAGCTGTTCAGAAAACAGTGCTCAGTATTATAGGGAATGACAATATAGTGTTGGTATAATTTTCTAATCCTTTAGCTGTTCCTTGGCTATCTTTTTGTATGTACATAAATACAAGGAACTTATTTGTGTTCAAGAAAGATGGATTAAGTCTGAGATAGGTGAGAGGAAGGCTACTAGGACAAAAGGGAGAGCACACCATAATTAAGGAGGCTGAATAGTTGCATTAATCTAAAATGAAGGGAGATTAGAAGTTATTTATCTATCCCTATGCACACATATAATATATAGGCTTTGAACAACAGGAAAACTGAAGAAAAACTTAAGGTAAAAGACAGTGTTGGCACTTGAGCAACTACATTATTACTGGGTAGCAATACACATTACTTCTGGAAGAGTCAGGTGTTCCAATCAGAGTGGTAGATCAAACCCACATTCAATTAGACAGAACTTCAAAACAGAATTTACCATTTTTATGTGACATGGTTGTCAACTTGTGGGTTAGACTGTTTGCTCTTTTGCATCCTTACAATTGAAAGTTATAAAGTCAAGACTGTCAAAAGTAGAAAAGGAGCATTTATGATACCAGGGAAAACAATTCAGCTTCCTTCTGTGTCCCATGCAGATGAAGAATGCATGAGAGAAAAAAGAAAGAGGGGAAAGGAAAAAAATTATCTTATTTTCAAAGATAGTGTCATTGTGTATACAGATGAGATGGCCAGGTTAAGTGTGCTCAGGCAACCATAAATCATCTGGCAGAAATAATCTTTTGATCTAAACCTCTCTTTTCTGATGCAAAGTCATCATGCAGTTTTACACTGCTATTTATAAAATAATATCTTCCTAATGACAATAAGAACAATAGCTACTTGCCCTATGCACTTGAACTTCATCCCCAGCTGTGAGATAATGAAAGACAATTAGCATATAAAAAGGGGGGTGGGAGCAGCTTCTTAGTCTGGGGAGGTTGGCATAACTCAGATTTCCCTACTCCTGCTTGCATCTTGTCTTCAGAAGAGGTAGTTCTCAGTGAAAAAACTGGGCAAGTAGTGGGAGCACCAAGCATGTCTTTAAAATAGTTGTGTCGTAGACAGTCCAGATTTTTTCTAGTCTCGCAAGTGAGGGAAAAAAAAGTGAACACAGATATAGGTATCAGGAATATCACTGGAGATAAGAAAAGGCATTTTCTAAAACCCGGGAAGTTTAGTCCTCCCAAAAAATGGATGCAGATAGACTTTGATAAAGTGTGCAAGAAGTAGAATAGCAGGCAACATATATTTTGGAAATATACTATCAGTCTAATTCCTATCACACACACACACCCCCCCCCCCCTTAGCTATGTGCCACAGAGTGGCAAATTTTAGGTCAGTTTGCACTTAAGAATGGTAATGGAATATGTCTTATATTTGATGACAAAGATTTTCAAAGCCACAAAAGGAACCTATATTATTTCCACTTCCTGCCAAGAGAATTTGGAATTCAAATCCCATGAACAAGTTCATTTTGGTATGACCTAAACTGATAATTTTTGACCTTTTTTTTGTACATCTCTTTTTGAAAACTGCTTAATTTTATGGTTTGGTATTGGCAGTGTATTGTTGTCCTATTGATTTTTCTTATTTTCTCTCTTTTTCTCCCCTTTTGTTTGCATACCCCATACTACTCAGGGTAAACTAGTTTTCTGGGCTGCATTTGCTGGGGGAGACTATCCACTGTGGAACATGTTTAAAATATGCATTACATTCTTCTTGACATATTAGCTGATAAGTGTTGCTTAAGATCAAAGGTGTCCAATTTAGAAAAAAGTCTTGTAAGTGACACAGTGCCCTTGACTGTGGGTTAATGGTACTATCAGTTAATGGTACTTGTCAGTGAAGGCAGTCCGAAAGATTTGTAAGAGATGCAACTGACCAAGAGTGAAGGCCAGAACAAAAATGTGTGTGGAAATACTTGAAAGAGAAACTATGCTTTTGTCATGGGAAAAGAAAAAGTCTGTTTAGAAGCAAATTGAATAAATCTGCCTTAGTGTCCTGAGAGAGCTTCTAAGATGTTTTATTTAGAAAAATACAACAGGTCTGCTCTTTTTGGTTTTTAAGAATAAAGAAAATGAATAATAGGAAGGACATTCTGTTATCTATAAGAATCTGGTTATATGGTACATAGGGTTTATGATCAAAAATAATGGAGATGTATTTAGCTGTTTTGTTCCTTTAATTGTTGTAGAATATGCAAGGTTCAGCTTGGATAATATGAATCCTGTGGCATAATATTTCTCACTGTTCTCCATGCAGAGTATTTGGGCATGCTGTCCATTGCTGCAAACTATGGCCGTGAGTCACCTGACAACATGGGCCAGCTCAGTCCCTGGAGTAACTCTGCTGAAACGAATACAATTAGCTCTTGGGTGAGCCTTTCCATTGTGTGCAGCCCATACAATTACTTCAAAGGTGATAAGAACTTAATTAACTGTCTTTGAATTTTCAGCATCGTTCCTCTTTCACTTCCTCTTTCACTTTTCTGCTGATTGGTAACATATGTAAACATTGACCATGTATTGTCAAACTCTTTCTCTTTTTCTCTTTGTTGCATGGCATCCCTTTAAATAATTAAAGCAGAAAATCATATATCATTGCGATTAATGCAATCTCTTTGTCCTTTTGTTCCCTCTCACACCACCTTTGGTACATTCTGTCCTCCAACAGAGAAGTATGAGGCATAAGCATCTTCTTTAGCCTTGATAGGAGAACAAGTAATACCCATTAACATTAAAGGGATTTCAACATATGGCTTGACGTTTCCCCAGAGATACTATATAAATTTAATTGAAGTCATCATTAATAATGATCCTTTCCTTCACCTAAAACCTTGAGTTAAAACAGCAGAGCCTTCTCTTTGAATGTATGGTTTCTGCAGATGTATATATTTCAACTGTCTTTTAATTAATTTCTCCCTGATGAAAAAAGTATGAGTTGGAGGGAATGGGACAATTTAATCAGTGAAAAAACCACATATCATACTTCTGAGCTTTTATGAAGACTGTGTGACTCCCTGGGTAGTCAGAAATTAGACTGGGAGTTTAGCTGCAATGATTTGAAACTTTACTGTTCCCAGTTGTCTGCTCTGCCCATCTGCCAGACACCCCTGTATTGGTAGAAGTGGGAGAAGGGGCCGTCTGCCTGTGTTTCAACTATTCCAGGCTACAGTTCAGCACTTCACATTGCTTGTGGGCACTGTTGGACTGGGACGGGTCCTGGTCGTGCTAAGGTGCAGTCACATCTGCCTCTATCAGAGAGAGTTCAGAGTAACGTAGCTAGAAGCAAGAATCGCTAAGGGCTCTGCCCTGCTCTGCTCTCAGGCTTCTTTAATGTACAGTTCTGAGAGTAAAGAAAAAGGACTGTTCTTAATTTGGGTCAGCCAATCTGAGCTAGATAACTTGAGCAAAAACAGCAGAGCGGATAATAAAGTTAAAAGTATAAGTGTTAAAATTTATGGGGTTGTTTAGGAAAAAAGAAAAGTAGGCTGCCAGCTGCAATTAAAGCCAAGTTGACCTTTTTTTCATTGCTCTTTTAGCTAGTGCTAGTTCACTTGGGCTTTTCAGAGACTGAAAGCTACTTGGGTGAGGACTGAGAAAGATTTGTTTTAGTATACACAAACATTTGAAGAATTGCATTTGCTTACTTTATGATGCTAAAAATTTTTTGCCTTTTGTAAAAAAAAAAAGTGACTACCATTGGGGTAGAAAATGTGTAATATGAGAAGAGTCTTTAAAACAGCAGATAAATGAAAGCTCATAGCAGAAAGCTGAAACAAAACAATTCAAAATAGAGAAATAACTCTAAAGGAAGGGTGTAACTACTGGAACAAAATGCTGTGAAAACGGATAGATTTTCAGTTTGCATGTCTTGAATCAAAATTGGATGTTGACCTGACAGATAAATTTTAGCCCAACAGAAGTTATCTTTTATTCAAGTATGAGTTGCAGACAACATTTTTCATTAAAATAAGCTAGTTGGGTAAAATTTAAAGGCCTAGTATGTAGAAAAATTCACAGCAGATCATCTAATGGGTTATTCTGATGTCAGCATCTGTCTATGTGTGAAACTACTTAGAAAATGGAGCAAAGCAATGAGATAGCATTTACAATTTTATGAATAAACACCTCTCTTATGTTATGATGAGCTTCTCAATGTATGTGCAGCTGGTCTCTTTCTAAGCTCATTTACACCCATTAAATGAACCTGATTTACCCTCTGGTGAAATCAGCAAAAATTCTGTTATTCCCTGCTGATTTTAGTAAGTGTCTCCTACCCTATTGATGTTGTTGATATAATATTGCATATCAGATAGGCAGGGGGCAGTTGGTATTAGTAGTTTTGAAGTAACACCTCCAGGAAGGCAATTTCAATAAAAAGTAGAGTGTTTGCACACCATGTTGAAGGCAGAGCAATCAATACTTATACTTGCTTGCTGGTACTTTCCTCTCACTGTTCAATATTTCTGAATTTTCGTAAGTCTCTGGCTCACCCAGGATTATACTTATCAGTAATGCCACCACCCCAGATAGTGTTTCATTTTCAGCTTTCCAGGGTTGTTGGAGTTGACGTTTTCTATTTCATCTTTACAAAAGGCACATTTCATCTGATTTCATCCGCTGTACCGTGTAGTGTTCTGCTACTGCCTAGCAAAGCACACAGTTGGCTCCTAGATGTGCCCTCTCATCTCCTACAGTGACATTCTTGTCATGAAGTAAACATTCCTCAGTGGACAGATCCTTCTAGTTTCAGTTCCAGTGTCACTGGTTGACACATCAAAGCTCTGCCTTGGATCCCAGCTGGTGACAAGGCTGGATACTGAAGTCCTCACTTGGCTGTAACCCTTGCACAGCATGTTGTACAGCTGTATATACTGTACAGCATAGGCTCAAATGTGCAGTATGATACTTTTTATTTACAAATAATAAACAAGCTCGGACATTTAGTATTTCTAGTGGAATAGTTTGCTTCCTTCTCCTTGCTTCATTTTTAGTTATGTTAAGTGTGCTAATAAATGGGACACTTGCAATGATTTCTAACCAGTTTGTGTCACGTTTTCTGGCCTAAAGTTCATGTAAACTTGAACTGTTTAAGGAAAAAGTCTATCCTGATATTACAAACATTTCTCAAAATTAATCTCCTGTTTTCTGAGATTCTCTCTTGAATATCTGGTGTTCTAGTTTTTACAGCATGTTGCTTTGTCACTTTATTCTAAAGTTCATGAATTGGGGACAGGAAAGACCACAATTAGGTCCTATTTATCAGGCAGCTATATCAAAAGAAGCAGAAGTCATAGATGTACAAAAATACCTATCAGCTCACAAAAGCATGGACCATGCATCAGGCCGGGGTAGGACAGCAGTATAGTTGAACCTTGCTGTGATCACAGATGTTGGGAAGCACTTGCAGGTGAGCTCTGGTCAATGAAGTCTGTGGAACTAAGCATGCTGTGATTTTGTGCCTCTTTCTGTTCAAGCTACAAATAGAATTCTGTCTGACTGAAGTCTACCTTTCTAATTTGGTCCAAAACTTTTTTCCCCCTTCACTTAGCTTTGTGCTTGAGAGAAAAAAAGTGAAAGGGTAAACCTGATGGCACATTTTTAAAACAAAGGCATTAAATTAGGAAGGAATTGTGCTTTCATTGAGAAAAGATATTCTATTTCTGAATCAACAACTAAGTGGAGAGGCATCAAGTAAGTATTTCAACCTTCCTTGCCTCAGTTTAAGGTAAAGTATGAGGATTCTTTAGGAAAATAGGTATTTTAAAGGATTTTTTTATAGTTTTATATGATAAGGTGTTTTCTTGTCCACAGTGCACATAAAAATAAGTAAAAAGTACTGAATGTGAGTTACCTGATCTAAAAGAGACTGATCTAAATGGTGCCAATGGATGATGGCAACTTTACAGTTTTGTCATTAGCGAATCTTCAAAAAGCTTGTACAGCATTGAAAACTGTCGTTTTGCTGCTAGTTGCCCAATAGGAAGTGTATGAAAAGGGTGCATCATTTTGTATGGCCACAATGCTAATTTCAAGAGCGATCACTTTTTTCCTCCTTGGATAGTGTCAAGCAGCAATTGAGTTGTGCATTCACATATTCATCTTACCATATATCATGGTCCACATCACCATGTAATTTAGTAATTAACTCCTTTTCTAGACAAAAATAGAGATGTATTTCTTGACCAAAGCTGTTTATTTCGAACACCTTCAAGGCCAGTCTTGTCTTGGTTGAGCAGGATTTAAACTATACTATGTAGTAAAAGCTAATTAAGCCTTTTCACAAATGCCAGTAGTCTGCAAGTCTAATAAGTTAACCCTCCAAAAGAAAAAAGTGTATTTTTTTTAAGAAGTAAACACCAGGATGTTTTTTATTTCATTTTGGTACTGCTTTCCAATATTTTGCTGTATCTGTGTCAAGCTTTAAAACTATGGATTTTTTTTCTCAAAGAACCAACAGTCCTTGGAGTGACTGGTTTTGTAACAGACCAACACAAAGTATCTTTTAGATCTTGCTTATTTTTCTGACTTACTGGTGTTGAGATCTGCTGAAATGCTAATAACTACTTAACTGACTTAGCTGCTTTGTCAGCTGCTGCACTCAGTATTCACCAATGAACTTCACTCAAAATGAGAACTGTAATAATAAGAAAAAAAAAATTTGGGTTATTTCAACAACTGGTTATGGTGAGTAAAATGGTTTAAAACGTCTGTCCTTGCTTCCTCACACACAGCAATCTCACAGTAGGACTTAATGAATAGATGTGAAAACACAGTGTTCTTGCTGCAGGAGTAAGTCTGGACAGGCTGCCAAAAAATTTTGGCAGAAAAAGTCTTTGTCTTTCATATAGGTCAAAAGTCAATTCTATTGAACATTGTAACATATTGCAAAAAGCTGCTGTCCTTTAAAATTTCTATTGAAGGACCCCGTTGCCTTAGAAGTTTTAATGGTCTGAATAAGTGAGTAATGGCATAATAATTAATTACTTCTTATGTAAGGTATTTCAGCCAGAGATTTCAAAGTCATGGTTATGTCAGAACCCAAGTACATTAAACTCCAATGTGGATTCTTTCTTTGAGAGGTAAAGTAGTTTGAAATTACCAAGGCTTAAACTAAGACGGATTGAACAGTACGGAATCAAGGCCACTTTATTTCTCTCTGAGAGCACTGGGAGAAGGATGTAATGCATTTTAGCTTGTGCTCTTTAACTGCATACCTGCAGTGACCATATTTTAACGCTCCTTAATGCCTTGTGGGACAAAGAAGCAGAATAGTAGGGAGCCCACTTCTTTTTCATCTGCAGAAAATTCTGTAACAAACTGTAGAAACGAAGCAGTTGCATTCACTCTTGGTAGATTTTCTTTTTTACACTCTCATAAAGAGGTTCTGTGATTTAAGAACCATGGGTTTCAGAGCTCTAACAGCAGTAGGCTCACAAGGCTTGGTCATGACAGAGTAACTTAAGCAGTTATTAATACTTTTGTAGGATCATTAGCAATGTGATATTAATAAGAAAATATGGAAATGTCATATTAGTGAGTGAGTGAAGCAGAATGGGATACATGATTTATGAAATCAAAAGTTTCTGGTAAAGTCAAAAGATGTTATTTTGTTCACTTCATTGGTGTTTGCTTATATTCAGCTCAGTAAGTTAAAAGGAGCTAAGATTGTATGTAATTCCTGTAAAATATCCTAATTAAAACAAACAAACAAATAAATAAAGTACTGGAGAAAAACCCTTCTAGCCAGTAATGGCTACCATGCTGTCTGGTAAGTGCCAGCATCATAATAACACTTTACACCCCATGAGAGGATACATAAATCCATCAAAATGAGGTGAGAATTCATATCTCATCTCCATATCTTATTTCTACTAGAATAGAAATTCTTCCTTCTGAGAGCAGAAATGAGTCAAGAGCAAGAAACTAAACAGAGACACATTCTTTAAATGATATCCTTTAAAATTTCTATTGAAGGACCCTGTTGCCTTAGATGTTTTAATGGTCTGAACAGGTATCAATCTAAAATGTTTATTCTCTCCAGAACACAAGAATCTCTGAATGTCTGTGGTGAGTTGACCCTGCCTCAATGCCAGGTGCCCACCAAAGCTGCTCTGCCATTCCCCTCTTCAGATGGACAGGGGAGAGAAAATATAATGAAAGCATGTGGGTTGGACAAAGAGAGATCACTCACCAATCACCATCATGGACAAAATAGACTTGACTCAGGGAAATTAGTTTAATTTATTCTTAATCATTTAGAGCAGGATAATGAGAAATAATCCCAAATCTCGAAAACGTCTTGCCCCACCCCTTCCTTCTTCCTAGGCTTATTTTTACTCACAAATTCTGTATTTGTTCACCCCTCCAGTGGCACAAGTGGACAGGGAATTTGGGTTCTGGTCAGTTCATCACACACTGTCTCTTCTGTTCCTTCTTCCTCAGGGGAAGGATTCTTCACACTCTTCCCTTGCTCCAGCATGTGGTCCCTCCCGTTGGAGATAGTCCTCCATGAACTTGTCCTACGTGAATCTTTCCCACAGACTGCAGGTTATATGAACTCCTCCAGTGTGGGTCCCTTCCATGGGGTCACAGGTCCTCCTAGCAAATCTGCTCCACTGTGGGCTCCTCTCTTTACAGGTCCCCAGGTCCTGCCAGGAGCCTTCTGCAGCACTGTCTTCCCACAGGATCACAGCCTCTTTTGGGCATCCACCTGCTCCAGCATGGGGTCCTGCACAGACTGCAGGTGGATCTCTGCATCCCTGTGGTCTTCCATGGGCTGCAGCGGCCTCACCATGGTCTGCACCATGGGCTGCAGGAAAATCTCTGGTCTGGTGCCTGGAGCAAATCTTCCTCCTTCTGCACTGACCTTGGCATCTGCAGAGCTGTTTTGCTCAGTATTTTAATATAAAGATATTCTTTAAAGACTCTGCCTGCTATTAAAAGACTCTGCCTGCTGTTCAAGTTTTCTTCCCCTCTTGCTAACTATGTTATCCCAGAGGTGCTACCACGGCTGTTGATGGGCTCAGCCTTGGCCAGCAGTGGATCTGTGTTGGAGCCATCTGGCATTGGCTCCATCAGACATAGGGGAAGCTTCTGACAACTTCTCAGAGAAGTCAGCCCTGTAGCACCCTCTCTACCAAAACCTTGCCACGCAAATCCAATAGAATGCAGAACATGCCTTTTGTAAGGGAAGCATATTTTTGAAGAAAACACACGTTTCTGTGAATACCGGGTTATCCAAGCTTCCCCCTCACACTGCTGCAAGACAGCTTATCTCAGCTTTCTCCATGAAAATTGTCTCCAGCTACTGTCCCTTATCTATTGGCAGTATTTATGATACTGTGGTGATTTTAAAAGAGGGAAACAATATGTAGTATTATGTTTTTCTCTGTCCTACTGTAGACAGACACAATTTCCATTTTTGCAGGGAGATTTTTAAACTTACACGTGGAATGTCTGACTTCCTAAATCAGATTATTTGGCTTTTTTTCTGTCCAAACCAGCAGAATAACATATTAAATCTTTGAGTTTTCATGAAAGCAAAGCCGACATATAACTTGAGCATATTTAAGTAGACACTGATGACTAAAACATTACAGTCCCATTTTTATTGAAGGGTTATAGCTCATTTTAAAGAATAAGAAGTCCATCTCTTCTGATTTTTTTCCACTCTAAAATAATTTCATTTCGGATGCTAAATATCTGTAAATCTCATTAAGCTCAACTATGGAAATTCTGTTCAGAACACCATTTTGGCCAGCGTAGGTCTCCTCTAGAAGTGGAAACCCTGAATTCGAACACAGTTACAGAGTGCTTTTTCCCAGCTGGTAATGTGTTAAAAATGCAGCTTCCAATATGCATATAGTGCAGAGCTATGAGAATTTATGGCAAGTGAATTTGGAAGTGCCTCTAAAAGCATTGCCACAAGGGGTTTCAGATTTGATATTTTTTAAGCCTTTCACTGCCTTGCATGAAGTCTGCGGTACTGAGAAGATGCTGAAGGGATGGGAAGGAAAATTATATTAATTTGTGTAGTCCCAAATGAAAACTTACTCGATAACTTTTTAGACAACAGTATTGACAATTTAAAACTACTTACTTTTCCAAAGTTTGCATGACTGAGTATCTGTTGTCTAGGAGCAGAAATTAGATGATTTGAGATCAGTGAGATGTGTTCACATTCACTCTATTTTGCTATTTAAGAAAACACTTGGAAGCCTCCTATCAATACCATATGTGGATTTCGCCTACTTGACTCCATCTCTCTCTTTCTTCTTTCTCAGTGTTAGTAAGGTCATGGTTGTTCCAGGGCCCATCTTTCCTGATACACACACCAACAGGTGGAGTGAATAGAGGAAATGGGGTTACCACTGTGGTAACATCCCTTTTTTCCATAAGTATATTCAGAATGATGATATAAAACTTACTGCAAGCACAAACTTAATACTCATGTAGCTTTTCTTCTAAATTATACTTGTGTGAAGCAGAGCAGAAAGCAAATTCAGTGGTTTAGCAAAAGGACATTCAATTAAGCATGGATGTAATCTGGTCTCTGTCAATGTGAATCATGAACAAAACTGTTCCACCACACAGTACAAAGTTGTTTTCAGACTTTTTGAGAAACCCAAGATTGATGGTTTTGTTCCATGTCTTAGAACATGAAATTGCCAGGGTAGATTATTGTTTAAGTTACAGAGGAGAAAAAAGACACCAGCAGCTCTTAGTTTAATATTTGTTTCTGCTTTAATTCTTCCTTTTACAAATGTCCCACTGCAATTAAATAACAAGTATCTGCTGAATTACTGAAGAAGTATAGCAGGAACATCATCAGTGATTTTCCCACAATATCCTGATAATCTCAGAAGGCTTTGGCAAATAATCTTTTATATATTATACCAAGTAAAAATTTTGGTGTTTACAAAACAATTAGGTATCTAAGAACTTCACTATGGCAGATACTGACTGCTAGTACTATGTTTTGTTACTCTTGTGAAAGAGCATCAAGATCCTTTTGATCCTTAATTTTAAAGCACTGTAAACTTTACCTTTGTTCTTCAAGTTCCTCATGCTTGAAGAGCACATACAAGAGGTAAGATTAACAGTAAAATAAAGCCTAAAATCATATTATCAAATTCAGGATAGAATTCCTTCTTACAAGTTGTTTCTTGTTCAGTCTACTTCCAGCGAGATCCGTGAGTACTAATGTTATTGCCTTTACAGTGAAAAAGAAAACCTTGTTCTTGCCCTTGGCTTTCCCAAAGCATTGTTGTCAAACCACAGTTTGGGGAATGATGTGAGAAATACACAGGCTTCTTTTTGTGTTCACTTTAATTGGAGTGTGCTGCAACCTTGAATGCTACAATGATGAACATGCTACAGAACATGGATGTTAGGGGGTTATAGGTTTCCAATAAATCAGGCTTCATTCTAAACACTGAATTTGTAGCCTTCCTGCTGGGCTGAGTAAGAAAAGCATCTATTAGTGTGAGCAGCAATCATTTTTGTTTTACCAAAGCTAAAGACAGAGTCTGGTTAGGCTAAATCAGGAACTGAAACAAGTTGTCATGTGTTTGCCACACATCAATCAAAAGCTTTTTGTGGTTTTTGAAAGAAATGTTTTTGTTTTTCTTATAACCCAAGTCATTGTTATTTGTCTTCTGTAATTCTTAATTTGTATGGGTTTCAGAAATTCCAAAATAATATGTGTAAGGCTTGTCTTGCAATTTTAGTTAGCCTCTGGTAGGAAGTAGTAAAAACCTGAGAAAGGGTTCTGTTACTTTGATAATTATTAAAGAGCTCTGGTGAAATATGAGCACATCTAGTTGTGCAGGGTACTCAGTGACACTTCAGTCCAGCCTGGGCATTGCAGGTTATCACCTTTATAAAGAAGCCCAATGAATGTATACATTCTATAGGCATGTGTCTGATCATGAAATTATTAGCTAAGAATAAAATAAGAAAGTAAAAATGGAGGAGCTGTTGGTTTAGTGAGCAAGGTTTGAGAAAAGTTTTAGACTGATTAGGCACTTCTTCACAGAGGAATTTGAAGGAAAATTAGTCACTGGGTTTCCTCTGCAGGAGGGAAAACAAAAAACCATGAATGGATCATCTGAGTGTAGGCATGTGAGGAGCTCTGCAGGCAAGGACAGCAAAACAATTTTTAAAACTCTCTAACACCAGGCAGTGTACCTCTACCTGGTACAGCCTTTTGAAAACTTGAGGAGAAAACAGAACATGTGGGGGAATTAGTAAATTAGACCTGTAGGAGAGAAGAGCTAATTTGAGAGTTGAAACAGGTGATTTCTAATTCCCACCAACCTGTGGTCAAAGCAAGAATGGTTCTCTTGTAAGCTGTTTTTGTGCCTGCCAGGAAAAGAAAAACTTTCCTTTGGTGATGGTGACATGTAGTAGTGTTCAGTTAGAGTAGTGTTGTCCCTCTTACATTGTTTATTCAGACCAAACTGGATCTGCAGCCATTGGTACTTAATAGTTAACCTTATTTGTTTGTTATCCTTTTGCATAGAATGGATCTAAGGTCTAAGGCATACCTGACTCACCAAAGAATGGTACAACACTTCATTTTCTTGAAAACTTCTTGAAACTTCTTTATTGTCTTGAAAAACCTTCTAGAACAATAAAATAATAAATAGGCATCTTGCTTAATTAGAAGTAAAGTAGCAAAAAACCTAGCAGAGTATAGGGGAGATAAAGTATAGCTATTGCTCTCTGGTACTTGAAGAACTAATAGGTAAGTTTAGAAATGGTTGCACTCAAAATGAGCAAATTCTGATCACTGTAAAACAATTTTTGTTGGATTTAAGTTGGCAGTTATGAACTCTTCAAGCTAGCCAACTGTGCCAGCTGAAATGAAGGCTGAGATATTTTAGATGCATCTCGCATTTAAAATTTGCCAAAAATAAAAATACCAAGAAGAAACCAGCTGGGATGTATGACCTGTACGTCGAGTATGCCTTGTGAACCTAAGATTTTTTTTCGACAAGACATGCACTTAATTTTCTTCTACTTTGACTTAACTTGTCCATCTCTGTCAAATCTGTCTACCCATTTGACATAACCTTGCCTCTGATGTATTGGAGGAGCAGAGACTGCAGCAGATGATGAGTGTTTCAGCCTATTCCCTTAATACATATCACATTAAAACTCAAGAACTCTTGAGAAACTGCTGAAACTACATGCTTGTCCATGCTGGATCAGAGAGGATATGCAATCTCCTGGCATTGCTCATTCATTCAAAAGAGCAGCACCATTTTCTACTGACAACAGACTAGGTACCTTTTGCTACTCTATTATTAGTTCATGTGAATTGAATGCTTCAAAGTAAATTAGTAACTGTAAATTTTTAAAAAATCTCAAACATATTATGAAATAGTGCCAACACACATAAAGTAAAATCATAGTGATTTATGTGAATTTATTTGTACAAAATAAATAGTAACATAAACTATTATCCTTTTTAAAGAATTATTTAAAAAAATTCATTTTATTGCCCCTTCATCATATCCCATTATTTTTCAGTTTTATGTAGCTTATAATCTGTCTCTAATAAAGACAGTGTTCATAGATGCTGAAAAATGTCTAGAGAATTTCTATCTCAGATCAAATAGGGGGAAGAATATGAAATAATTCTCAAAAGGCTTGTGAAATTTCCAGCTCAGTTTTTAATCCTTACTGTTTTCATATGTTTGGGTGAAGAGTTGTAATTCGGTGTGCCGGATGGACTAAACTGTAGTTCTGAACTTTTCTGCAGTTCATTTTCGTGGAGCCAATATTTGCCCCATAGTATAAACCATGTTTTAATCTTATAAAAATCTGGAAAACTGTTTTTTTTTTTTTTTCCCTAGCCTTAAAAAGATAGCTTCAACCCCAGAAAACAAGAATGAGATTGAAAAAATCTAGTGTTTTGGGTGGGAGAATAAACATATGAGGAAGAAAATGTGGCTTGCAGGGGTGCATGGCATAAAGAATAAATACATATTTATGCAAGTAAATAAAGCTAACAGTAATGTTTATATTTAACATCCACATAATAATGGAAACAGTGTTGTTTTTAAAGATGTAAGTTTACCATTTTATTGACACATCATAACAATTCCATATCATCAGCTCCACGTATCTATGAATATCTCACTTCTATGTTACAGATAAAACACTTACACACCATTCCTTGGGGAATTAGTCCTTATTTACAGAACAGCTCTTTATAAAACTACAAAAATTATACGTAGCATTTCTTCACTACCCAGTCTGATTTCAGCAAGGTTGCTAATTCCTGGCATTTTAAATTTGTTACTGTTCCTGAAGGGATCTTTGTCTTATTTTCATCAATGGCAAATGGTGCCCATAAGTAGAAAAATAATATTGTTAATCTGACAGTTAATCCGTTATAGTATCCTAATTTTTGAAATTTTCTGCCAGACACATATTTCTCATTTGAATAGAGACGGTAGAAAAGTTTTATTCTGCCATTCTTTCCTTCATCTCTTATGTGACTTTTTTTACCTTCTGTTTTTTTGTCTTAACCAGACAGTATTTATTTGCCTACTTCTTATTCCCTTTAGGGTGCCCTGCATGACTCCAAATGTTTCGGAGATCAAGTACTCATTGCCCTCATGCTAGCAATATGGTTTTCGATGAAGGTGCTCTGGAGTCTCAGAGAAGATGAATTCAATGAATGGAAGCAGGTCCTTACATCACTGCAGCCCAAATAAAATTGTAGCTCAAAAAGAGAAGTTGGACTCTGTCTAAGGCTGAAATTGCAGTTGTGCCTCACTCTTATTTACAAGCAATACTTCCATTTTGTATGCGTATGGAATAAGATTTTAGTAATCCAAATGTTCTATATGGAACATTACTATGTAATCCACACTTATGAGCTGCTCTATATTTCATATGTCATGAACAGCTCTACTACTTTTCTGTAAATCAGTCAAACTGCAAATAGGGTGGAAGAAAAATGGGTAGCTTGCCTAATTACAGATCACTAGGAAGATCAGAAGAGAGCAGCTCTTTAAATGGACAGACATAATGCTTAAACTCGGGTTGTAACAAGGTAGCATGACACACATTTGCCCTTCCCCTGTGGCAATCATTGTAAAAGGGATAAGAAATTGCATCATCAATTCTCATTAAACTGTACAAACTTCTATATACTTTCTGTGAGTGCAGTATTCATGTATACTTACAAATCACTGCATCAGCCATTTTTTAACGTTTGAATGCCAAGTTCGGTAAAGAGATACCTTATTTTAATATGACAAGATCATTAATATGACATGATCATTAAGGAACAACTTAAGGACATACATTTTCTTATTTTCCCATTTAAAATCTGATTTTCCCAAGAACAATGTAAGAATGACCTGCAGTTTTGTAGAAGATTTGCTTTTACAGAACTGTATGGGAAACTGTAATTCTGTAATATATAATACTTAGATTGTGATAAAACAAAGAATAGCAGTTTGAAATTGGACTATTGCCCATGCTCAGGAATTGCTTGTGGATAGAAATAGCAACCTGAAAACGTGAGACTATTCTTGTCAAAACCCCAAAGGTACTCCCCAGGTTAGAGCTTCTTATGCTTCCTTCCCTCTGGTGCAGCAGAGTTTGTTTTTTCATCACAGAAAATCAAATGATCACTTTTATTCCATATGGGCCCTCAACAAAGATGCCGTGTTTTTGTAGTCCTGGAATAACACTGGCTTGAAATGCTTTTTTTGTCTAACTGTAGACCTCTGGCTGCTCAATATTTGTGAAAAAAGACGAGTGTGGCTGCCCGAGCTGGTTTCCTCTGTGTAAGTGGCTCAGGTGGGAATGGTGCTGTTTAAGTGGAGGGGTGCTTAAAAAGGCCTCCAATGTGCAGGTTAAAAAGGTTTCTGGAGGGCTATGGTCTAAGTGCATGACAAATATGAAGAAAAATGGGAGAAATAAACAGTGGCAGAGGGAACATAAAGGTGAGTCTGTGGTGCCATTTTCCTGTCTTACAGGTTAATGGTAATCTTAGGTTCTTATTTCTGATAAAGGTCTAGTTTATTAGCTCATAACTGCAACAGAACAAACAGCTTAGACTCTCTCCCTTTGTGGATCCATTTTTTCTTCCCATCTGTTCAATTGGCTATTGCTTTTTCTATAATGGATCCTCTGCAGTATTATAGTTCATAGTTATGTGAAGCAAATGAAAGACATTATGAAAATGGCAAAGCAATGAACATCTCTCTTGGCTAAAACAGAGTTTTAGCCTTTTCTATATGACATGACAAAACTTGCTTTACTTTAATCTTTTTTGATGCATTGAAATTATGGTACAATATAGGAATTAAAATTTGAAAATAAAGAATAGAAAGATTTTTTTGATCAGTGTTGCACTCTGAGTTATGACTGCTTTGGATATGATGAAAACCTTTAAAATTTCTGTGCTTATGACATTGTCTAGATATATATTTCTGGAAATACCACACTCAAAGTACTCTCTCTTCATGTTGTCAAACAGTATTAAAATACTGGGGACTTATAAGTAGTTCCAAAGAAAAAATGTTTTATTCCATGTGAAATAAAGTTTCATCGCGGTAATTCTACAATATTGTAATTTTTAAAAATGTGTTTCTTATCATGGTACATTTTATTGAAAAGTAAAGTGTAAAGAATTGTGTTTCTATGTGATATTTTTTTTTTTTTAATGGTAGAACATTTTATCTTATGGTTGTGACATTATGTGTGGGAACAGGAAGTGCCTTGTATTTGATCTGTGCTACATGTCCAGAGTTAGTCTACTGGTCAGATACTTCTTTCACATAGGCTAAACAAAGTTGAGTTGTTTCATATTTGCTGTAGGCTGGAATAATACAGCTGACTTTTGAGGGATCCTTAGGGTTGTTGGGTTGTGTGAGACTTCAGGAGATTCTAATGTGGTATGGCAGTGATTTGTTATGTCAGTGATGCCAGACCCTTTGTGAATTCCCAGGTCTCCAAGACAAAATGATGTAGAAGAAAGAGCAGAAGACAGTGCAAAGAAACCTTTGGTGAGATAAGGAGGCAGAACAATAAATCTTGAGATGGGACAATGTCACCTGCACAGAAGTGCCTGGCCTTTCCACAGCAGCCTCTCCACTCTTCCTCTGTTCTGTGAATTCACAAAGTTTATGGTCACACAAACTCCCTCCTATGAGGTGAATTATGCTGCTGTCTACAAAGAGGTACCTGTTTGCATCTAATGCCTTGCAAATACTGAGCAGTTGTTGTGATATATTATAACTACTTAGCAGTTTATCACCTTATGCTATAACTAGCTGTCCAGGTCAAAGTGAAAAAAAAAGTTCATACAAATATATTTTCATATGATATGATGACATATCCTTTCATTAGAAACCTCTTTTTCTTTTTCCCTAGAAACTTTATATGGCAACCTTCCCTCCAAAACCCCATGTAACTACCAGTGTACTCAGTGAAGTGAGGTAGAATAAGTATCAAGTTGTAATTGACTGGTGTGTGGAAAATATTAACTGAAATGACAGAAAATCAACAGTCTGTTGAGACAGAGCAGTATACTCCAGTAATGAGTTACACACTTTAAATTTGCTGTATGGCAATATATTATTAATTGGTCATTTATAATAAATGCATACTATGAAATTTATATCACCCAGTCATATAAATGTTATTATATTTTTACAGTATGCATTGTTATGAGTTTAAGTTTTGTGGTTTTCTATGAGTACATGTCTCTGTTGGATAAGCTTTGATGTACAGTACCTGGTTTGAGCTGTACTCCCCTGGTGGTAAATTAATGAATATTTATTTATGGTTTGATTGTTAAGCATAGAGAATGTGCACTAGGTAAGTCTTCACGCTGATTCAAATAAGAATCTATACGAAGAGTTCCAAGAAATAAAGTTAACTGAGATGATTTTCTCTCTTCTTTAACTCCTGTTACTATGATTACGGGTTTTCTTGAAAACATTGAAGAATTCTGTCTTAAGAAAAGTGTTGAATGGAGAAGGGGTTGAAAGATTGACCTACTGTCGTCTTTCTTCACTTCTCGGGTACTTGATATTTAGCAGAGAAGATGGGATTTTTTTTTTTTTTTT